>CM055074.1:10952131-10957276 GCA_029204045.2 Tillandsia leiboldiana | reverse complement strand
CTGCCGGGACTCTCTTTGTGAAGCCATTATCAAATACATTTCATTGTAGCACAAATCTATGTGTGATCATTGTATTTGGTGCAACAAAGATAATGATGCTTCTAAATTCGCGGAGACCATGGAAAGCGAATTTGAGATGTCCATGATGGGCGAATTGTCTTATTTTCTTGGATTGCAAATTAAACAAAATGATGAAGGTATTCACTTGAGTCAATCCAAGTATGCACTGGAGTTGGTCAAAAAGTTTGATCTAGAAAATTGTAAAGATTTTCCAACTCCAATGGGAACTAGCCACAAGGGACTTGGAAGTGAATCACATAGTGAGAATGTAGACGAGAACTGTATAGAAGTATGATTGGAAGTCTACTTTACCTCACGCTAGTCGCCCGGATATATTCCTTTAGTGTTGGGATTTGCGCGAGATATCAATCAGCACCAAAGGAGGTTCACCTGAAGCGTGAAAAGATCATCCGTACATCAAAAGGATCAATTAATTTCGGAATTTGGTATCCTATGGGAACAAGTCTGGACATTGTTGGATACTCAGATGCCGATTGGGCAGGATCAGTGGTGATCGGAAAAGCACGAGTTGCATGCTTCTATCTTGGCCATTGCCTTGTTGCATGGCACAGTAAAAAGCAGAATTGCATAGCACTCTCGACTGCCGAAGCGGAATACATTTCAGCTGGAAGTTGCTCAACTCAACTCATTTGGATGAAAAGCGTATTGAGTGACTTCCGCATTTCAGCATCTTCGGTAACAATTCTTTGTGACAACACAAGCATATTAACATTTCTAAAAACCCTGTGTTGCACTCTAGAACAAAACATATTGAACTTAGATATCATTTCCTTAGAGAGCTAGTTGAATCAAATACTCTTCAACTTTCATATATTTCAACTGAGGATCAATTAGCTGACTTTTTAACAAAACCTTTGGATCAAAAACGTTTTATTCATTTGCGAAAAGCAATTGGATGCTTTCCTTGAAATAAACTTCTTTTTGAAATCTTTGCTTCAGGATCGATTTTGTTATTTGTTTTTTTTTTTGTTCATTACTACTATGTTTTTACATAGGACATTACTGAGCATAGAATCACTTAATTGACCTTTATTGCCTCTTTTCGCACCATTTAGAAATTATTTCTACTTTTGCCATCATAATATTTCCCTGTTGCGAATGACTATTTATGTTTAATTAAATCATCTTCTAAAGTGATCAAATTCAATTTCTCTCTCTCAATGTATCTCTTGGTCTAGTCATTATCTATATTGACTGCTTTAGTCTCGAGTATGAAATCGAGATCAATATTTTGTTATGTATACTTTATATCTTAATAATTGATAGCCCCTTGAGGGGGAGTCATAAGATAAATGGTAATAATGCTTCACACAATGATTGGAAAGCGTTACATCCCAATCGAGGAGTGTGGAAAACTACCACCACATTGAGGAACAGAGCTACCACCTCAAGGTTTCGTATCCCGCAGTAATTTGTGTGCAGCTTAACACACATGTATACCAAGCATTGTTGTTCAAATTTTTGATTAAGTAAATGCATGTTGAAATACTTGACTCTGTCAAATTTCAAGGATTGTATAAGGTGGGATTTTTAAATGAAAGATGCTCAAAGAGCCACTCTCTTCAACAGATTGTCTAGAAATTATTATCTACCATATTTGGGATTTCAAACATCTATTGATCTTTGTATTTCATTTTCTTTACTGAATTGATGATTTGATAAAGGCATTACTCATAAGATCAAGTTAGATGTGATTGAAGGTGTTTCAACTTTAAGGGATTTAATTTTGTAAATTTTCGTTTCATTTTTGGATTATTGATAGATTTGGCATAATCTAATTCTTGTTGTATGAAACGATGATTTTTGTTTAAAGTTGATACACATTTGTGCTTACAATCTTTTTCTGGATTTTCCTGAATTTCTCTGAAATTTTCTAAAGAAAAAGTTGGGGCCGATCCGGATCGGGCTAGATGATCCGGATCCCGAACGCAGGAATTCTTCTGCGGGCTGACGATCCGGATTGTATCTGCCGATCCGGACCCCGAACGCAGTTTTCTTACTGCGGGTAGCCGATCCGGATCGCAGTTATGAACTGATCCGGATCGCAGCTAGGTTTTATAAGGAACGAAAGGGGTTTTTGATTTCTTTACTCCAATCTTTTGTTCCGAAGTTTCCAGAGCGCTTCTCTCTAGATTTCATCCTCCTTGGAAGCTTTCTAACTCAAGTTCTTCAACTCCAAGTAAGTTTTATTGATCAAAATCTCGGTTTTTCACCGTTTTTCTCTTTTCCTCCTCAAACGTACGAATTTCTTGGATCAACTTTGTTTGTGGATGGTTTTGATCAATTTCTTTTGAAATAAGAACTCTGGGTTGATTAGTTTTGATTATATGCTAGGTTTTCTCCTGATTAACGGATTTTTAGGCTTCGATTTCTAAAATTTCGGTTTTAGGGCATATAATAAGGATTTTCGAAATTCATGCAATTGATCTATTTTTAAAAGTCCTTTTGCAAAACTAATTTGATTCTTAGTCTCTCTACATGATAATGATTCTTTGGATATAATTTTTCAATTTTTGAAAACTAAGAATTTTTGTGTTCTTGAGTTGGTCTTCACAGGATTTAAATCTTCTCAAAGCACTTGGATCAATGGGATTCTCATGGATCATTCTTTTGTTGGTCACAATAGTGCACACTCGGGCCACAAACAAATTAAAGAGAGCTAAGAAAACACAACAAAAAGGTGAATTTATCGAGGTCAGTGATACAGAGGTGGATTGTCACGAGATAGATTGGACTGCATTGACAGATGATGATGAATCATTGCCTGAACAAAAGGCGTCCGATGCTTCGAAAGGAAAAGCACCCATGGACAAAGGAAAAGCGCCTATGACTAAACCAACCATCTCTGTGAAAAGGAAACGAGTAACTAGACGTTTTGGACTACGACGAAACGCTGATTTTAACACACCGATAGTTCCTGACTCCCCGCCTCGCGTGGAAGGAGTGTTCGTCAGCATGGATCGCGTTCGAGCGTTTGAACGTCGTGAATGCATCGGTGAACGTCATGTCAACATTGAAGCTCTCCGAAATCACTCACCTGAGTTTGGAACCTTGATTGAGCAAGCTAATCTCATCCAAGTCTGCCGATTCCCCGAACTACTTGGGTATTGTTTGTATCGTGTAAGGACCTTCTACACGAATGCAACACATCTTCAAGAAGGAGAACATGGATCAATGCATTTCTATACAATTATCCAAGGGATGAAACTTAAAATCACTCCGCAGCTAATTGGCGAAGTCCTTGGAATGGAATCTAACACATCGGGACTCAACTTTTTGAAAGGAAGAAGTTTGACGAATGCCTTGTGGCGAACAGTGATAGATAAAATTTGTTTGGAAGGAACGAATTCAGCTAATGGTAAAAGTGTAAAATCCAAACATCTTCGACTGGAGTACCGATTTCTAAATTTCATCACGTGTTACAACATTCTACCTAACATGCAGACTAAGGTCGTGAGATGGGAGAGACTGCTGTTCCTATATCTCTTAGGTCATCCCTCTGAGGCTGTAGGATTGAACATGAATATCCCCTACATAATTTGGAATAGAATGTCAAGATATATTGTGCATCCTCATCCTTCTGAGCGACTTCCGTTTCCGTTAATCATCATGAGGATCTTACAAAAGTTTGACATTGATATAAGCTCGACATCTTATCAACATTGTTGGGGGATGATAGATGAGTCAACGATTGTGAAGTCACTTCACAAATTACCACATGTTACTCCGACACATTCCACTGGAAAGAAACCTTGTGTCGGCACCTCGGCCTCACCGTCTCAACAAGCATCAGAACAAAGGCGAATGTCTGAAGAACTCGAGATAATAACGGCATCCCAAATTACATTGACCAAGAAAGTAAATTCAATGAGGAAATTGATCAAGAACATGTTCACTAAGATGGGATATAGTGCGTCTGAGGACTCAGACTCGGATGACTAATTTGTGCTTTAACAATTTTTGTGCAGATTTGTGCAGGATTTTATCTTTTAGACTTTAGTTCAGCTTTTAGGACTTACTTTTAGTTCTAGTTCTTATTTTTCGGAACATTTTTGAAATCTTTAACTCTCCTTAAATTTTTGTGTTTTTGGCTAATTTTGTGACAAAAAGGGGGAGAGAGTTTATAGAGAACTTGAACAATGATTGATTGAACATGATGATGTGTTGGAACATCAAAGGTAAGTTGAAACACAAAGGTAAGTAGAACTTCAACTTTTGGTTTTTCCATTTGTTTGAATGCATGCCTCGACTAACTATTTGCTAACTATTTGGGCATGTAATATAACTAACAAGTTGATGTTCACTAACAAGTTTGTGACATTTGGTTTTTGATTGCATAGAAGATATGTTGGTTCTTAACTCTGATCAATTACATATCTATATATATATAAGTTTGTCAAACAAACATGTTCATGACATTTGGTTTTTATGTGCAAAGAAGATATGTTGGTGTTTGTTTAACTATGATCAGTTTACATATCTGAATATAAATGTCATGGTAAGTATAAATGAGTTTAAACTTCATCTCTGTTTGTGGTTTTTTAATAATACAAAATTCTTGAGGTATCTAACGATTTCTTTTGTCAAGAATGATTTCTTTTTGCAGAGAGTACAGATGTCTAAGTCTAGAGTCTGTTTTAGGAGTTTAACTCATGTATTGTATTTTGGATCTCCATTGTAAATTTTTGTTGTATGGTGATAGCAACAAAAATATCTTTTTGAATTTTCTTTAGTGGATCTATGTTTTGTCACGAAACCGCCAAAGGGGGAGATTGTTACGGAATTTGAGTTGGCGTAGTTTCGTGAAAGTCTCAAGTCTTGAAGATTGAAGGTGAAGAAAGTTGGATCATTTAACTCAATCTCAAGAAAGAAGAATTCAAAAGGATCAGGTATGTTTAACTAAAGATTTTGTGTGATCCGAATACTTCTTGTAGTGTAGAAACACTTGGAAGAATCTTTCATTGCATAAAAATCAAAAAACTGGACTTGGGACATGTTCAGGATCCGGATCAGGTTGTTCGATCCGGATCCCGAAGGTGGTTCGTTCATACATCGTCGCAATCC
>CM055074.1:10617131-10947131 GCA_029204045.2 Tillandsia leiboldiana | reverse complement strand
TGAAGTAGCAATGCAAATCATGCATCAATCACAGAAACAAAAGTACCCAATCAAATGCCATTATCGGTCTCACAGAACCTCAGGCCAAATACCACTATCGGTCTCACAGAACCTCAGCCAAATACCACTATTTGTCTCACAGAACCTCATGCCAAATGCCACTATTGGTCTCACAGAACCTCATTGTGAAAAGCACAAAGATTATAAATTAAAATAAAATTCAAGTAGAGTTTAAGGAAAAATATTGTAGTTAGAAGTGAGGTGCAACTATGTATGCAAAGCTATAGATAATTGAAGAATTTGGGTTTAGCCTAAAAAACAAATTAAACCAACTAAAATTCACATCAATGTTAAAATTTAAAAGCTCCCCTATTTTTCATTATAATCATAATCAAACAACAGAACAATTAATTTATTAGGAGTAATAAACTATCATCTTCTACTGAATTTTTGTCTGAGTTATTTGAACCGCGTTAGTGGAAATTACATTTCACCTGCTGAAATTTTGGTTGATTATTGAGCACTATCTAAATTTTAACTAATTAGGATATAATACTATCGATAACAAACGAGTTTCGTTGTCATTCATTTATTTTCAATAATGTAGTTTTTAAATCGACGATCCGAAAATTAAATTTTATATTTTTTTTTATATTTTTTTCTTATCTATCAAGTAGACATAAAAATGAACGACTGAAAATGAATATTCTTCGAAAAGTGTTGATAGGAGTCTTGTAATTAAAATAGAAAATATAAATTATATTTTAAATGATTTTAAAAAAATTCTAATCAAAATTTAATTAATTTAAATTTTTTTTTACATCGTTAAATAAATAAAAGACTCATATTTACTATTAAAATTATAAATTTTATAACTTTTTGGTCATTAGGTTAATCATATCGAAAAGGCTTGAGATTTAATTTATAAATACTTTCAGTGGTTTAGATCATATTCAATTATACTAATCGTCGATTTAAAATCTCCAACATCAAAAATAAATAAGTGACAATAAAACTCGTTTGGTGTCGATAACAATCTAGCTTAACTCAGATTATTTATTATCATTTGTATTTTAAAGTTAATGTTGATAAAATATTTATAAAAAAAATTATGTCGTGTGGCGGTCATTGTAATGATAATTAAAACTTCAAAGAGCTGATGGGAAAGTTAATGCTGATGATTTATTATATCAAATTGATAATTTAGTTGATGAATTTAAATTTTTTTAAATTTTGTATTGAAAATTACAATGGGATCAAAGTTAAAATCCATTTACAAGTAGCATTTTCCTTTATAAAATGGTCAAATTGATAATAAAAATTAGATTTGAGAGAGAGTTTCCATCCATCTTACACCCCCACCCTTAGAAGGACAGGGATTTCTCCATCCATCTTACACCCCCATCTTTAGAAGGACGGGGATTTCTCCACCCATCATTTTAAGTGATGAATAAAATTTATCTCATTCTTGAATGGATAGAGTGTAAGATATATATCTCTTTTGGGTGCAAACTTAGCTTTTTCCATAAAGATTAGATTTGAGGGAGGGTTTCCATCCAATGAGTCGCGTCCACGTGGGATTTGAAAAGTGGAATATTTGTCCAATAATATACTGCCACGTGGTGCCCAACGCACACTTTACAGTGGCATCATCGTGATTTAACACAACTACCCGCCTCTTCTTCTAACCACCGACCTTTTACGCATCCTCTCCATATTTGCGCTTAGACCCTCGTTCTTCTTGTAGTAAGCGGATCACTCCACTTCCCTCTCCTCGTCTCTGATGTAGCGAAACCCTAGCCATGGCCGAGGAGACCCAAGAGGCCCCCAACGATCGCGGCGCCGTGGCGACGCTCTCTCGAGCGCCCCTGAGCGCCTCCACCAGCCGCCTCAACGCCGCAGCGCCGGCGTTCGTCCCCCGCTCCGCCGCCGCGGCGCCGCGCTACCGCGCAGCCAAGATCCACCGCGCCATCGAGCCGCCTCCGGCGCCGCCGCATGCGGTGGCGATCCAAGCTTTCCCGCCGGCGGCGCTGCCGTTGGGGCATGCGATTCTTGTTCCGGTTCCGAACCACGATGAGTTCGACGTTGCCGCCCGGGTGGCGGCGGAGCCGTGCTCGGCTCCGCCTCCCGAGGAAGGGCTCCCGGAGTCGGTGATCCGAAAGATCAAGAAACAGGTGATGTAATTTTATTTTGTTTTTAATCTTTCCGTACACATTTCTCTTCGTTCTTGTAGATTAGAATACTAATTAGAGATGCTTTGGTGTTTAATTTGTTATCTTTTTGAGCATGTTGTTCACTTTTACTGTGATTCATGGACTACGGTATTTGCCTTTTCTTTTCTTTCTATTTTATCTCTTGCTCTCTCTCTCTCTCTCTCTCTCTTAAGCTGGTAGGTGAATTTTATGAGCATTATATTTGTTCAATCTTGATAATATGATCTTGATGAGTGGTTGCTTTTCTTTCACATTATATACTAACTTTTTTTTTTCAAGCATTGTTCTCTTTGAATTGTTGTGTTGGTAGTTGATACACTTCAGATAGTTGGTATCTCCAATGTTTCTTATCACAAGAAGCTGTTGAATCTTGTTTTGTAACACCCAGTTCTTTAGAGATATAGAATTCATCACTTTCTTTTAGTTTACAACTATTTAGTGAGTTCTAGCCTTTCATAAATGTTTGCTGGAATCTCAAAAAGTTTGTGTATTATGTGCTTCTTGAGGGAGAAATGTTCGCTCCAGCGTATATTACCTCTTTTGCTGATTACCATTATAAGATGGTGCTAAAAGGCTAGAGAAGTATGAATTGATTTATATTATTGAGTAGTGCTATAATACAACTGATAACATTGGCATTATGCTTTTCTTTGTTAGCGAAAGGAAATGATTAGCTGATCTCGTTTCATTAGTTTTAGGACTATCTTTTTGTTAGAAAAATGAATACGATGCCACAAATCGCCTATTTATTTTACAAAAGCTATTGCAAAGAATTAATTATATATACTTGTATTAATATTATCTGAGTACTGATGAAGTGACCTCTAATAATTCAAGCCAAGAATGCTCAAGATATGATGGTGTACATCTATGAAAAATGCTCAACATAACGTAGCTCTCTTTTATGAAAAAGCTTAATTAAAAGAGATCAGGTTAACTCAAAGAGAGCTGTCTCATTTTGAAATAACCTGATTTTCTATGTTGCTGACAGTTTCGACAATTATTTTATTTATTTAATTGTACACCTCTACACTAGCTTTATTGTTAAATAAATGACTTTTTAGTGCTTGAAATTATAAAGAGATGGTAATCAACAAAGTAGGAACTATTAGTTCTTGAACATTTTTGCCAACGTGCATATGTAATACGTACAGTTCTCTATCAAAATGTTTGTTTGATACTTTTTTGCCGTCTGTTGCTTACTCCAGTATTCTGTATTTCTAAAAGTTTCATTTGATAAATCTCAGGTAGAATATTACTTCAGTGATGCAAATTTGGCTACAACTGAAATTTTGATGAGGTTCATCAGTAAAGATCCCGAGGGATTTGGTAATCTACTTTCTTTAATAAAGATATCCATAATTTGAACAGTGATCGTGATTTTATTGTTTTTATACCATTGGTCAATGTAATTTAGTATGCCATTTTCTATTTTAATACTAAGCGGAAGTTCTCCCTTTTATTGATTTTCTTTAGTTCTATCAAGACACTTGAAGCGTGCTGCCTTCTTGTGTATAACACTCTTGATTATGACTCCCCTTTTCCCGGTGCAGTACCTATATCAGTAGTTGCATCATTTAAGAAGATTAGGGCCTTGGTCCACGACAATTCCTTGCTTGCTGCTGCTTTAAGTACATCAACACAACTTGTAAGTTTTTATTTACTGTATAATGTTCTTTTACCCTTCTGTAGTAATATGCACAATGCTCAATAATCTGCTACAAATTAACTGTTGTTTAATGTACCCAAGCGACACCCACAAATGTCATAAGAAGTAATCATAACTTTTTCACATGGTATGTTTCTGATTTTTCATGTCTGTTTACTTAAAGCATGTCAGTGATGATGGAAAGAAAGTTAGACGCAAAAAACCTTTCACTGAGGCAGATCTTGAAGAAGTGCAGGTTAGCATCTCATCAGGTTTTGATTTAAGGGATTTATTACTTGACCTATTTAGGCCAATATTAATTTCTATTTTTTTGTCTTTTTCTTTTTCTTTTTCCTTTTAGTCACGCATCCTCTTTGCTGAAAATTTACCGGAAAATCATTGTTACCAAAACCTTATGAAAGTGTTCTCAGCTGTTGGGAGGTATGAAGTTTTATGTTTAAGTTAAAAGTTACATATATCAATAGGTACTTAATGAGCGAAGGATATTTTTTTGGTAGCGTGAAATCTATTCGTACCTGTTACCCACAAAACTCGGATGGTACAACTGCTGCAGTAAATAGGTCATCAAAGAATGATATGGTACTTTGTAACAAGGTACTGTTCAATTCAATGCATTTATTATAAATGCGAGGTTATTCTACATTGTTTTTAGCCAGAGAAAGCGATCTAAATTTACTATTCTTTTTTAATTATTGTTTTTTTATATAGAGAAACCAGTGAAGAAAGGGTGAATGTGTCCACTTTCACTAGTTACGCTCTTTTATATGTGGGAAGATTTACACTTTTATCATTGTTCTGGAATGATTTAAAACTTTGTTAGTACTTTTAGCTTATCTTCACTGCACAAGCCTTTTCCTGAAAATATAGGATAGATATTAGTCAACTCAGTAATGAGAAGGTTATTGATGATTCGTTCAGTCTTGAAATCAGCTCATTTTAAAACAGGTGCCAATTTTTGGGCAAAAGAAACAAATACACCGACTTACCAATTTACTGACCCCTGCTGTTTTTCTTGCAGCACATAAATTTTCAACCTATTATTGCCATTAAGGGCATGCAGCTAGCATTATCCAACATCTCCATGCTTTCACTCTTCGTAAAGAAGAATCTTTGAATCATTTGCCAAACTGTTTCATGTTTTTTTTACGCTTATGAATGAGGTTATTCAACGAAATAAAACTTCATTTAATTCATTCATTAAATAAAAAAAAATAAAAAATTGTAATGATGAAATTATTGCCAAATAATGGGTCGGCCCGTTAGATGTACTCATTACAGGTGTCATTAATAATTTACATGGTGAAATTTGATTTATAGACAGTTGAATTTCAAGAAAATTGGCTTTCCATGTTATGAACTCTTAAATTCGTTATTCGAAAATAACTCTAGCAATTAAAAAGGAAATCTGACAAATAGTTTATAGCTATTTTAGATGTCCAATTGCTAAGTTTCTTTCCTAAATTTGCATGAAGAAGTCTGCTGAATTTGAGGGTTATTTCTATATATATCTCCTTAACATGTGTTATTTTATAATGAGGTAACTTATTGTAATGAGAATTCTTTTCAGATTTCTTTGAGGTAATAACATTCAAATGTAACTTTATCTTCTTTCTCTACATGTAGGTGCACGCATTCGTGGAGTATGAGACTATTGAAGATGCCAAAATAGCAGTATGCTTCAACTTGTTACTTAAACTTCACTTTCCATCACTTAGGAATCACCTACTTTTGCTGATGACTCTTTTTTCTTCTTTTCTGAGTGGATAGGTTAACAAGCTTAATGGTGAGACAAATTGGCGAAATGGACTTAGAGTTCGTCCGCTACTTGATTGCGTGGTACTTTCACAACGTGCTATCCTCTGTTTATTCTGAACTACTGTACACTTTTAGTCATGCATTTTCACTACCATTTACTATTAATTAGCTTAAATACTATTTTGGGATAGTGTTGTGGGCACTCTACTTGTCATATTCTAAGCAGCTAATAAGTAAATTATTTATGTAATGTTTGTTTACTACTTACTAGACATTGCGGCTTAGGATAGTTTGTTAATATTGATTGGAGGCCTATAGTTAAATTCCGATTTGATGCTCTGGAACTGTTTAACACTATATTCAACCTATCTTAAGCTATTTTGTGCTAATTTTGGTGGTTGATAATCAGATTGTTGCTGGGCTATGAGTGTCGCTTTCCTTGAAGCTCTTAGTCTTTTGTGAATGTTTACTTATACATAAAAATGATTCAGGGCTTCTTGGATTGATGATTTTGTGCATTAGAAAAGTACCTTCATTGCTGAGATCTGTTTTCCTAAATCCTATCTCTTGTCAAATATTCTACACTGCTTGCCCAGAATATCAAATTTTAATCAGGGTCGCTGAGTATCTAGAATAGACCCTCTCATAATATTCTAATAGTTCAGATGATTTCGAATGAATCCTAACACAAAAAACTTTTTGGTCTTCCAATTAGAAACATGGAACAGGACGCGGAAGAAAAGATGGGCACGAAGGTGATGATGTGAGAAATGGAGATTATATTAACACAATCAACCAACCGAATGAGAAACAAGCAGACGATAAAGCACCTTATGAGCATCATGTATATCTCCTTGATCCCTTATTTGACCTAATTTCTGTTAACCACCATCCCGGACTACATCGAAAGCTTACTCCCGTCTTGGAACTCGTGTTTTTTCAATACGTTGCGTAGTTATTCCTCCAGGGCAAATTACACCATTGATCACAGAGATTAAAGTTTCGCGTTGGTCTTACAACTTCGTGTTGCAATTTAAGGCATTTGAGTTTGAAGTTTCTGTTTCTATTTTGTTACTCGTCAAACCCCGTTTGACTTGCCCAATAGAGGAAAGATGGCTGCTGAAGGGATGATGTGCGCCACGTCATTTCTTGCCTTCTCGGAGATGAATAATTCAGCAGCTGCATCATTTCATGAAAGGTGACATAGCTACTAAAGTGAGTTGCCATATCATCTCTCTGTTAGGGGAAATCAAGCGGAGTTTGAAGTGGCCCGACCGAAACTACAGGGGAAGTTCAGTGTCTAAGTTGTGACAAATCCAAGTTTAGTAACAATTGCTCTCTTTTTTTTTATCCTTCACTGGATCTGAATCATTATTTACTCTAGCCTGAGATTTTACGAGTTTGGAAGACTAAGGATGGTATTAACAGGACGAGGAGAATTCTGTTGACAAAGAAGACGGAACGAGGCGAGGGAGGGGGCAGGACCGGGGAGGGAGGTGTCTGGGGAACGGACAGCGCTACCACAACTCCACCAACCGTAACATCGGCCGTGCTGTCGGTACCTCTCCTTTGACCCATCCAATGCACCCTGAGCTGCTGACGGTGACGACCAAGCTGCCTTCCGGGCCCAGAATGCCTGATGGCACCCGGGGATTCACCTTTGGCCGTGGGAAACCAATAAACAATCCGATCAGTTCGAGTTGACTATTTCTTCAAAATGTAGATCCATTTTGTTGTACTTGTGGGCAATTCGTGGAAAGAAGGGGTTTACCATACCAAATGTCATCGTAGAACTGGGATTTGAGAGTTGAAGTCCTGGATTTCACTGATTGTAACCCCATCTAGGATTTGTGTGTGTGTGTGTGTGTGTGTTCTTTGTCTTTCGTAATAATTGATAGAGCCATGCAAAGATAGAACAAAAAGGAAGAAAGAGAGCAGAAAGCTGGTAAATGGATTGTGTCACAATAATCTTCTCTAACAATTCATACTTGGTATTTGGTGAATGCTAAAATTCAAGAATTTAAGTATCCATCCGCATGGATCGCATTCACTCTATACTATTCTGCCAACAAGATATATTGACATGATATAGTCTTTGTAAGGATAGTACATCTTAATTTTTTTTTTTTAAATAATAAATAAATTTTTTAATAAAATTTTAAAGATCTGATATATATATATATATATATATATATATATATATATATATATATATATATATATATATATATATATAGAGAGAGAGAGAGAGAGAGAGAGAGAGAGAGAGAGAGAGAGAGAGAGAGAGAGAGAAGAGCTTATGTTTTTAAAAGTATAAATTAAAAAAATATGCTTGTGAATTTTTTATCATTGTATTTGTATTGAAATTTGCGCTTTTGTAAAGTCTAACTCAAGAGAGAAAGAAAAAGTAAATAGCACAAATCTCAATGCAAATTCAAGCATAAAAAATTTACACGCATGATTTTGCTTGTGCTTTTGAAAGTAGAGAGAGAGAGAGAGAGAGAGAGTAGGGCTTATATTTTTTTAAAAGCACAAGTAAAATTATGTTTGTGAATTTTTTATCCTTGCATTTGTATTGAGATTTGTATTATTTACTTTTTCTTTCTCTCTTTTTAGTTGATTTTACAAAAACACAAATCTCAATGCAAATCAGTAAAAAATTCACAAGTATATTTAGGGTTGTACTTTTTAGACTATATAAGCTTTACTCTATATATATATATATATATATATATATATATATATATATATATATATATATATATATATATATATATATATATAGCAAGAGATTATAATATTTTATTGTTAAAAAAATTAAATATTTTATATTATTATTTATTGATACGTATATATATTTTTTATAATTGATATGCATCGCCGCCGTTCAATATGTATCGTGCCATACTGTAATAATAAAATTTCAGTACGATTTGATGTCATAATATTTAAATTCTTGCTAAAATTTTGTGTCACACCACTTAAATTTTTACTAAGTCTCTACTACCTCAGTTCCAATAGAATAAATATTTTTGATGATCTTTTATTTGTCAGTTGGGGTATATGCAGATTCTAAGTTGGTAGAAAAGTCAAAGTTGTAAATTTTCCATCCTTTAATATAAGTTCCTCAACTTAAATTTTACTTCATAAAATAGATTTGTACTTGTAAATTTCATGCATAGCCCCTAATTCAAAATCTGTATGAAATTTATGAGGGTAAAGGTTAATACAAGGGTAAGGTGATAATTACAGTAGTCGAATTAAGAGAACTAGTGTATGCATGCAAATAATAATAGAACTTTGTAATTGGTCAAATCATTTTTCTTTGCAGTTTATTGGGACAAAATTTCAAACCACAGTGCCTTTAGGACCTGTGTTGACCTTGTTGCATTTGCATGAATAGGGAGAAAAGAGAAGAAATGGTTTCATGATATCCACATTCCTAGATATCTACAGTAAAAATAAATTTACAATTTTTTATTTTTTTTTATACAAAAACCTTTTATATAGTTTATATTATATCTATTGAAATTAACTTTGATTTTACAACTCTTATTATTAATCAATTGGTTTAACGAATGAAGTAAATTGGATGCACTAATAATTTTCACAATTTTCACAATTAAATTAGACTTTAATTCTATTATAAAAAGAATTTATTTTAAATATTCATAATATATATATAAGTTCGGTTACAGTATTTTTAAAAGTACAAAATATTTATAAATTTTTTACTGTTAGATTTATTTTTTTGACCAATTTCACATTTTAAATAATATTATTTCATTAACCACCCACTAAATCTTACATCAAGTGCAAATAGTAATTTTTGTTAGTTGAAATGTGTTTACTTGGTCCACGACTCCAAATCATAATCAACATGGCCGCGTGTATAAGTGAAGATTAATATATATGTTCGATTGTGAACCAAACCAGTGAGAATGTTGATCAAGTTAAATGGTTGATCAAGTTAAATGAGCCTTCGGAATGGGGATTAGTTCTTGAATTAATCCTCAGTGCACCACGATCAAGTAATCCGTTTGAGGAGGAACCGCTCAATCGGATTCTTCCTCAATATGTAAAGGGAACCAAATTTGAACCGAATTTATTGTATTTCACTTAATTCAAAAAGTTACAGAAATACGGATTACAAATATAACTACACTTAGAAAGCAGTAAAATGATGGAATTGGAAAGAGTACCATCTAAACTACTCATAAAAAAATAGTAAAGTGTTGGAATTGAAAAAAAAAATAAAATACATAGATCTTGTAATCATGTGAAGACTCTTCTTAAGATCATTTTTTGTACTATTTATAGTACTTTGGTTTGCTTGTAGTTACTGTTTTTATTGGCCACACAAATCATCCTCAGGTTTTCAACCGTTTCCACCCAAAAAACTTTTTTATTTTGAAGCGTATCTTTCTTGGCTCTTGAAATATCATGTGTTATTTTTCTATTCATTCACGTCAGCTAGTTACCTTAAACTGATCTGACCCGTCTATTATCTTGCATTATTTTTTTTACACCAACAATATAGTTATATAGTTATAGTTATAGATAAATTATTATAGATTTTAAATAATTAAGGCTGTAGGTAATCATATATATATATATATATATATATATATATATATATATATATATATATATATATATATATATATATATATATATATATATATATATATTAGCGATACTATATGTATACCTACTTTATTTATTCAAAAATAATTTTTGTTTTATCAATCATATTGATCAGTAAAATTTTTAATATCTTAGAATAAGTAGGATATAATAAGTATAAAATTTATCCGAAGTAGGAGCCAAAAAGCATTTTCTTGTGGGGTTGTACAATTGCCCAAAACCCCGTGCCCAAGATACATACATTCGAGAGAGGGACGTGTTCTGAAGGGTTATTTACAAAATTAACCACACTAACAATTTTATTTATAAAAATAGTTTTCTAAAAAAAATATTTGTAAAAATAGACCTCGATGTGTCAGGTAATCCAAATGCGGTGAACCATTCACCGCTTTTTTAAAAAGCGGTAAATGGTTCACCGCATTCACCAAATTTGTCATAGTTTGGTTCACCGCTTTTAAAAGCGGTAAACCATTCACCGCTTTTAAAAACCGCAAATGGTTTACCTCTTTTAAAAACGGTGAACCATTTGCCGCTTTTAAAAGCGGTGAATGATTCACCGCTTTCATGATTTTTCACCCACAGCTAAACTTTATATAAAAAAAAACCATCAATACAATTTTCATATATTTCAATTACAATATTTTTCGTACAATTCGATCACAACATTTGATATTCATACAATTCAATCACAACATTTAACATCCATACAATTCAATCACAATATTTGACATCCATTGTGACACCCCCGGAATTTGGATTAGCCCTATATATAAATGATATAATAGGACTAAATCTCTAACCCGGCTATAGTATTTTGGATGGTAGCAAAATCCAAGAGGAACATGAGAGTTAAGCGTGCTAGAGCTAGAGTAGTTCTAGGATGGGTGACCCCTTGGGAAGTGGGGCGTCACAGTTGGTATCAGAGCCATTCACCAGCCGGAAATGTGAGATGAGTCTCGGCTGAGCCAGGGTTATATAGCGGGTAGAGCGAGGCTCCCCGGCTAATGACCGTTGTGAGTGGAGTGCAGCTCCTCACAAGGTCAGCTAAGGCTAGCGAGACGAGTCTCACATCGCCTGGTGTTTGTGAGTGTGCTTGAGCCTGACGTGGACGTCAGGGCTTAAAGGGGGGAAGAATGTGACACCCCCGGAATTTGGATTAGTCCTATATATAAATGATATAATAGGACTAAATCTCTAACCCGGCTATAGCATTTTGGATGGTAGCAAAATCAAAGAGGAACATGAGAGTTAAGCGTGCTAGAGCTAGAGTAGTTCTAGGATGGGTGACCCCTGGGAAGTGGGGCGTCACATCCATACAATTCAATCACAACATCACAACAAGAAATATATCAATCACACCACAACAACAAAAATATTAATCACATCACAACAAAAATAAAAAAAATCCATCACAACATCAAATGTTCTGAATGTTCTCAACATCAATTATAAATGTCCGAATTATAAAAGAATGAATATAATAATGTAAAAATTATATATGCAAGAAATAAAAGAAGTATGAAAATACGAAAATGTCCTAACAAAATCAACTACTCTCCACGCCCTCGCGACCGTCCACGTTTTCGTCCGCCTCTACCTCCGCGTCCGCGTCCGCGTCCGCGCCGCCGACCCAGTGCTCGAATAGGCACATCATCATCATCCTCCATCTCAGGCTGTACATGCTCAATGCCATGTATCTCATCAATATGCTCGATGGAGATGCCCTCGACAAGTACATCCGTCATATGCGTGTCAAGCACTGATGACTGTATCCCCTCTTGCGTCTCAGGTACAGGCTCAGTAGTAATATGATCGTGGCGCCGTCGCCTCCGTCGATATGTAGCACCAACTGGACTCACATCTGATGTGGATGGAACATCCGATTGAGGGATCGGCGCATGATTCCTCCCAACCACCGTAAATGATCTGTAATGCTTTATTTCTAGCCTGCCACGCCTTCGAATATGGTATCGACACGTGTAATTCAGAACGCATTTTTTCTTGTATTTCCGCCAGCGTCAAAGAAAGTTTGACTTTCAATGATGGAAGAATGTGTGTACATATAAGAGATGAAGTACAATTTCTATGGGCAGTGTTCAGCACCGGAAGTAAACAAGTATGCTGCCCGGCATATGTTTTGACTCTAAAATAATTCGCATCCTTTGGTATCGAAGCATGTAATCTCCAAGGACACGAGCCAACCATGCATCTCACTGTATAAGCTTTTGTGGTCGACTTTAACACTTTCATTTGCACGTTGTGAGAAATGTGCCATTCCTCAAGAGTATGTAATAAACTTGATTTTTCATGGAACACACGCCCAACCCATTATCCATCAATAGTAGGAGGGGACTCTTTAATTTGAGCACGATCGAATTCAGTGATCGATTTCATTATGATCCATCCATTCGGCATTATCTACAAACTGCTCTGGATGATCTATGAACTCGACACCTTTATCTGGATCATCTACATATTCATTATTGGCGGTTGGATCAGCGACATCAGTGTATATGATATCTGCAAGGACCCCCAGTCCGCCGTCATGATCCGCATCACTGTAGTGAACTTCCGCCACATTATCATCATCCTCATGATCAGTATTATTTTGTTTTTCAAATATTTCTTGTTGCACCTCCGCTTGAGTCTGATTTTGTATCCCCTCAAACTCGGTTACCGCATGATAGGATCCAAAGTCATGTACATCTCCCAACGGATAGGATCCCAAGTCATGCACATTGTGAGAAGACGGATTTCTGCATATATTTTTCATTATTAATCCCTCACTAAATAATTAATCAATTTAAACATTTATTTTAACTAAATAATTATATAAAGCCACAATTTGTAATACTAACCTAGATATATTTGCTCCACCTCCGATGTCATCATGAAATGGTTCTCTTTCAGCCATAGGAGATATTACATCTACGTCTAATTCACTATTTAACATTCTTGAAAAATAGCCGTGAGATGCAACCATCTGCTTCTCAATGTAGATTATCAAACATGAACAATTCCGAGATAATGCCATCATACCACACAATGAGTCATAATCCGTAATTTCGATCACATCATATTGATTTCCTCCCATTGGATATCGAACTTTAATAATTAGAAAACACTCATCTCTTCTTATATTGGTAATTCTATACATTTTTCTCTCAAAATTCCTAAATGTAATATTCATTGGAATGCCATTTAATTTCTTACGACCTCCAATATACTGTGGATTATAATCTTGCATAACAAGTTGTCCATCCCAGTTAACACTAATAGCCACATTATGAGCCATTCTAATTTCAAAAAAAAAATAATATTCACAAAATAAATACTAAAAAAAATTAATATCTTAATCAGATATTATATAATGCATCTAATTATATAATAATTTTCTAGTTATTTTCTATTTAAAGTAACATACTAAAATAACTCACTAATTTAAAGTAACATATTAAAGTAACATACTAAAGTAACTCACTAAAGTAAATCACTAATTATATAATGCATCTAATTATACTCCATTTAATTAACATACTAAAGTAACTCACTAATTTTCTAATTAATTACTAATTTTCTATTTACTATTTTTTTTAAAAAAAAATTATTTAATTAATAACTCAGGAATTAAACAAACAACACATCTAATTATATCATAATTTTTAGGAAAGAATTAACAAATAATAAAGTTAATTAATTTTCTAAACCCTAAATAAAATAAATTAAACTAAAAAAAAAATGTAGAAAAGAATGTACCTCAAGTAAGGAGGAGAGAGAGAGAGAGCTCGAGCTCAAAATGCGAGAGAGAGAGAGAGAGAGAGAGTGCACTGTGCACTGTGCACTGTGCACTGTGCGTGAGAGAGAGTGTGCACTGTGCGTGAAAGAGAGAGAGAGAGAGAGAGAGAGAGAGAGAGAGAGAGGAGAGTGTGCAATGTCGTGAGAGAGAGTGTGTGTGTGTGTGTGTGTGCAGTGTGCGAGAGAAAGAGAGAGAGAGAGAGAGAGAGAGAGAGAGAGAGAGAGAGAGAGAGAGTGGGTGCGGGGAGAAGAAGGCGGCGGCGGCGGCGGCGGCTCTGTGCGGGGAGAAGAAGAAGAACAGAAGAAGAAGAATAAGAGAAGAAGAAAAGAAGAGGGTGGTGCGGGTGCGGGGGGCGCGGGGGTATAAGTGAATGAAAGCGGTGAATGGTTCACCGCTTTTAAATGCGGTAAACCATTTACCGCTTTCATAGGATTTAAATTTTTCTGGAGCCTTATGAATGCGGTGAATGATTTACCGCTTTTAAAAGCGGTAAACCATTCACCGCTTAAGACTATTTTTGTAAAAAAAAAAACAGAAGACTATTTTTACAATTATAAAAATTTATAAAATTATTTTTTAAAAAAATTCGTTCTGTACAAGCTTAAATTTTTAAAAATAAATGATTACTTCGTATAATTTAACAGGATATCAAAATAAAAGGTACGAAATTTGAGTCATGTAACGATTCGAGTTATGCCTGTTAGTTGTATGCCCCAGAAGCCTATCAGGCTGACGCATTTTTTCTTTGGGACATATTTTTGTACTTGATCTTTATTATTATTGGGGCATTTTATGCCATTCATGTTTAATGTGTCCATGAATCGTCCTTTGAATTAATGAGATGATAATATATATTTTTAAGAGTTAAGAATTTGAGATACATATTATTGGTGATTAAGTCATAAATGCTCTTAATCGGAGGATCATCATGGGGACGATGATTGATCCGGTAAGATTGATGTATGTGCCGCTCTCTTTTAGGATGACGAGTCTCAAGTCATCAGTGTGGGGACACTGGAGCGAACGTGAAGGTGGTTGTTAGAGAACAAGGGCACTGAGCGTGACCAATTACGAATAGTTACATGGATGTCTACTCATTCGTCAGTAACTGATTCGATGTTACAGTGGTACAATTGATCCTTTGACCTGCGACACCACGACCATTCAATATGAGGCTACTGTAGTTTGACTATGTAATAAACTCTGATCCTAGTCACGGGTCTTAGTAGTATATGTTGGCTGCAGTCGGTTCATATTAGGAATGGGTGTTTGTTTACAGGGAATCTATCGCTCTCGGTAGAGAGATAATTAGTCCTATGCTATTTGTAAGGCAAAGCTCAGAAATCCTCGGCCGGGGTAATATGGTTCATGGAAAGGTGTTTCCAAGAGTAACCATATGAGCTTCTGTCCTATCAAATTTGTCATATAAAGGGTGATGGGGTTTAACGAGTATTCCATGACCTCCACTCAGTTGGGACTATGCGATAGAAGGATTGTATTGTACGGTAACTGCACCTAGAGGTTCAGTCCAATATTCACTTCTGACTGGATTGCCACTATATGCTGCTAGGTATCACTGGTGGATTGTGGGAACCAATAAGAATAATTATAGGCGAATAATTATTATACGAGGGAAAAATCAAAATTGTTTGATCCATCAAAAAGAGTTTCGATGATGATGCCGATGGGGATCGCATCATATCTCACTACCAGACAGAATTGAACCTATTAGGTCACACACATAAGAAATCGCGCATGATCGATATTATGGAGATGATGAAAAAGTTTATAGAATGGATTAATTATAATCACAATACTAAAGTTTACTAATTTATTAGTAAAAGGACTAATTTGCAATTATTGTAAATTAGAGGTATTTAAGTGCAAAAATTGCATGGTGTATTTGCTAATCGTTAGTAAATATTTTGATGACTTATGTGTAAATGTTACACACGAATTGAATTAGGATTCGGATTCGATTCATATTGAAACTAACTTAAGAATAATGGATAATCCAATCAAATTAGGATTCGATTAGGATTAGAATTAGGATTAGGGTTTTCTCATTATAAATATATATGTCATATGTGACATATTTTAAAAAGAGAGAAAAAATGGAATAAGAAAACCCTAGCCTTAGACAATTAGAAGATTGATTCATCCTCCTTCTATCGACGCAAGAGTTAATTCGTGATCGGATCGCGAATCAAGGCGATCGACTATTTCGATCAAGGGCGTGATTCCGTGTGGACGCGAGTAGAGGCCGGGCGCGTCCGCGGCTATCAAGGACGAACAATTTTTACCAACGGTCGTCGGCTTCGCGGTGATCTTTTATCGATCTAAAACAAAACATGAGGTGATCTTTGGTTTAAGAAAATTTTAATTGCGTTTCTTTCTTCCGTTGCGCATATCCGACTATTTTCTTACAATACCATGCTTCTAGCATAATTGATTTTCTTTTATTTAATTCAAATTTATTTACGGGTTATTTACAGATCTAATCCTACCAACAATCGTTTTTATAAAAATAGTCCTCTAAAAAAAATATTTATAAAAATAGGCTCCGTAATGTCAGAAAACCTAAATGCAGTAAACCATTCACCGCTTTCTTGAAAAACGGTGAATGATTCACCGCATTCACAAAATTTGTCAGAGTCCCATGAAAAACGGTGAACCATTTACCGCTTTTAAAAGCGGTAAATTATTCACCGCTTTTAAAAACGGATGTGGATTTGTTGAAATCTAGTTTAAATAGAAAAAAAAAAAAAAAATTTACAAAAATAACCCTTAATAATTTTTTTATTCGAGTTAGTTTTATTCTGTCAAGTAAATCTTTTAATTATTTGTTATATTGTTAATCAAAAAAAATTGTTGATTGATTTATATTATACACGACCTATAGATTATTAGAATTTATGAGAAGTAAATTTTTAATTATCTGTTATATTGCCATATTATGGTATTTATATTACATCTATCTATTCATATATATCTATAAGAATATTTGGCAGGATGTAAATCGTACTTCTGTAAAATACTGTTATAATAAAATTTTTTTACAAATAATTTTATAAATTTTTATAATTATAAAAATAGTTTTCTGAATTTTTTTTTTTTAATATTAAAAGAGATTTTATTAAGACTATTTTTATAAAAAAAAATTTAGAAAATTATTTTTACAATTAAAAAAATTTATAAGATTATTTCGAAAAAAAAAATTAAGCTCATTTATAGGGTTTCTCTTCGAACCCGAACGCTCGCCCTCCCCCTCCCCCTCCCCCTCTCTCCTCTCCGCTTACCTCTGCCACCGTCGGAGGCGGCGCCGCCCTCCATCTCCGCCTCTCTCGGCCGCCCCATCCCACCGCAGAGCCGCGCTGCGTCGGAGTCGTCGTATCGTGTGACCTCGGCGCCGTTGTTTAGGGCTCTACCTTCGGGCCCAAATCCGTCGTGCTGTGCTATTGCTCGACGTAGAGCTCCAAAAATGGCGACCTCGACGCTGTTTAGGGCTTTGAGGCGCTCCTCGCCGCAGTGCGGCCTCAGATTGGTAAGCTTTTCCGTGAATTTGTGAAGCGTAAGATGCGAAGGAGAGGTTTTTAGGTTTGGGCGTTGCTGAGTATATGGTGGTTGATAGGTTTAGGAATTAGTTGTACACATGAAGCCATCATGGTTGATGTTGTAGGGTATATAGAGATGTAAACTACTTCATGCAAGCTGGGGGTAGTAAAAGATCTTATTTACTTGTTATTTCTTTCATTAATTTGCAATCACAAAAAACAAAGTAGAGATTTTTAGCTTGAGCTTTGCTGAGTTTATCGTAGTTGATAGGTTCAGGGATTTATTGGAATACTATTGCTTTTATTTGTACATGTGAAGCCATGGTTGATGTTATGAGGTATATACAGAAGAAAACTACTACCAAGAAGTTGAGGGTGGTAAAAGCTTCAATTTTGTGCTTAATCCATTCTGAATAACTTGGTAGGAGACTATTATTTAGAATATTGTTTTTTTTTATGTTGATATGATGATATGACATTACAATTTTAATCGAATTTATGGCATTGCAATTTAAAATGATACTCTATGTCCAATATCGTGGTTAAAATATGAATGGTTTAGTTTACAACAAAAGTAGAAAGAAAATTTTCATGCTTTTTGCTAGTTGAAGCTACAAGCAAGTAGCCATGAAGAAAATGTCTGATTCTTAGAATATTATAGATTCTTTTACCTGCTTTAAGAGATTGAATTTGTGTTATCTTCCATGTAATTATGATTATGCATTCGACTCATGATATCTTAATGAATATGTGATCAGATATACGTAGTTACTAGTTAAGTTTTCAGATGTGCGCATATTAAATAAATGTTAAGTTTGTAATCAGCATGCTGTACAACGAGAGCATGGTTGTTCGATGCTTTTTTCTTCCATGTATATTAGCTTTAGTAAACCAAATTTTAATGGTGCTAAGTTTTGCCTCTGCAGTATTTCATGCCCTTGCACATGAATTGTGTATTGTGTATACACAAGCGTATGCATTGAAATGTGATCCTTTCACAAATATGATTTCATTTGCCTTTTACTACTGAAAACTTCGGAACAGGGTGCACGTTCAAAATAAATATTTTCATTTATCTTGGTATGTATTGTGTTGATTAGTTGTATTAATTGTATGAGGAATTCTTAATGAAAGGACCAAGTATGAGCTTGAATATGCTCCATTTCTTATTGTCTGCATTTATTCTTCTTCACATCTGCGTAAATTTTTTAGAAACTATGTATATCATTTTAGTACTCTCTAATTGAATATATATCTTATTATGTTTCGTGCTTAACAGGCTACAAGTGTTCATTTGCAGTTGGTCACTGGGTATAGAAATTCGAGTCATCGACAATTAAGTGTTTTCAATGAGTTTTCAAAGAAATTGAAAGGAGAAGCTAACAGGTAATTACATTACCACATTTCAACTTCAATTTTTGTCATTAAGAGCTATATTGATTGTATTGGTTGAAGAACTTATTTCTTTTAAGAGGAAGAGGCTCCTTGTGATCTACTATGGCAAAATTGCTCGATAGCATATTAGCATAGATGGAACTTCTCGAGAGCAATTTAATTTCACTGATAGAGCAGCGAGGTTTATTGCTCGTAGCAATTGTTCAGCAAATGCTGATTGTCATGATAACTGTTTGACATTTGATGCCCTTTCTTGTGAATATATTTCTGTAATTTTACTTTAAACTTTTAGATATTTGGGTTGATGACAGTAACCAAGAATTCCAACAGTCCGTGAAGGAGCTGAATGAAAAAATTGGTGTGGTGAAGGAAGATTTGAAAGTAAGGTAATTTTAGATGAAAACTCTGTCTGTTACGGTTTCATAAGTTGATATGACGGTTTGGGAAATTGGAAAATGCAGAACAAGGAAAACTGCACAGAAATTATATAAGAGTGTCGACGATGTTTGGACTGAAGCTGAAGAGACGTCAAAAAAGGTTGGCTTGAGCAATGCTTATCTAAGATGGTTTGAACAGTGTTTATCTAAGATCTTTAAAAACTGTATGTGGCCCCATTTGGCCTGTCATTTTTTGGTGCAGTGCTGCCTGTCACTGCGAATGCAGCCTGTTTGGGGGCTGCCTTTTGCAGTGTGGCATGGTCTGCCCCTGTGATTTAACATGGTGTACAGTAGCTCCAGAGTGTGGGCTTTTCCACACTGTAGTGCGGTGTAATTCAAAGTTGGAATGCATCACTGAGCCCAACAGGTTGTATATTAACTTGATTGTCAAACGTGTTTCTGTAAGCAAGTGGTGCTGCCTCAGGGCATCAGATATTTTAATTTAAATCTGAAAGTTCTTATTTTAGTTTTTTGAAGAAGGCAGCGAGCATCATCATGCTTGTAATCAAGAGCTGCTTTCTATTTTTGCATGTTTAATACAATGGAATTAGCTTAATTTGGTGAGCGTCTGTTTGATGCTTGTTCCTTGAATCTTACTTATCCCTATGATTTTAAATTTCTGTTTCTTACGTTTTCAGGTTTCTGCTAATGTTAAAGAAAAGATCTCAGCTGCTAAAGAAGAGGTACCACATTTTTTTTTCTCCCCCTAATAAAACTTACTCAACGTTTTTGTGTTTACCCTTATTTTTTCCTTTGGTTCTTTCTGGGTTGAAATCTTTGGTTAGGTGAAAGGGTCCTTTGGACTTGGAAACGAAGAAACTTCAGATTCAACGGAAGCTTCGATTGTTAAAGATGCAACCGGAGCAAAGGCTGATCAATCCCAAGAATCCGTTAACAATAACAATAACAGTAATACAACTGGGGATGATACACTATTTGGCAAATTTAAGTTAACCTTTTCTTCTGCTTCTCCAATGGTATCTACTGCATTTCAAAAGTTGAAAGAAGCAAAAGTGTCATCCTTAGCAAAGAAAGGATATGATATAGTAAAAGATGAATTAAGTCCAAACAAAACCAACAAGAGACACATGCAGTATGCTTCTGCATCTGCTGCATCAGGCGAGAGAAGTACCAGAACTGATATAGTTGTTGTGCCTACAAAAAGGTCACGATTGGGTGAAAAATGGGAATCATTTAAAAAGAAGGTAATCTAAAGCATAGCGTACCTGTTTGACTTCCCTTTTGCTTTTACCCACAGTTTATTATTAGATAGCCTATTTTTTCTTCAGATGCAAGATCATCCTGTCTTCAAGCGTGTGACTGGCTACACTCAACCTGTTGTAAATAAGGGACAGGAGGTGGTGTTCTAGTATCTTCTTCTTCTCCTCCTCTCTATCCTTTTTTTTATTGGGATTTGTGAGAGATCTTTTGGAGTTATGACGCTCATACAGTTTTTAAATTACAGTTAGCAGAGGACGTGCGAGAGCGGTGGGAAACAAGTGATAACCCTGTTGTCCACAAAATTCAGGAGTATAATTTCTCTTCCTCAACTTTCCATTCTTTGTGTATCAACTACTAAGATTTGATTTCATTTGATCTTATTATTAGATGAATTGGCATGTGATGCTTTTAACTTTCTCTTGATCTCTGTCATTTTCAGTTGAAATCTTAGCTAACTTTAGTTTCTAACCGTGAAAGCTATTTATCACTTCATCATATGAATATTCTGTTATCAAACTACATTTTCTTTAGGAGAGAGGAAATATTTTCCGCGGCCTATCCAATTCGTACAAAGCTCCAAAACTTTTAATTTATCAAATGGATTTGACTTCTGATTGTGCAAAAACATACTGTAAATCTTTGATAGCAACTAGTCAAGCATGTTAAGTTTGGCCATTCTCACTTACAGACTTCCTTGTTTAATCATTCTAGTGCCTCTTCTAACATATCTAAGATTTTTCCCGTTCTCTTTTATTTAGATTTGATGTCCAAATTGATTAAGACATTCATTTGCAGTTTGAATGAAACTGTTTTTGGAGAAACTGCAACTGCTCTATCTTTCAAGGAGATTCGCCGTCGGGACCCGTAAGTCAAAACACTTTTATCATCATGTAACCTTCTTATAATAACTAATTATCTGATTTTTGTTGGAAATATGTCTGGCAAAGCTCTTTTTCTCTGCCAGATTTTGTAGCTGAAGTCCAGGAAATGATCAGGCCTGTTTTGACTTCGTACATCAAGGTATCGGTTGTTATTGTTATCTTCTTCCCTTTGGGATTTTTTTTCTAAATATTTTGTATTTTAATGAAAGTATATCTTGCCTCAGATTATACTATAATGCCAAGAAATGGGTTGTTGTGATATGCAGGCTGATGTAGAGACATTGAAAAAGTATTGTACACGTGAAGTGATTGAAAGGTGTAAAGGAGAGCGGACTGCTTATCAAGCTCAAGGCATCTTTTATGATAATAAAGTATGAATGTTTATATTATTTCTACTTTCTCTGTGCCTTCTCTTTTTTGGATTTGGCCTAAATTAATATCCTCGGTCGCTTAGTTGTATTACTAAATCTCGTCAGATGGAAAGTTTTGTGAATACATTAAACACGGAATCCATCTTGAGTATAATTACGTTTTTCTTCTGATACATTCGTTGACCTCGCCGAAACCTTTAATGTGTATTTATACATGATATATTTATACATGATATTGATGTAAGGTGATCATTCATTCATTTGCCTCAATTATTGTTGTTGAACTAATTATCTGTTTAATAGCATTTAACTATCTGAATATTTTCTGCGGCTCACATCTGCAATCTGCACTGATTCAACTTTTTTTTTTTCTTTTTTCACAATAATATCAATCAGAAAATTCTGTAACAATCAATGCTATCTCTCCCAGAGTCATTTTCCTAATTGGTTTTTCGGAAGCTCATTCTGCTGTTCCCAAAATATTTTCTACTTGGAAATTTTATTTTGGTAAAAGGCCTGTTTTTAACTGCCTTTTGTTTGATGTTGCAGATTCTTCATATTTCAGAGGTTGATGTTAGAGAGACTAAAATGATGGGATCTTCACCTATAATTATCTTAGCTGTAAGAATTCCACTAGGACAAGTCGAATTTCTTTACCTTTTGTTCTCATTCATCTGCTTTTATGGCCATAAAACTTGTTCCTACGTAATCGCCTCCTCCGTCCATAATTTCTTTTTTGCAGTTTCAAACACAGCAGATCTACTGCGTACGCGATAGAGAAGGGAAGATAACAGATGGAGGACAGGTAAAATAATAGTTTTTGTTTGATTTCTGTTGCGTACACATTCTTGTACCTTCAATAGAATATGTCGACATCTAACTAGTAAAGTTGATCTCTGTAACCCTATGTGGCGGTACAAATTGTAAGAAAAATAATGAGGATTTTGCTTTAAGATGAAGTCTCTCGCCTTTCAATAACCGTACTTTTATATATTTTTTTCGGAGGTCTTCTCTATTGCCCGCACCAAAAACTGGAACTCATTAACGATGCCATCTATTTTTCACTTGAAATTTGAAATTAGCGATGCGTCGTTCCTAATGAAACTGTCATGGATTTGTGTGATTAGTCTATTTCCTATGCTATGTGGTGTCGGCATTGCCGGGATGATATTCTCCTGTAATTTTGATTATGATAAGCTTCCGTGGACTTCATCTTTCTTCTACACTTTTTGTCAGGATACAATACACACCACATACTATCTATGGGCGATGCAGCTAATAGACCCCGAGGAGCTCGGGGAAGGTGCATATTACCCTGTGTGGAGGCTCCGCGAGATGCAACAACTCGGCATTCAAAGTCTTATATAGGGAGAAATTATACCTTCTTTTTATCATAATCGATAATAATGACCAGCAATTCACCGTCAGAGAGGATCCTGCAACCAATTTTGAGTGCAGCTTGTCTACTGCTGATGCAATGGCGTGTTTCGACATGTTTCATTGTTCTCTAGCCTTTCTCTCCTTAGTTCTTTTCTAGCCGAAATTTCATGTAGACAGGGTTTAGCGGCGATGATTTTATGTAAGCTTGTTCTTACTGATACAACAAGTGTATTGTGAGGTTGGAAATTTTGAACTTGTACTTATATCCCTTTATTTCTCACCTGCAGAATCCAGAATGCTTGTTCCCTTCACATGGTAGGAAAATTTGTATTCATTCCCAGTATCGTTTTTGTGTTTTGCGTAAATATCACAATACTCTAAGCTGTTGTATTTTTTAACTCTTTTAAAGTGAAATTCTATGCAATTGATTGTACCGCGGAATGATCTTGATCTTATAGGAATAGAATGCAGATTTTTAGAAAGTTAGGAGTATTGGAAATATGATTTTCTCTTCATATCTGCATGAATAAGTGTTTGTGTGTTTTTTTTTATTTAAAAAAAAAAAAAAAATCTTGGTGAAAGCTTGTAGCTTTCATTTCTTAGGTCATGCTCTGGGAGTGAAATGAGACCAAATACAAACAATGTAACCAAACGAAGATCTAAAATGTTTGGTTTATGTCTTATTTTTGCTGTTAAAAAAAAAGAAAAAAAAAAAAAAAAAAAAAAAAGGAAATTTATAACCAATAGAATAAAATCCCAAAGAAGTTGCACAAGGATTTGTTCTCAGACCACAACAATTTCACTAACAAAGCTTCAAAATACAATTGAACACTAGCCTTTAAATTTTAGTTGATCTTTGAAAAGCTCCAAAACCATGATTAGTAGTAGTAGCAGCAGCATGCATATCTCACTATATTAATTTACTACTGACATACATAATATATAATATTTTACTGAGTTTATATATATATATATATATATATATATATATATATATATATATATATATATATATATATATATATATATATATATATACATATATATAATTTTAAAATACTACTTGTATTTGCCAACATATCAATATTTGGCCCCCAAGTAGTATTTTACAGTACCTCCACATTGATGATCACTTTATTTTCTTCTTCAACTCCTGGGGAAATAAAAAAAAAAAATAAAAAAAAATAAAAAAAAAAGAGAGAAAAAACCATTATTTGGAAGCAATTAAGCTTTGCAACATAAGAGAATTATCATTCCTAATTAATCTCCAAATTAGTTAGTAGCTCCTAATTAATCTCTAATTGGTCTGGCTTAATTGCGCAAGTAAAAAATAAATAAATAATAATAATTGAGCAGATCTCATTAAGTAAAATAAAATTAAGTGCATTATTCAAAATAGTTTATAGATGACGAGGCGTCCTTCTATTTCAAACAACTCAATAGCGTAGTTGATTGATGCCCGAGTTATTGATCCAAAGGCCAAGAGTTTGATTCTAATATTTGTGTTTGAAAAATAAAGTAGTTTTGCCGCCAACTTTTTGAAAAAAATAAATATGTGACTAGTTTAGAAAGATTTCTTGATAGCAGTCCTACAACCTTATTAATAAATAAATAAAAAAAATCAACACTTTAACAAAAAGTTAAACTAAGTAAAGACATATAGATCTCATATGAATGAATTGTGGACCGTTTTGAATTAGTTACTCAATCTTTCAAAAAATTAATTTTACTGTCTAACAAATTTAAGCTAATTATCTATTTTAATAAATTTATAGTTAAGAGAATTGCATGAAGTATACTAATTAAATCTATATAGATAAACCACGGTGAATTCAAAATTTGAAGTCGATTCAAATATCATATATTGATCGATTCAAATCAAATAAATCAAATTATTAAATAATAAAATTAAAATTTTGAAAGATTGAACACTACTGATTCAAAATAAAATGATGCATAGTTAAGATAAGTTATGCTGGCTTTTACCTTAAAAACTTATTCATACCATGGTATTCTTGAGTACCATGCTAAGACTAAGTGAGGCTTTTGGCACCACCAAACTCTCAAACCCTAAACTCTGTTGGATTATGTAAAATCATGTTTCGAGTCCATATGGATTTGATCCAATCTTGTTCTTAAAGATTAGGGATGATTTAGGAATATCTTAAAGATAATTCTTAAGATAATATGGACGACGACTAGAAGTGATTTAAAATCTCGGATGGACGGTGGAGATCGTTTCCTATTAGAATTAGGTTTTTACAGTTATATTAACTCTTGCGATTCATCTTTTATTTTTAGGGCTTTATTGAAAAATCCTAATTGAGAGGAAAAACGTGGAGAGTCTCCGTGAGAGAGTTTCTTGTAATCCAATTTTACTCCTTGTACTTTTGTGTCGTGGATTAATCGAATAACGCATTGAGGTGGTCTTGCCCGTGGACGTAGGTTGACGCATTGTTGGCCGAACCACGTAATTCTCGTGTCCTTGCATTCCCTTATTTGTTTTATTTCTTTTGTTATTCTCGTGCTTGTTTTCTACAATCGTTTTTCGCCTACTTTCATCTACGAAAGATTCTGTTTCCGCTACGCTCGTGTGCTGTGTGGGTTGAGGTGTGCTCGGTAACCCCACGGCCGATCCCCCTTCAATTGGTATCAGAGCGTTTGGTTATTCGTAGTTCGTTAACGGCGAAACGATGGCGGGAAAAATTTCAGCGACAAAGTATGAGATTTCTCGATTTGATGGAGCGAACTTTGCGTTGTGGAAACTGAAGATGCAAGCAGTTTTAATTAAAGATGCTTGTGAGATCGCCCTGCAAGGAATAGAGAATAAGCCGGAAGGGATGACGGATAAACAATTTGAAGAGAATGACAAGATGGCTTTGGCAAACCTATATTTGGCACTGGATGATTCGGTGTTATTCAATGTGGAGACCGAGACTACCGCAAAAGGGATTTGGGATAAATTAAAAAATCTCTATGAAGGAAAGTCATTGGTGAACAAAATTTTCTTACGGCGACAATTGTACAATCTAAAGATGAAGGACGGGGCACCGGTACAAGAACATCTAAGTACATTCAACTCTATCGTGAGCAAACTCGCTGCCCTAGACGTGAGAATTGATGAAGAAGAAAAGGCAAGTATTTTACTTTGCTCGATGCCGGAAACTTGGGATAATTTGATTATGAACTTGAGCCATGTTGAAACCCTTAAGATGGAGTCGGTTGTTGCATCATTACTTACCGAGGAGATGAGGCGGAAGTCTAGCCAAGGAAGTTCTTCGGGGGAGGCTATGATAGCACGGGGAAGACCTTTCGAGAGGGAGTATGGTGATGGAGGAAAGTCGAGATCAAAATCCAAGGGCAAAAAAAAAGTAAAGTGCTGGAATTGTGGAAAGTTGGGGCATGTGAAGAAAGATTGTCGGGTTAAAGGAGTTGATGGTAAATCCGATTCAAATAATTTTCAAGGTAATATAGCCGAAGCGGATGCTAAGTCGGCTAGTTCAGAAGACGGAGATGCGTTAGTCGCATTGGATAGATCCGAGCTTATTTATCATTGGATCTTGGATTCGGGGGCGTCATTCCACATGACTCCCTATAGGGAGTGGTTTCATTCTTATAAGTCACGGGATTGTGGAGTTATCTATTTGGGTGACAACACGGCATGTCCGGTGGTTGGAGTGGGAGACGTTCGGATCAAGATGTTTGATGGTGTTATTCGGACGGTTTCTAATGTTCGACATGTTCCTGCACTTCGAAAAAGTCTTCTATCACTTGGAAAATTTTGCAAACAAGGGTTTAAATTCATCGGCGAGAAAGATCACTTGAAGGTATGTCAAGGTTGTTTGGTGTTGATGAAAGGAGAGCAAGTAGGTGGTCTTTATAGATTAGTGGGCGAGACTCAAGTGGGAGAAGCGGTTGTTGCAAGCGCAAAGGTGGAGTCTTCAACGGTGTGGCATCGCCGTTTAGGACACATGAGTGAGCGCGGATTGTAGGTATTATCCAACCGTGAACTTCTTTCAGGTTACAAGTCCGCGCCATTAGATTTTTGTGAAGATTGCATCTACGGGAAGCAACGAAGGTTGTCTTTTTCTCTATCACATCAAAGAAGTAAGAAGCATCTCGAGTTGATTCATTCGGATACTTGGGAGTCGCCCGATACTTCGTTGGGCGGATGTTCTTACTTTGTTTCATTTATTGATGATTACTCTCGGAAGGCTTGGGTGTATATTCTAAAGCGAAAGTCCGATGTGTTTGAGACTTTTAAGAAGTTTAAAACTCTTGTGGAGAATGAAAAGGATTTAAAAATTAAGTGCCTACGTTCTGATAACGGAGGGGAGTATTGTTTAAGAGAATTTGATGAGTTTTGTATTGAGCATGGAATTAAGCGGCATCTCACGGTACCCGGTACACCGCAACAAAACGGTGTAGCGGAGAGGTTAAATAGAACACTCATGGAGAGGGCCCGTAGCATGTTGAGTACTTCAAAACTCGACAAGAGATTTTGGGCGGAAGCCGTGAGCACAGCTTGTTATTTGATTAATCGAGCGCCGACAAAATCACTTGGTTTGGAAATTCCTGAAGAAGTCTAGAGCGGCAAGTCCGTTGATTACTCCTATCTTCGTGTCTTTGGATGTGATGCTTATGCGTGGATACCGAAGGAGAAAAGGTCAAAATTGGATAAGAACTCTCGGAGGTGTATATTTCTTGGCTATGCGAAAGGTGTTAAGGGGTATCGATTGTGGGACCCTACTACCCACAAAATAGTCATAAGTCGTGACGTTATCTTCAATGAAGGGTCCTTTCAAGGCACCAAGGAAAAGCAAGATGATGATGCTATGATTCCAATTGAGCTCTTTGAAGCGCGCGATGAGGTGCAAGTTGAGCAAGCACAACAGGATGATGAAGTGGTTGATGATGAACCTGACTTGGAATCTCCGCAATCATCCGAAGATACAAATTCACCGGTAGAGTCGCCAGCGGATTCCGGGCGTCCTAGTAGAGTTATTAGACCTCCTGCGAGGTATAATGACTATATTACTTCATTTATTCCTTCTGTAAACCATGTTAGTGCATATGTTGCTTTAGCGGAAGAAGATGAGCCGACTTTGTATAAGGAGGCTTGTGAGTCGACTGACGCTGGGAAGTGGCAATGCGCGATGGAGGGGGAGATGGAGTCAATTCGGAAGAACAAGACTTGGGAACTTGTTGGTTTGCCGAAGGGAAGGAACGCGATTGGATGTCGGTGGGTGTTTAAGGTGAAAAAGGATACAGATGGGAATGTGGAGAGGTTCAAGGCAAGATTGGTGGTGAAGGGATATGCTCAGAAGCCGGGAATCGATTTCGATGAGATCTTCTCACCGGTGGTTCGTCTTACCACTATTCGGGTTGTTTTGGCGATCGCAGCGGTCATGGATTTGGAGCTCGAGCAAATGGATGTAAAAACAGCATTCTTGCATGGTGACCTGGAGGAGGAGATATATATGTCGCAACCGGAAGGCTTTGTCGAAAAAGGCAAGGAGTATTTGGTTTGTCGGTTGAACAAATCGTTGTACGGCTTGAAACAGGCGCCAAGGTGTTGGTACAAGCGATTTGATTCCTTCATTATAAGTTTGGGCTTTGATAGGCTTGAAGCGGATCATTGTGCATATTTCTGCGATTATAATGACGGGAGCTTTTGTATTTTGTTATTATATGTCGACGACATGGTGGTCGCCGGAAATAACAAGGACCAGATATCTATCTTGAAGACTCAGTTAGCCGGTGAGTTCGATATGAAGGACTTAGGAACTGTGAATCAAATACTCGGGATGAAGGTACTACGGGAGAGAAAGAATAGGAAAGTTTGGCTTTCACAGAAGAGTTATGTGGAGAAGGTTCTACGGCGCTTCAACTTGCAGAATGCAAAGCCAGTTTCTATCCCGTTTCCTATTCATTTAAAATTGTCGGCCGAGCAATCACCGGGTACGGAAGCAGAAAAGACCGACATAGCTCAGGTACCATATTCATCGGCAGTAGGGAGCCTTATGTTTGCCATGGTGTGCACGAGACCCGACATTGCTCAAGCAGTGGGAGCAGTGAGTCGGTATATGGCGAATCCAGGTTGTGAACATTGGAATGCAGTGAAGTGGATTCTCAGATATTTGAGAGGTACTGCGGATTTCTCACTCTGTTATGGTTCTGCGGGTTTGGAGTGCGTCGGATATGTGGATGCAGATTTCGCAGGAGATAAAGACAGAAGAAAGTCTACCACGGGTTATGTTTTCTCCATGGGCGGTGGTGCTATTAGCTGGGAGTCGAAGCTTCAATCGGTAGTCGCTTTGTCGACGACGGAGGCGGAGTACATAGCAATGACACATGCTTGTAAGGAGGCTATCTGGCTAAAAAGACTTTTAGGGGAATTAAAAGTGAAGCAAGATGTGGTGGGAGTGAATTGTGATAGTCAAAGTGCAATACACTTGGCGAAGAATCCGGCGTTTCACTCTCGGACGAAACACATTGATATTCGTTATCACTTTGTGAGAGATGTGGTAGATGAGGGTTTTATCTCATTGTTGAAAATTCACACAGATGCGAATCCAGCGGATATTTTAACGAAATCGGTAACTCGAGAGAAGTTCAATTGGAGTATGACTTCTCTCGGTCTTGGAGCTACATGAGGAGAGTGGGAATTTTGGCAAGATCTTCAATTTTGTGAAATTCGGCACATGTTTTTAAGTGGGAGAATTGTTGGATTATGTAAAATCATGTTTCGAGTCCATATGGATTTGATCCAATCTTGTTCTTAAAGATTAGGGATGATTTAGGAATATCTTAAAGATAATTCTTAAGATAATATGGACGACGACTAGAAGTGATTTAAAATCTCGGATGGACGGTGGAGATCGTTTCCTATTAGAATTAGGTTTTTACAGTTATATTAACTCTTGCGATTCATCTTTTATTTTTAGGGCTTCATTGAAAAATTCTAATTGAGAGGAAAAACGTGGAGAGCCTCCGTGAGAGAGTTTCTTGTAATCCAATTTTACTCCTTGTACTTTTGTGTCGTGGATTAATCGAATAACGCATTGAGGTGGTCTTGCCCGTGGACGTAGGTTGACGCATTGTTGGCCGAACCACGTAATTCTCGTGTCCTTGCATTCCCTTATTTGTTTTATTTCTTTTGTTATTCTCGTGCTTGTTTTCTACAATCGTTTTTCGCCTACTTTCATCTACGAAAGATTCTATTTCCGCTGCGCTCGTGTGCTGTGTGGGTTGAGGTGTGCTCGGTAACCCCACGGCCGGTCCCCCTTCAAACTCTCCCTCCCTTGCGCTCCACTCTTTGCTCTTTGCTCCTTCTCCTCTCCACCTCTTTCTCTCCTTCCACTCCTCATCTTCTCAACTTCCACAAACTCCTTTCGCACCGGCGCCATCGACGGAGTGCTAGCACTAGTCTTCGTGTTATTATCTGGTCGAAACTCGATCTTCCTCCCCCTCGCCGCGCTCGGCACGAAAGCTTTCGTCGTCGGAGCATTCGCTGTCGAGTTCAGTAGTGGCGCCGCTGCCGCCGCGTTATCGGAACCTGTGATCTTCGGCGCAGCAACACCTCTATAGCTGCTTCTAGGGTTCATGTTGGAGTTTGGCTTGATCATCTTTGTTGTGGTAGGGTTTTTTTGGTGTTGTGTTGGGCTTGAGAGATAGGTTGAGTTCTTGTTTGAGTGTTGTCTTTACTGCTGCTGCTATTACAATAAAATTATGTTATAGCGATATTTTTAAAATATTTCTAAAATTTTTAAAAAAATGTCACTGACAAAAATACCGGCACTTATTGTTAATGTTGCTATATGTGTCGTCGCTAGAGTGTATAGCGACACATTTTTATAATGTGTCTCAAAAATATGTTCCTATAACCTAACTTTAGATATAGATGGAATATAGATAGGACATTTATACAAAAGTATTACAAATATGTGTCCCTATAATCTAATTTTGTTGTAGTGTGCTGGTGGTGGTGATGGTTGAGAGTTGGGCAGTCCGATTTTTGGTGTTGTGGATTTGGAAAAAGAAGAAGAAGAAGGTATGGAGGATTTGGAGGTTGAAGAGCTTGTCGCCCTTGGGACTGTTCTGGCTGCCTCTGACTTGTTGGAAAACTGCATGCATGCATTGTTGGAAAACTTTTAGGGTTTTTTTTTAAAAAAAAAAGTTTTGGAAAGAGTTCAAAGCTCTATTGATTCATTACCTCAAACAAAACACAACAAAACAAAACAAAAACAAAAGAAGCTAAATTATAATTTAAAAAAAAATTATATTTTAGCATGTTACGGTGATGGGCCTCCAAATATTTTCTATATACTTGTTATGGTATATAGGAATCTCCACAAAAATAGAATGGAAAAGAGAAGAGAGAAAGATAAATAATAAAGAATCTGGTATGTTTTGGTGGAAGCAAACTAAACTTCATGTCCTCACGTCTTTCTTTGGTCTCACTAATTAATTAAGGCGATTCCGGCTTCATTGACAATCATAATAGCCCGACCTATCTATTTATAGATTATTATACAAAATCCTATTCTAATTAGATATCCTATCTAATTAGATTTATCTTTATCAAAATTTAACCAACCAAATATCTTAGATAATCTAATTCTAACTAATTAGCATTATCTCTAACACTCCCCCATAATGCTAATGTTCTCCACACTGATTTTCTCTCGGCAAAATATGAATTTTTCCAATGGTAGCGGCTTTGTAAAAATATCGGCCATCTGTTCTTCGGTAGAGCAGTGTATCAACTCGACTTGACCGTTAGCGATCTGTTCACGAATAAAATGATGTCGCAGTTCGATGTGTTTGGTTCGGCTGTGATGAACTGGATTTTTCGCCATTGCGATAGTCAATTGATTATCGCAATAAATTACAGTTGGATCTTTTTGCTCGTACTTCAAATATGTTAAGATTCGCCGCATCCAGATTGCTTGACATGTAGCAGTCGTAACCACTATGTATTCGGCTTCAGAAGATGATAGAGCCGTCGACTGCTGTTTTTTGGAAGACCAACATATTGCTCCTGCACCAAAATTGAAGACGAACCCGCTCGTGCTTCGTCGATCATCTACCGAACCTGCCCAATCACTATCAGAACAACCAAAAAAATAAAAAACGTTAGCGTTAGTATACCACAGTCCGTGGTCTCTTGTTCCTTTCAAGTATCTCAATATCCTTTTCGCCGCTCCCCAATGAATTTTACTTGGGCTTTGCATAAATCTCGATAACAAAGATGTCGCATATATAATATCCGGTCTACTATTACCAATATAGAGTAAACTCCCAATCAGACTTCTGTACAAACTCGAATCAATTTTTTCTTCTCCATCATCCAATGATAGCTTCATATTCATACCCATTGGATTTTGCACAGGATTGCAATTTTTCATATTAAACTTCTCAAGTAAATCATCAAGATATTTTTTCTGACAGATAAAAATTTCATTATCTTCTTGTTTAACCTCTAAACCCAAAAAATAACTCATGGGGCCAAGATCAGTCATCTCAAATTCAATCATCATATTTTTCTTAAAATCATTGATCAAATCTGTACTGTTTCCAGTGTAAATCAAGTCATCAACATAAAGGCAAACAATCAAAATCTCCATACCTCGAGATTTGATGTAAAGTATGGGTTCACTTTCACTTCTAGAAAATTCGTTTTGAATAAAGTGCGAATCGATCCGACTATACCAGGCTCTTGGTGCCTGTTTTAATCCATATAACGCCTTTCGTAGTTTGTAGACTTTATCTTCTTGTCCTTTAATTTTGTAGCCCTGCGGCTGCTCAACAAAAACTTCTTCATCCAAAAATCTATTAAGAAAAGCTGATTTAACATCAAATTAAAAAACTTTCCATTTATTTTGTGCAGACAAAGCCAAAACAGTTCGGATAGTATCAAATTTAGTTACGGGTGCAAAGGTTTCATTAAACTCAATGCCTGCTTGCTGTAAGTAACCTTTTGTAACTAAACGCGCTTTTAATTTCTGGATCGATCCATCTGGTTTATATTTTGTCTTGTATATCCATTTCAGCCCGATAACTTCTTTTTCTGTGGATGATTCAACAAGCTCCCATGTATTATTTTTCTCTAGCGCTGCAATTTCTTCATTCATAGCTTTACACCAATCATCAGATTTTGCCGCTTCCTCGAAAGTTTGTGGTTCTCCACATTGTGTGTACATGCACTGCTCATATATTTCACTAAGCAATTTTACCTTTCTCGGTGTTGTCTCAGGCGAAGTTCCTGGAGAAATTCGTGGTGAAGCATGTGGTGTTGTTTCAGTACTTATAGTATTTTCACCATTGTTCTTATTCTCAATAGTAGTTTCATCTCCTAACATCGGAAGTGGATTATCCTTCACTTTCGCACTCCAATCCCAACCTTTTTGTTCATCAAATATAGCATCAGACTTATAATTAAGGAGTTAGTAACATGATTATAAAATCGATAGGCTTTACTTCTTTCTCTATAGCCCACAAAAATACACTTGCTACTATTATTATCCAATTTTTGCTTATTTTGTGATGGAATATGAACAAAAGAAACCGATCCAAAAATTTTAAAATGCTATACCTTCGGTTTCCAACCTGTCCATGCTTCATAAGGTGTAATATTATCCAGCACCAAAGTTGGGCTTCTATTAAGAATGTATGCTGCAGTAGATACCGCTTCTGCCCAAAATTTATTTGGAAGTCCTTTCACTTTCAACATACTTTTTGTCATCTCTACCAAACTTCGATTTTTGCGCTCAGCAATGCCATTCTGTTGAGGCGTGTAACTGGTTGTCAACTGCCTGCGAATACCATTTGATTCACAAAAATTTTCAAATTTATTAGAAATAAATTCTCCCCCTCGATCTGTACAGAGAGTCCTAATATAATAACCGGATTCGTTTTCGACCAAGTTTTTAAATTTTCGAAAAACATCAAAAGCTTCGGATTTATTTTTAATAAAATAAATCCAAGTCATCCGACTGTAGTCATCCACGAAAACCACAAAATAATAATTGCTGCTGAGCGACGGTGTCTGCATCGGCCCACAAACATCAGCATGTATCAATTCTAGTGGTTCTTTGGCTCTCCAATTTGTGTTTCTTGGAAAAGAGTCTCTGTGATGCTTTCCTAACACACAACTTTCACATACAGAACCATTATTATGCACCAAAGGCAAACCATCAACCATATTCTTTTTATGTAATAAATCAAGCCCCTTAAAACTCAAGTGACCATATCTATAGTGCCATAACCAATCATCATCTAGCACTACTTTCATTGCAACATGAACAGGAAAAATTTTATTTTCCGTCATCGGAACTTCAAAAAATAAATCCCTTTTATATTTATCTTTATAAATAGTGCACTTAGAATCTTCAAAAATAAGCGAATAACCTTTTTTCAAAAATTGGCCCACACTAAAAAGATTGGAATTCAAACCAGGAACATATAAAACATTATTTATTTTTTGAATTCCTGAAATATTTGCCTCAATTGTACCTCTTTCATGCACGTCCTGAACATAGCCATCACCCATCGTCACTCGGCCTTTAACAGATTTATCCAAATTAATAAAGTTCTCTTCTTTTCCTGTCATGTGATTGCTACAACCACTATCGACATACCAAATACTGTTAGCAGCTTTTTCTGATGAACGACATGCAAAAAGTACATTATCGTTTTCATTATTTTCTTGAGCAAAATTAGCGTTTTGTTGTTTCAATCGACAAAATCGCTCGATATGGCCAAATTTCTTACAATAATAACATTGAATATTTTTATAATTATGGGGCTGATCATTACCTCTGTAGGTTCTCTGATTTTGATTACTTGATCCTTTACCGTTTCTGTTATTGTATCCACCCGATCTACCGCCGCGATCTCTACCACGGCCACGACCACGACCACGACCTCTACCATGGTCTCTAGATGCTGAAGCTTGGCGATTAGAAGTATCTGCTTTATCTTTTTCATTGCCTTTCGATTCGCTTTGAAAAGCATGCTCAGAAAAATTTTCTGTTTTATCTTTTCGTTCCTCATGTGCTAAGAGAGAACCAAGAAGTTCGCTACAAGACAATTTAGATAAATCTTTTGCTTCTTCTATAGCAGAAACTACATCACTGAATTTTTTTGTCAAACTTTTTAAAATTTTTTCAACTACTGTTTGATCAGAAATTTGTTCACCATAGGTACGCATCAAGATAACTAATTCCATAACTCTAGAATAAAAGGTATGAATATTTTCTTTTTCTTCCATAAATGAAGTCTCAAATTTTCTTTTTAAAGTTTGAATTTTAATTCTGAGTACATTTCCGTTACCTTGGTATTCCTTTTGTAATATATCCCATGCTTCTTTCGATCGGGTAGCGCCGGCAATGTGGGAAAATATTGAGTCGTCAATAGATTGTTGAATAAAGAAAAGCGCCTTCGCATCTTTTTTCATATTCTCTCCAGTTGCTTCCTTACATCTTTTTCAACAAAATCCCATAGATATTGGGATCGCAGCAACATCCGCATCTTCACGCACCAAAAATCATAATTGTCTCCTTTGAATATTGGAAATCCTTGTGCAACTCCATTGGCATTGTTAAATGTCATCGGTATCTTCTTCTCTTGAAAACAAGGCTCCGATACCACTTGTTACGGTGATGGGCCTCCAAATATTTTCTATATACTTGTTATGGTATATAGGAATCTCCACAAAAATAGAATGGAAAAGAAAAGAGAGAAAGATAAATAATAAAGAATCTGGTACGTTTTGGTGGAAGCAAACTAAACTTGCCTTTATTAAAAAAATAACGTCATGTCCTCGGGTATTTCTTTGGCCTCACTAATTAATTAAGGCGACTCCGGCTTCATTGACAATCATAATAGCCCGACCTATCTATTTATAGATTATTATACAAAATCCTATTCCAATTAGATATCCTATCTAATTAGATTTATCTTTATCAAAATTTAACCAACCAAATATTTTAGATAATCTAATTCTAACTAATTAGCATTATCTCTAACACATCTGTCTCAATTACTGACTCGATCTATATTAAAAATTTATACGTACACTTTGTCGTTATCTTAAATAGATCTAACTATTTAGAATAATTGTTGAACTTAGTTATAAAATTTTATAAAAGTAAGTTTATAGATAAAGTTACTTATAAGTAGCACCTAATAGATGCATATAAATCAAAAAATATTGTTCTATAGGGGCATCCACCCCTTTGGCACCCCGGGGGTACAAAGGTGCTCACCGAGGGGTACGTTTTTGAGCGGCGCACATCCATAGGAAAATAGGCCTCCGGCCCATGCCCGACACGCGTCCGGCTCAACCCGGCGCATAAGCGGCCATTGTTCGCGAAAGGCCTATGCCCCTTTGGATGTGTAGCACAATCGAACCCACGGGTGCCAAACGGATGCCCATTTACAAGTAAATGCCCACCCAAAAAAGGGAAAATCCTATATCGACGCCGTGTCCGACAACATTTACAGACTCGATGCATTATTGACAAGGTCAGGCCCGTTGACGGTTGAAAGAGGGGCTTACTATTGGCCGAAGATGGGGGAGGATGTCGAAGATTATGTGCGCACTTGCCTCACATGTCAACAGGATAAGGTGGAGCGTGACAAGCCATGCGGGCTGTTGGAACCGCTACCTGTGCCGGAGCGGCCTTGGGAGAGCGTCTCACTCGACTTCATTGCCAGTCTACCAAAGGTGGGGGAGATCGGTTCCGTACTAGTGGTGGTGGACCGATTTTCGAAGTATGCTACTTTCATCCCCGCGCCCTTGCACTGCACTGCCGAGGAGGCGGCCCAACTATTCCTGAAGCATGTAGTGAAGTTCTGGGGAATTCCGCAGAACATCGTCAGCGACAGAGATCCTCGCTTCCTGGGACGCTTGTGGACGGAACTCTTCAAGTTGTTGGGATCCAAACTATACTTCTCCACGAGTTTGCACCCTCAGACGGACGGCCAAACTGAAAGAATAAACGCTCTACTGGAGCAATACCTTCGGCACTTTGTCAGTGCCAATCAACGAGACTGGGTGAAGCTTCTGGACGTAGCCCAGTTTTCGTACAACTTGCAGCGGAGCTCTGCAACAAACAAAAGCCCCTTCGAGATCATCACTGGACAACAGCCGTCGACACCTCACACGCTGGTCATCGGGTATACCGGCAGCAGCCCCTCAGCGTACCACGTTGCCAAGGAGTGGCATCGTAATGCTGAAATTGCCCGAGCCTACTTGGAGAAAGCGGCGAGAACCATGAAGAAGTGGGCCGACAAGGACAGGCGGCCTCGAGACTACTGCATCGGTGACGAGGTGCTGATCAAGCTCCAACCAGCATCCCTGAAGGTGTTCCGGAAGGTTCACAAAGGGCTCGTCCGAAAATACGAAGGCCCTTTCCTCATCACGGGCAAGGTGGGAAAGGTCTCCTACCGTGTGCAGCTCCCGGCGTGGCTTAAAATCCACCCGGTCTTCCATACGAGCTGTCTCAAGCCCTATCATGCTGACCGCGAGGACACCTCAAGAAACATCTCCACTCGCCCCCCCCCCCCCCCCACAATCTCCTCTGTCGAGAGGCGAGTCGAAGAAATTATGGCGGACCGAGCGCGGACACTTCCCAATGGAGCAGCGGAGAAGGAGTTCCTCGTCAAGTGGAAGAACCTACCAAGAGCTGAAGCCAGCTAGGAACCAGAAAGCGCCCTTCGGCATGAAGACAACAAGATCCAGGAGTACCAGCAGAAGACCCAGGCGGAAACGTCAGGATGATCCAACCGCACAGGAGGTACAACTGAAGACCTCGACGAGGGCGTCGAGGAATCAAGTGGGGGAGTCTGTCAGGCCCCTCTTTCAACCGTCAACGGGCCTGACCTTGTCAATAATGCATCGAGTCTGTAAATGTTGTCGGACACGGCGTCGATATAGGATTTTCCCTTTTTTGGGTGGGCATTTACTTGTAAATGGGCATCCGTTTGGCACCCGTGGGTTCGATTGTGCTACACATCCAAAGGGGCATAGGCCTTTCGCGAACAATGGCCGTTTATGCGCCGGGTTGAGCCGGACGCGTGTCGGGCATGGGCCGGAGGCCTATTTTCCTATGGATGTGCGCCGCTCAAAAACGTACCCCTCGGTGAGCACCTTTGTACCCCCGGGGTGCCAAAGGGGTGGATGCCCCTATAGGGTAGTACGGGATGGTTTGATTGATGTGCATTAAGTGAGCCGGCTCCGCCTGAAAGTGGGAGTGTCATTGGTGTTCATTTTGCCTCAACGGCCGGCGCCCGACCAAGTCGAGTCATGTCCCTCTTCGTTGTAATCCATTTTCGCTAATCAATAAAATACCGGTTGTTTGTGCTTACTTACAGGACCATTGCTTGCCTTTCTCTCGATTCTCGCTCGATTCAACTCGCGGAGTTGTGCCTCGGGAAGGTTTTGGCTGGCTCGTTCGTGCAGGTGACGGACGAGCGCCGCACGGGTTTCGCCAAGCGATTCTAACCCCGTGACAAGTGGTATCAGAGCCCGGGATTCGACCGAGACGGCATGGCGCGTGGCAAATCCCATGCTGCGGAGACGAGCACTGCTACCCAACAAACAGCGACGGTGGAACGAGCCGCGACGATGGAACAGCGCGCGGCGGCGGACAACGAAGACCAAGGTGAATCCGAAAGACATCGGAGTAACCGGGAGCGACTAGCCGACTTGGAACTGCAGGTTGCTCAAATGGACGAACGGATGGCGAGGATGTTCGTGCACGAGAATCGAATCGTCGCGATCGAGAAAACCCTATCCCAAGTCGTCGAGCAATTGGACCAACTGCAGGAGAACACGAAGGACGCGGTCATGCACCTAAAGGAACAATCCACCGAATTGTTCGCACGGGTCAGCGTGCTGACAAGGGCAGTGGGCAACGCTCCAACCGCAACCCATGGCGAGGGGCCTACGGGGCGAGTTCGCGTGCCAGAACCGCGCTCCTTTCGTGGAGCTCGTGATGCGAAGGAACTCGAGAACTTTCTCTTCGACATGGAGCAATACTTCCGTGCCGTCCGCCCAGAAAGTGAAGAGACGAAGGTGACGTTCGCAACGATGTACCTCGACGGGGACGCCAAGCTTTGGTGGAGGACCCGCTACGAGGACATCCAAGCGGGGCGATGCACCATCGCTACTTGGGAGGATCTAAAGAGAGAGTTGAAGGTCCAGTTCCTGCCGGAGAATGTCGAATTCATCGCGCGGCGGGCCTTGCGAAGACTCACCCACTCAGGGTCGATTCGAGAGTATGTGAAGCAGTTCTCCGCCCTGATGCTCGACATTCGTGACATGTCGGAGAAAGACAAGCTCTTCCATTTCCTGGAAGGGTTGAAGCCGTGGGCTCAGACGGAACTCCGTCGACAGAACATCCAAGACTTGGCTGCGGCCCAGGGGGCGGCGGAGCGACTGACGGACTATTCGGCAACCGAGCACCCGAAGAAGAAACCCACGGGCAATGCCTCCAAAACCTATAAAGCGAAGGGAAAAGGGGCGGCGCCCGCGGAGCGAAGAGGGGCTGGACCGAAAGGCCTGAAGACGTCGAAGCCGTCCGAAGAAAGTTGTTTTCTTTGTGGGGGTCCTCACTTCGTCAAGGCATGCCCTCAGAGGAAGTCCCTCAATGCAGTGCAGGCGAGGGATTCCGACTTCGATGAAGAGCCAGATGAGGCGGAGGAGACCGACGGCATCCGAATGGGGGCGCTTCGATTGCTTAACGCCCTCAAGGGTCAAGTGGGGGAGAAAGGCAAAACCCCCATGCCGAAGGTAAAGGCCTCCGTCCCAAAGGAGAGCAGAACAAGCGAGCTGATGTACGTGGACATTAAGCTCAATGGCAAAGTGACTAGGGCCATGGTGGACACGGGGGCCACCCACAACTTCATCGCGACGGGTGAAGCCGAGCGGATCGGGCTAACCCTGAGCAAGGATGGAAGCCGCATGAAGGCGGTGAACTCGAAAGCCCAACCAATTGCGGGTGTTGCGAAGGAGGTGTTGGTAGAGATTGGGTCGTGGTCGGGATGGACCAACCTTATGTCAGTGCCACTGGACGACTTCCAAGTTATTCTGGGCATGGAGTTTTTGCAAGCGTCTAGAGGAGTGCCAATGCCCTTCCTGGACACCCTATGTTTAATGGGGAGCGACTCTCCATGTGTTGTCCCGATAAAGCGGAAGATGGTGGACGCCAAGCAGATCTCAGCACTCCAGTTGAAGAAGGGTGTGAGGAAAGGTGACCTGACATTCGTGGCGGCTATGAAGCTGGAGACCATAGAGGAGGGCGGAACATCATGGCCACCACAAGTGGCGAAGCTTCTGAAGGAATTCAAAGATGTGATGCCCCCGAAATTGCCAAAATCTCTACCTCCCAAACGTGCGGTGGACCATCGGATTGAGCTTGAGCCAGGCGCGAGGCCTCCAGCTCGCTCTCCCTACCGTATGTCCCCTCCGGAGTTGGCGGAACTTCGGAAGCAACTTGACGAGCTGCTCGCAGGTGGACTCATCCGCAACTCAAAGGCACCATTTGGGGCCCCGGTACTCTTCCAGAAGAAACAGGACGGAAGCCTGCGATTATGCGTGGATTACCGGGCTCTGAATAAGGTGACAATCAAGAACAAGTACCCGATCCCACTCATCGCGGACTTGTTTGATCAGTTGGGGAAGGCGCGGTACTTCTCCAAGCTCGACTTGCGATCTGGTTACTGGCAGGTTCGGATTTCAGAAGGGGATGAGGCGAAGACAACGTGCGTTACGAGGTACGGGGCGTTCGAATTCTTGGTGATGCCGTTTGGCCTAACGAATGCCCCAGCCACCTTCTGCACCCTGATGAACCAACTCTTCCACGACTATCTGGATAAGTTCGTGGTGATATACCTGGATGACATCGTCGTCTACAGCCAGACACTGGAGGAGCATGTGGAGCACCTTCGAACTGTTTTCGAAACCTTGAATGAGCACTCCCTTTTTGTGAAGAATGAGAAGTGCTATTTTGCTCAACAGGAGATTATGTTTTTGGGCCATCGAGTGGGTGATGGTTGCATAAGTATGGATGAGGAGAAAATTCGTGCCATCAAGGAATGGAGAGCGCCCACCAAAGTGACTGAACTGCGGTCGTTCCTTGGGCTTGTCAACTACTACAGGCGGTTCATCGCTAGTTACTCGCGGAGGGCGGTGCCGCTGACGGACTTGCTTCGTAAGGACCGACCTTGGAAGTGGTCGGAGGATTGCCAAAGAGCCTTCGACGATTTGAAGGCAGCTGTGATGGAGGGGCCCGTACTGAGTCTACCTGACCACTCACTCCCGTTCGAAGTCCACACTGACGCCTCGGATTTCGCCATCGGAGGCGTACTTGTCCAAGAAGGCCATCCTGTGGCATTCGAGAGCCGAAAGCTGAACGACACGGAACGGCGATATGCAGCCCACGAAAAGGAGATGACGGCAATGGTGCACTGTCTCCGGGTGTGGAGGCATTATCTCTTGGGCTCGCAATTTGTGGTCCGAACGGACAATGTTGCTCTGAGTTATTTCCAAACCCAGAAGGTGCTCACCCCAAAGCAAGCGCGATGGCAAGACTTCCTAGCAGAGTTCGATATGGTGTTGCAATACAAGCCGGGACGATGCAATCAAGTGGCCGACGCTCTGAGCCGTAGAGCTGAACTTGCCGCTCTCAAGGCGATTTCGACTGAGAGGGCAAGCCAAGTACAGGCGACGTTGCAGGAGCGGATCCGCGGAGGATTGAAGAAAGATCCCTTGGCGGTGACCTTGAAGCAACTGATAGACAATGGAAAGGCACGAAGATTCTGGGTCCAGGATGGCCTCATCAAAACTAAGGGAGATCGAGTGTACGTCCCTCGGGCGGACAATCTGAGGAGAGAGCTGCTCCGTGAGTGCCATGACACTCTGTGGGCAGGCCACCCAGGTGTACAACGAACTCTGGCCCTTATGGAGAGGGCTTACTATTGGCCGAAGATGGGGGAGGATGTCGAAGATTATGTGCGCACTTGCCTCACATGTCAACAGGATAAGGTGGAGCGTGACAAGCCATGCGGGCTGTTGGAACCGCTACCTGTGCCGGAGCGGCCTTGGGAGAGCGTCTCACTCGACTTCATTGCCAGTCTACCAAAGGTGGGGGAGATCGGTTCCGTACTAGTGGTGGTGGACCGATTTTCGAAGTATGCTACTTTCATCCCCGCGCCCTTGCACTGCACTGCCGAGGAGGCGGCCCAACTATTCCTGAAGCATGTAGTGAAGTTCTGGGGAATTCCGCAGAACATCGTCAGCGACAGAGATCCTCGCTTCCTGGGACGCTTGTGGACGGAACTCTTCAAGTTGTTGGGATCCAAACTATACTTCTCCAGGAGTTTGCACCCTCAGACGGACGACCAAACTGAAAGAATAAACGCTCTACTGGAGCAATACCTTCGGCACTTTGTCAGTGCCAATCAACGAGACTGGGTGAAGCTTCTGGACGTAGCCCAGTTTTCGTACAACTTGCAGCGGAGCTCTGCAACAAACAAAAGCCCCTTCGAGATCATCACTGGACAACAGCCGTCGACACCTCACACGCTGGTCATCGGGTATACCGGCAGCAGCCCCTCAGCGTACCACGTTGCCAAGGAGTGGCATCGTAATGCTGAAATTGTAAATCTAAAAATATTGTTTAATAAATTATCAATTTTGATATTATTATCAAAATAGAAATTTTTTTTTTTATCTAAACTATTTATTTATTTTTTAAGTAGCAAATTAAATAGATATTGAGATGTGGAATATTAATGTGAAATATCAACTTATTTTAATCAACTTTTACAATCTAATTAATTTGCTAATTATTTATATTTTTTTGTGTATTTAAAATGACGGTAAAGTGCAGAATAATAATTAATGTAATTTTTAATACAGGAGAGTAATTCAGACCAGAATGTACGAGATCATTTTATGATTTAGCCAAAAAAAAAAGAAGAAAAGAAGAAGAAGAAGAAGAAGAAGAAGAAGAAGAAAGATTGATTTATGAGCTTAATCAAAAGATGACACTAACAAAGTTACATAAAGGGAAAAATGTAATGAAAATCCCAAACTGGGCGTAGGATGGGAAGCTCTTTGTGAAATATTATTATTGTTTGCTTCCATTTCAAGGGATGGAAATTAAGAGAGGGGTTGCTGGAGGAGTTTTGAGCCTGCAAATCATTTATTAGCATTTAACATTTATATTTACATTTAATTAATTCACCAAACTGCTTACTAATTATAATGTATGTTTATAAACAGATTTATTAGTATTATTATTATTATTATTATTATTATTATTATTATTATTATTTTTAAAAAAAAAACACCCAATATATAATTAATGAATTCTCAAGGAAGATTCATATGAATTTTGATTAACTACTGTTACCAGTCATAGTCATTCTTCTCACCCTCGGCGGCAGCAGCAGCAGCAGCAGGGAAAAGAAAATCTCTCTTTCTTTCCTGATGGGATTTTGTACAGATTATGGCCTCCTGCAGCTGGGAAAAGAAAATATATATTATTTTAGAGGAAGGGAAAAAAAAAGAAAATTACATGAGATGTGTACACTAAATTGACTCATTAAGATCCTGTTTATAGCTGTTAGAATAAATTATAATTCACATGTCCTAATTAATAAGAAAACTAAATATAATTAATCGTTTTATTGATTCTTTCAAAAAGCATGAAAATTTATTTTCCGAAAAGCGATAACATTCAAAGCAAATAAAGTAAATGATTTTTGAATGAGACCGAACGTCCAGTATTTAATTTATTAGTGCGCTGTTCAACTTTTGAGTGAGATTACGTACGTAAAGAGAGTTGATATAAATAGAACAATGAAGTGATCCCATTATATATTGCATTTCGATTTTGTCATCATAAACAACTTACACAAGAATTAAGATGCGCCAACACATGCACTGATCTTGGATTGGCTAACAAAATAAATGGAATCGAAAGAGATTCTGAATTCCAAAATCAAAATAAATAAAGTAAATGATCGGGTCGAGTGCCATTAGATTTGCAGTACTACTTAATTTATTAGTATGCTGTTCAGTTACAAAATCACAAACTTACATAAGAAGATGCGCCAACACATGAACTAACCTTGGATGCGTTCCAACTCAACAGAAACCGAGTCGAGCAGGCTCAAATTCCTCTCCTTTTCGCGCCGAGCCATCTCGCCGAACATAACCAAGCTCTCGTCTTCCTCCGCCCGGCCGACTCCAGCCGGAGATTCCCCGCACCCTGGCCTTCATTTTCCTCAAATCCATCGTTCTCGAATAAATAAATGAGAGCGATCATGTGACGCCCCCAATAGTCCAACATCGAATATGGATGGAATTGTGATTGAATTTATAAGAAATATGGACACTAGTAATAATAACTGAATTTAAATATTTTGGACTCAACAAGTTATTATTGCTAGTGGGCCGGATCGTTACATTTGGTCCCACATATGATTAGGGGGGAGTCTGTGACATCCCAATAATCCCACATTGGATGGAGTTGTGATTGGGTTTATAAGAGACTTGGACACTAGTAATAATAGAGTTGTGATTGGGTCTCTTATTTATAAGAGACTTGGACACTAGTAATAATAACTGGCATTTGGGGCTGTGGTGTGGGTCCAACAGTCCAACGAGTTATTATTGCTAGTGGGCCAGATCGTTACATTTGGTATCAGAGCCAATAACCAGCCGGAAATGTGTGATGAGTTTCGACTGAGCCTGGGTATAGATGACAGGGCTAGCGAGATAAATCTTACATCGCCTGGTAATCTTGGGTTGTACGTGTGTTTGGACTGACGAGAACGTCAGGCCCTGGTGATCTTGGACTGTCCGTGTGTTTGGACTGACGTGAACGTCAGGTCGGTTGTGCGTGTGTTTGGACTGACGAGAACGTCAGGTCTAAACGGGGGAGTCTGTGACGCCACCAGTCTCACATCGGATGTGGATAGAATTGTGATTGAATTTATAAGAGACATGAACAATAATAATAATAACTAGGCTTGAATATTTTGAGTTATGATTTAGACCCAACGAGTTATTATTGCTAGTAAACCGGAACGTTACTGATCCAACTACAAATACAGTCACAAAGAGCAAGAGAGGGACGGGTGGGGGAATGTTAGGATTATATATATATGGTGTGGTACAAGGAATCTTAATTGGCCGGCTTGATGGATTTATTGCACATAACCCCTCAACTTTTCATACAATTTTAGAATGCTCCCTATATTATTCTCCCTATATATGGAGTGTAGGCCATTTCCAAATTAATAATTTGAGGATTTTAAATATTGAATTCTACGTTTGGGACGTATATAGTCTCCAATAAAAACATAAAGAGAGATTGTTGAATATATAAATATTAAAATATCAGTTATTTTATCATATTCCTTTATATTTCTATCACTTCAAATCTTGGAAATAATGTTACTGTGTTGTACAAAGAAACTAATCAACTTGGCCGGCTATGTTTAATGTATTCAAAAGCAGCAGAAAAAAAAAAATAATAATAATAATAATTAATTAAATTAATGGAGTGAATTACGAAGCTAAAAGAGAAATGGTTCTTTAATACCATCCATATGGCCATGTCTCATTCATTTGGGTCCTATTGTTGGGACATAATTTAATGATGATCCCCACATCTTTTAGGAAATAAAAATTTAGATAAATTGGACGTTTGATCCTCAAAAACTATAAGGCGGGTGACAATTTAGTTTTCCAACTTTAATTTATTATAATTTTTATCGCAAAATTTTAGAATTATTACAATTTTAAGTCCTATGACTCAATTTAATTGATTGTTGATGCAAAAGTAATTATAATACAACCATATCACTTTCATATTAGCGATACATCAGTAATTAGATAATTAAACTGGGCTACAGAATTTGTTTGCAATAATTTAAAAAGTTGTAGTTAATTAAAATTTGAGAACCAACCAAAATATCAGTCATGTTTGAGGACCAAATGTGTAATTTATCCTAAAAATTTTGAACATTTACTAACTGACATGTGGCAAATTCAGAAGCTGTTTGGAGCATATGGAACTTCTGAATAAGTTTTACAAAAAAACACAAATAATTCTGAAGCTTTATTTGAGAAAAGCTGAAAAAAAAAAAATAATAAAAAATAAAAAAAAAAAAAAAAAAATTTCTCAATTTCTCACAGCAGACTGAAGTTCAAAGTTTAATGGTAAGATGTCTAATAAACAGACATCTTAAGATCAAAGATTCGAATCTCTGTACATATACATATGTTTAAGGCTCGTGCCCTATGTTTTGGGTATAACATAAATATCAGCCATGAAGCCTAAGGAAATTATCCAAAAGACATTAAAAAAAAAAAAAAAAAAAAAAAAAACCACATTGGATATTGTGACATAATTGAGGAAAAATACATCTGGCTGTACATAGTAAGATCAACATATATTGCTCAGCATATAATTGATGATGATGATGTACAGAGCACACACACTACCAAGTACCTGAAATCTTTATCTTCTGGGTTTTAGATACCTCTCTTCACACAGTGTGCGAGTGTGGATCGCAAATTCGGAGAAGTTTTGATACATATTTGGATGTTCACAACTATTCAATTTAAGTCGTAAACATTTGTAACCACAAGTTAATGCAACAGGACATGTCAAAGTTAATTACAATTTACTACGCATTATTAACCGACGAAGAACGAGAACTTATTTGCCACTTCTGCAAAGGAGCCTGCGATGAAAACATGTTCTGAATCGCGTTAAGTTATTAGTGCCGACCACTCAGCTTAGCTAGCTCGTACTTTTTCTTGATTGCGTCCCAAAAGGCAGGGAGGGCGTCGGAATCGGGAACTTCTTTAAAAGATGGTAGGTAGTTTAGGTCCACTATAACATGGTCTCCAGTGCCCTCTTGAATCTGCAAATACAAATGATAACATATGGTGAGATCAGAGATGATTATAGCAAGAAAGAGATTAGCTTCCTATGTTCAGAAATAAAAGAGCTTAGTTTCTACGCAAGAACAGAAGAGATTTTTTCGAGGGTTCGTAACAATGGACTGATAGCAGGTTGGTTTTGTGTTTAGACGGAGGATTGTATGTGAATCCCGATATAATTTTTTTGGTGAAACCCCCACAACTGACGCTTGTTTCAATTTGAGTAAGTTATGTCAATTTGATTGCGCATTATGATAAAATTAACGGTTCTATTACCAATAATAGATCATCAACGGTTTCCAAATTATGCATTTCTGTGGGCTGAATCACGGGCAGAACCGTTATATTTAGTAAAATTGCTGAATGGAGTTCCGAAGTTAACTGATGGAATAACTAAAATCAAAAGGCAGTGTCAATCCAAAAGCACTAAAACAGTTCGGGTTCTATTTCAAAATGGCCTAGAGTTGAGAACTACCTATGCTTGCTAAAAGCATAATCCTGGTAGTAATTGCTTAAACGAAAAAAGAAAAAAAAAAAAAAAAAAAAAAGACATTTGGTAAAAGAGTACGATACTCACAACAACATCAAATCCAAAAATGGTAAGGCCAAGCTGCTCTCGTAGCCAATTCGCAGCCTTTTCAATTAAGCCCACATCCAATGATTCTTTATGGGCTTTTGAAATTTCCATTGGTGACTGTTCCTCTCGAGCAACCGGAAGGGTCTTCAAACTGCAGAAAAATAATAAATTGTACGATTTTAAAATAAAACCAAACTACCAAAGCCATTTAAAGAATGGAGCTTAAGTTATTTAGAGAATTACCTGTTAAAGAGGAGAGGTGCAGAACCAGCTTTTTCTGATAATGATAATAGAACACATGCATTTGGCATTGATTTCTTAACAGCATGGAAAACTTTATTGCCGAGGACGTAGAATTTGAAAATAGTTGAACAGTGATCAACATATTCCTACAAAATCAATAAAACTGGAGATTCTTCTTTTTTTTTTATTTAAAAAAGAACCCATTGAGATCTGATGCTGCTATTTTATATCAACTATAATTTGATTATATAAATTTGTACAAGCCCTAGTTGAGATCTGAAAGTGAAGCAGTTATTGCAGTATTCATTTGCTATAATATTCTTGTCGCACTACCCAAGTGGCAAGTAGAATATATGAACTTATAACTCAAAGAAACGAGAATGGAAATGTGTGATTCTTGTTTCATACACTATTGGGATTTGGTTGATAAACAAAACACCAGATTGACTGCAGGTATTGCATAGTTTCACTTGTCAATGTATCATCAAATTATTGTAAAGGATGCAATATATTACAAACATATATACTCAAGAAAAATGATCATAAATGAGAAAAAAAAAGAGTGAGAGTTCCACTTTCTTAAGGTAAGGAATTTTTTTTTTTTTTTTTTTTTTTTTTTTTTTTTTTTTTTTTTTATAATAAAAACACTGCGAAGGCATTAGCTATCATTATATGCTAAATTAAATCAGAGAGGGGAAACAGCAGAATGCATTGTCAAACTTATGCTTAAAACTGCTGCATTGTCAAAGGTGAGCAGAAAAGTGTTTATGTTTTACCTGTAGAACAGCTGGAAGTGGAACACCAAGGTTGGTAAAATCTTCATATTTAAAAACTAATGCCTGCGGACAAGAAAAAGGCAAACAGATAGATACGTTACCGAAGGAAAAGATCCACTCAGCTCTTAGTTCATGCGCAAATGTAGATTGACCCGTCGAATGCTAGAAATTGATAATTATAGTAACTTTGACTCAATCCTCAATGTTTGAGGCTTATCTTGAAGTACAACGTATCGTTCAAGAATAAAATGCCTAAGATACAAAAAAATTCTCCAGCCCAATTCCACAAGAAAACAAATTATAAAGTTTCTCTGTATGAATACGAGAATAACATCATCTCTCATAGCACAATTTTTTTATTTTCTTTTCAACCGCTATAGTTTCAGTAGGAACAGAAATAGAAGCCGCTCAAAGAAGGCCCTACCATGTTATGAGCATCAGCCACCCCGCATGCTACTTGTGGTTTCACAATGACAGGAAAGTTCAACTTAGCTTCTGATAGCTGTTTTTCTAAATTTGGATCATTAAAATTATCAACCTGAAATATGACAACACATTATGAAATTATGTACAACAACTCAATACAAACATATTAAAAAAGCATATGTTAATTATGAATTTTGAACCTAAATACATAATATGTGATTAAATTATTGTATTAGAGCACCTTACAAAATGTAAGATGATACACCAAACAAGCACAAAAATTTGCAACGGCCTATATGAGAAAAGAAAAGTATACGATGCTTATGGATTTAGAAAACCAAATGACCTTTAAAAAATGTGGTGCACGTAGTCTACAGCTCCATTGAGTGCCGAAATCTTGCAATCCAAGTAGAATTTGCTGAATTTGAAAGCGATCCAACAAAGGGAATATATTAGAGAATGGGTCTACAACGCAAAAATCAGAGTTTTCCTGTAGAAACCTGCATGAAGGGTATGTTTTTTCAGCGGCAATAACACAAAATAGTAGGTTTTCTAAAAATTAAGGCTTTTGCCAAGTAAACCTGCATAGAGGTGGAGTAATTATAATGATCTTAGATATTTGGAGATAATAGTTCTTTAAATGTGGCAGCTCTAAAAAGTCAAAGTAAATATATGAAAAACGAAACTCCTTTTTCAGACCAAGTTAAATAAAACCATAACTGTTATTGGTACTATTAGAAGCAATTATACATGAGAGTACCTTTGAAGTTCACTCATTCCAGCGGTAAAGGAAATACCCTTCGGAAAGTTAAAAGAAGAGTTGGTATCTATGCTTACGATCTCATCAGTTACTTTATGAAGTATTACATCGACTCCTTGCAATTGCGAAGCCAAAGGAAGCTCAAATAGGAGAGGGACAAAAATAAGTCCATTCTCAGTAGGAGAAAAAGGAAATGCTCCTCTCTGTCGAAAAAAAGCAAGCTAAAAATTAAGTCTCGACAGCGACCACAACCCTAGCTACCTATGTCAAAGATTTACCTTGGCAAAATCTTCCTCACGAGATGGTTTCATAACATAGCCTACCGCCAAAACTGACTTGTCACATATTTCCTGCAAAACACTTGTTCGATTGAGCAAACTGCATCATATTATGTCAAAAATTCAACAATGGAAGTAAGAGATGTTTGCCTAAATATCGACTTTTCTTTTCTCCAGCCAAAGTGTTATTCAATGGCCCAGGGGCATTTCAGTCCATAGAAATAAACTTAAGTCCGGATTTGCCACAACAAAACTCGTGGATCAAGGTTGCAAATAGGGAAAAGAAAAAAAATATGAGCCAAGATCCCCATTATCTTAATGCGATAGTTAACCTTTTTAATCAACCTACAAATAGTGATAAGTAGCTTGTCCAATGTGTCAATAAATAGGACTTCTTTATCCGTTGCACCACCATTGCAATTGCCCGAACCTAAGAAGGTTTTCTAGTTAGTGTTACAAGCAAAGGTTGCATGGATTAGTTCATTAAAAAGAACTATCAGAAACTAAAAGAACAAATTCTTGTTAAATACTCACAAAATAATTAGGAACAGAAGGAACAAAAGATAAAAAATAATACCAATTAAATCTTAGCTATAAAGTTTCATTTGATTCTCACCTAAAAAGATAATCCTCCAATTGCGGTTCTGAAGCTCAGAAAACAGAACCTCATCAATTTTAGAAGTTACATATATGCAAAGGTCTCCCGTTCTAGACCTATCTCGGAACAATTTATTAAGTGAATTGTCAACATGGGAAGTTAGGAGTGAAATACAATTAAAGGAGTACAAAGCAGCCGTCTTCGTGAGAAAATCCGCCTATAACAAGTAAGGAAAATATGTCAAGATATTTTATACATACATAGTAATTAAGATGCTCCTAAACAAAAAAGAAAAACAGAGTGCACCTTTGAAGCAGGGATATCCTCTTGGTGACAGAAAGCCTGAAATAAGCATGAGAGACTTGGTTATTTTTATATTTATTTGAATTTGTGTTAAAATAAAACATAGAGGGATTCAACTTTTTACAAAGACATAAAAGCAAGGATTCAAGTGCCTATCAGCCCAGGGTGTATCTACCGTGCCGTATCTGTTGGGAATTACCCACAACAAAAATTTGATTGTTATTAAAATCCAACTAATTATTTGTGATAACAAAATAAATTAAACTTACAGATAATAGCTAAATCCAAAATATACGACGAAGAGCTCGAAAACGAGAGATCCGGAAGCGCGCGAGGCATTGTCCTAAGGCGTATTTCCCTCCTTCGTGCGGGATTAATCGGAAACACCGCCCCAAGATACGATCGGAATTTCTCCTCCTACGGACACGAACGCGGAAGAGGTTGACGGAGTTTCTTTCAACACCCAAAAATAAAATCAACTATAAAATTTCTCAAATATCAAATCAATATGATTTTTTTTTTTTTCTCTTCACTCAGATCTCCTTTTTTTTTTCTGCAAAAACTCTGTCGCGCCACTGCCACACTCTCTACACCTATATATATATATATATATATATATATATATATATATATATATATATATATATATATATATATATATATATATATATATATATATATATATATATATATATATATGCCAACATTAATACGTTGGGCAACGTTAATTAGAACGGTGCCCACGTTCTAATTAACGCAGGGAGCGGAGCGAAAGGCGCGTAACGCCCGAGCGCGGCGCGTAACGCCCGCGCGTAGCGCGCGCTACGCGCGAACGTTGAGCGTTAAAGAAAAATAAAATAAAAACAAAATAAAATAAAATAAAATAAAAAATATAATAAATTTAGATTTTGAATTTAATCAACAATCCCCCACAAAATTCAAAATCACAAAATAAAACAAACAAATTAATTAATAAATCATTAGGTGTTTATACTATGTAATAGGTAAGGTGTCTTTAAGAGACTTAACCTCACTTAGTGTAGATAGTTTCCATCAGAAGGAATCGGAGTGAACCAGGTCTTGAACTACGTTCCTTTGGCCCTGATTTCAACTACCACACACACAGTACAGAAATCTCCGTCGCGGGTCTGTGCATTAATGGCCATGCACAGTATCTTGATTTTTCATAAGAGTTTCTATGGACAGCCCATATCTCATAGCCGCGGCCACATACGGATACTCTTATATAGGTGGTTTCCTCCAGGGACGTCTGTAGAGTCACATCTTCACGGAAATTACCGCTTCGGATTCCATTAAGAGCTATATCCTCAGCCTCAACCACTACACAGAGCACTACTCACCATAGGGATGGGGTTGGAGCTAAAGCCCCTCTATATAGACTGTAGAAAAGTGCTCTATGACCAACCTAGTAGCTTGTTTTTACCACATTGAACCTTCTTCAAGGGATCTCCTATCACAAAGGTTGGGTCCCCACTGCAGGAAGGCCCTTTACGGGGAAAGTCCCATCCCCCTCGATGACTCCAGGACTTTAGTCCTATTCAGGCCTTTCGTCAAGCAATCTGCAAGATTCTGATCAGATCTGATAAAACTTAAAGAAACAACATCATGAGAAGTTAGTCATCTAACAGACTTTTGTCTCAATTTAATATGTCTACTAGCTTTAGAATTTACCAATTTCTTTTTACAAAAGTCAATTGCAGCTCGAGAGTCACACCGAATAGAGATAGGTGGAATAGGAGAAGAAATCAATGGAATTGATGACAAAAGGTTCTTGAGCCACTCGGCTTCAAGACAAGTAGTGTCAAGGGCAACCAACTCAGCCTCCATAGTGCTTCTGGCTATTATAGTCTGTTTGGTGGATTGCCAAGAAACTGCACTGCCACCAAGAATAAAAACATAGCCAGAAGTAGATTTAATATCCAAAGAATCAGAAATCCAATTGGCATCGCTGTATCCCTCAATTACAGCAGGATAGCCAACAAATTTAAGAGCAAAAGAAAGAGTACCTTTAAGATAACGAAATACTCTTTCCAGAGCAATCCAATGCGTCATACTAGGACCACTAGTATATCTACTCAATCTTGATATGGCATAGGCAATGTCGGGTCTAATTCTATTGGTTAGGTACATCAGAGAACCAATAATCTCAGCAAATCTTTCCTGATTCACAGGATTACTAGTGTTCTTCACAAGTTGAACACTAGAATCAAAAGAAGTAGAAACAGGAGAGCAATCAGAATAACCAAACTTATCAAGAACTATTTGGGTATAATGAGATTGGGTTAGACAAATAGAATCAGATGATCTAATAATCTTCATTCCTAAAATTACATCTGCTTCACCAAGATCCTTCATATCAAAATGAGTCGATAAAAAGGATTTAACTTGGTTAATCAGATCAAGAACAGGAGCAAGAATCAGGATGTCATCAACATAGAGGCAAAGAAGGACAACGATCATCAAATCTCTTGAAATAGAGACAGTTGTCATAATCGTTGGTCAGAAATCCATATGAAGCTATAACACTGTCAAATTTCTCATGCCACTGTTTAGGTGCTTGTTTTAGTCCGTATAGAGAGCGAACTAATTTACACACCTTATCCTCTTGACCAGGCACAGAAAAACCTTCAGGTTGAGTCATATAGATTTCTTCTTCAAGATCACCATGAAGAAAAGCGGTCTTGACATCCATTTGATGAATCAAAAGTTTAAGAATGGATGCTAATGCGAGAAGAATTCGGATAGTAGCAATGCGAGCAACAGGCGCATAAGTGTCAAAGTAGTCGACATCAGCTTTTTGTCGAAAACCTTGAGCAACAAGTCGCGCCTTATACTTCTCTACCGATCCGTCAGCCCTAAGTTTCTTTCTAAAGATCCACTTACATCCTAGGGGTTTACTACTAGGAGGTAAATCAGTGAGAATCCAAGTGTTATTACTGATAATTAATTCTATCTCACTTTTTATATAGCCTCCTTCCAAAAAGAAGCTTCAGGAGAACTCATTGCTTCCTTATAAGACGAAGGTGTACTTTCAATTAAGAAAGTAAAGAAGTCTTCACCAAAGTTCTTCTCAAAGCGAGTTCTCTTACTTCTTCTTAATTCAGGAATAGGATCAGGTTCTACAGGATCTAAACTATAATGCAAATCAGATGTAGGTATATGATCAGTAATAGATGCATGATCAAAAGTAGACTGATAATCAGGGGCAGATCTAGAGATGCGGGTTTTGAAAGGAAAAATATTTTCAAAGAAAGTTGCATCTCTAGTTTCAATCAAAGTATCATTGAAAATTTCAGAAATCTATAGGTATTACTATCTAAGGAATATCCAATAAAGATAGCATCTATAGTTTTAGGTCCAATCTTCTTTTTTTTGGGTTCAGGAATAGATACCTTAGCCAAGCACCCCCACACTCGGAAGTAACTCAACCTAGGTGCTCTTCCTTTCCAAAATTCATAAGATGTCTGGGTTCTATCCTTAGTGGGAATCCTATTGAGGATATAACAAGCTGATAAAAGAGCCTCCCCCCACAAGTTCTGAGGTACACCAGAACTTAAAATCATGGTATTAACCATGTCTAATAGGGTTCGGTTCTTTCTTTCAGCTACACCATTAGATTGAGGTGAGTAAGGAGCAGTTACTTCATGAATTATTCCATGTTCCTCGCAGAATAGGTTTAATTCATTTGAAGTATACTCGCCTCCTCTATCAGACCTTAGAATTTTAATCCTCTTATCCAATTGGTTTTCAGCCTCAGCTTTAAAGGCTTTAAACTTATAGAGGACTTCATCTTTGGTCTTCAAGAGATAGGTGTAACAATACTTGGAGTAGTCGTCTATAAAAGTTACAAAGTAGCGACTGCCTCCACGGGTAGGTACTCTATTAGAATCACAGACATCACTATGAATTAGTTCAAGAATCTGGGTATCCCTATAAGGAACAGATTTAAAAGGTTTCCTAGGCTGCTTAGCTTGGGTACAAATCTCACATTTAGATTTGGAATCAATCTTGAGTTTGGGTAAAAGATTAAGATTGGTCAATTTCAGAATAGATTTAAGGTTCACATGCCCTAATCTGCCATGCCATACATCACAAGATTCAGTATTTAACACAATAGAAGAAGAAGTAGAAACTGAAGGAGAAGAATTTTTATTATCAACAAAAGAAAATACATTCAATTTGAATAAATCCTCAGATACAAAACCTTTTCCAATGAACATTTCTCCCTTAGAAATTATAACTTTATTGGATTCTAACACAATCTTATATCCTAATTGCACTAATAAGGATCCACTGATCAGGTTCCGTTGGATGTCAGGAGAATGCTGCACATTGTGAAGGATCAGAGTTTTTCCAGAAGTTAACTTCAGTTTGACTGTTCCGATCCCCAGCACATTGACAGCTTTTCCATCTCCGACAGTCACACATCCTCCACTTGTGTCCTGATAAGAGGAGAATAGGGACCTATTAGTGCAAACATGGACATTGGCTCCTGAATCTAACCACCAATCTAAATCATGATAGGTAAGGTTAACATTAGGTACGAAGGAGACTGACCTTAAAGTAGAGCTGGAGGGTTCACCCTCAATCATGTTGACCTGAGGTTTAGGATGGTTGCTCTGATTGTTTGGGCCTTTCTTATAGACAACTTTCTCTTTCTTTCGATAAAAACATTTTGAAGCAAAATGGTTGTCTCGACCACATACATAACAGAAACCATCCCTTTTCTTATTTCCACTAGATTGGTTGGTATTGGGTTTCGGGTTACGATTCGGGTTCCTACCCTTAAAGCCTTTACCCTTAGGTTTAAAATTTTTACCTTTGGGTTTAGGCTCAAGGCTTTGGTTCGGAATCTCGGTCAGGTTTATGTTCGATCGGTTGATGGACGGTTTAATCTCCCTAAGTCGGTATTGATCTTCTATTCTAATAGCTTGGATTACCGATCTAAGATTAAGGGTTCCCTGGGTACGTCTAAGCTCTTGAGCAAATTTGGTCCAGGAAGGGGGTAATTTGTCCAGTAAACAGGTAGCCTGATAGGTTTCATCAAAGGTTGATCAATTTCTATGAATTTCTAGGACAAAATTCTGAAACTGATGGATTTGATCGTTTATAGGAATGTTATCTACCACTCTAAAATTATTAAAATTGGTAATGGTAAACCTGGCGATACCTTCATTATCTCTAATGTAGGCATCTTCTAAGGCATACCATAAATCTTTGGCAGTTTGGTACTTTCTATAGGTTTCATAAAGTTCATCAGATAGACAACTAAGTATTCTGAACCTACAATGAAATTCAATTTCCTCGAGAGATTTATCAGATTTAGGTTCTGTAACAGAGGTGGTAGCAGAATCAGATGGAGGAGTTTCAGAAGGAGGACCAGAACAATTTTTAGAAGCAGGATAAGGAGGTGTTTTTCCAATTGCAGTTATGAGGCCTAAGGTGACAAGCCAAGCCTCTAACTGTTCTTGCCACCTCAGAAAACCTACCCCTTTAAATTTTTCTGGTTTAAGACTAGAAGTGTCATCAAAACCCATTCTAAACAATCTAGTTGAGGGAATAAAGAAATTAAGGATGATTGCGAAGAGCTGCAAAAAAAGTTCAAAAATCCTTCTCAGATAAGCGAACATGTTATTAAGGTTTCTACCCTGGTCAACCAGAATATTTTAGGGTTTAAGTATTCACAATTAGTTTATTATGAAAGTTCGTTCAGCAGCAAGCAGATGGCACAAACAATTTAAATTTATAGCAATTTAAATAGATAATATATGCAATCAAAATGCTTTTTATACTGCAATTGATTAAAAAAAATATTTTAGAAAAAATTTTATCCGTACTAAGTACACTACAGTGAATTTTTTTTTTTTAAATTAAAATATCCGAAAAAAAATGTAATAAATTGCAAATAAATTATATGCAAATATAATTTAAAAATGCTAATCCCAATTTATTTAAATTTGGATGACAGACATATAATCAAGTTGACAAACAGAATTATATGCAATATATATTTCTTAATGGTTAGCACCGTCAGATTTTAATCACAATCAAATGGAAGTACGCATTAGACTGTTGGGAATTACCCACAACAAAAATTTGATTGTTATTAAAATCCAACTAATTATTTGTGATAACAAAATAAATTAGACTTACAGATAATAGCTAAATCCAAAATATACGACGAAGAGTTCGAAAACGAGAGATCCGGAAGCGCGCGAGGCACTGTCCTAAGGCGTATTTCCCTCCTTCGTGCGGGATTAATCGGAAACACCGCTCCAAGATATGACCGGAATTCCTCCTCCTACGGACACGAACGCGGAAGAGGTTGACGGAGTTTCTTTCAACACCCAAAAATAAAATCAACTATAAAATTTCTCAAATATCAAATCAATATGATTTTTTTTTTTTTCTCTTCACTCAGATCTCCTTTTTTTTTCTGCAAAAACTCTGTCGCGCCACTGCCACACTCTCTACACCTATATATATATATATATATATATATATATATATATATATATATATATATATATATATATATATATATATATATATATATATATACTGCCACACTCTCTACACCTATATATATATATATATATATATATATATATATATATATATATATATATATATATATATATATATATATATATATATATATATATATATATATATATATATATATATATATATATATATACATGCCAACATTAATACGTTGGGCAACGTTAATTAGAACGTTGCCCACGTTCTAATTAACGCAGGGAGCGGAGCGAAGGGCGCGTAACGCCCGAGCGCGGCGCGTAACGCCCGCGCGTAGCGCGCGCTACGCGCGAACGTTGCGCGTTAAAGAAAAATAAAATAAAAACAAAATAAAATAAAATAAAATAAAAAATAGAATAAATTTAGATTTTGAATTTAATCAACAGTATCGTGCCAATAAGATATCGGCACAATACAGTCTCCGTGTTGATGACGCAACTCAAAGCTCCCTTTTTTTTAATTAGTAAGTAGTTTTCTCAATAAAGTTCAAAGAATTTGAAAAAGATACATAATAAACAATTAGAATATTTTGTTGCTAAAGAGAGTTAATATTTCATATCATTATGTGTCGGCACACATGTATTTTTTGTAACTGACACGCATCGGCACGATTTGGCACACACCGTGCCTCACCGTGTCAACAAATTTTCGGCATGACCCCATGCCACTGCACTTAAATCCTTGCATAAAAGTATGAATCTCCAAATCCTTCACAAAACTCGAAATCATTCGATATCCAGCAAAATCACAAAACCAAAATAAGTATGTTCAGACTTTCTTTCCTTACAGAGACAGCTAAAGCATTTGGAGCAGATATTGAATTCACATTATTCGAATGGAATGTTGACTACACGGTGACTACAGACCAACAATCTTCTAAACAGTTACTGATAGAACCAATATTTCCTAAAACCCAGATAAGCAACTGTAAAAGAAATGATTCTGATAAACTGCAGCATTATAATCTAGGCCTCCTAAAAGAATTAAAGAACAAAGGAAAGCCATTAATCCAGTAGAAACCTATTTACAAGAGGAAACGAAACAACCAACCACATTATTCAAAAAGGTCACTCCTTGAACCGATCAGAACAGTAATTTCACCAAACAGAAGATCCCCATTTCCTCGAGTGTAGCCCAAATTACCTATTAAAAGAGTAACTAGACATTTTTAAGGTAAAAACTGTATACAAGAGCGAAAGCAACCGATCCAATAATCCAACCTATACCACCAATTTATATTAGCCTACAAAGCAGAACCTCAGAACCAATTGGAGGCATATCAGAAAGGTCACTCCTTTGACATAATGGCACAGTTATAAGGAAAAATAAAAGATACCCATTTCCTCAAAGACACCAATTCAAAAGAGGAGACTCTCCAATCAACAACACTACACATGAAGGTCTCCCCTTTACAATGTTTCACAGAGTTATTTCAACAAACAGGTGACACCCATTTCCTCAAAACCCAAACTTTAAACAAAATCGAATCATAAGCTTTTGGGAGAAGTTGTAGTATACCACACGAAGCTCGGAGAAGCGAAGCCTACGAAGCAAAGCCTCTGAGCCCGATTTGAGGGAGGGGTTCGTGCCCTCGTCTTCAGCGAGGAGGATCGATTCGTCCAACAAAACCCTAACTCCGCCCATGTATCTAGCTACCCTTCCCTTCCACCTCTACCTCTCTCTCTCTCTCTCTCTCTCTCTCTCTCTCTCTCTGGGGGAGATTTTTGAGCTCTTCTTCGCGTGGGCGACACGCGTTCGCTCTCTCTCTCTCTCTCATACAAAAGGTCGAACACTTGGACGTGATTCGTACGGCTTTTGACATCTATGTCCCTAACAGTTCTAATAATTACGTGTAAGTTCCTAACATTTTTCCATCACAGTTATTTTAATAAAAAAGAGGATTAGAACACCAAAAATCAAAATTTTCATGTGAGCAGGTGAAGAGAAGAGCCCTCACGAGTCACGATGGATAATTTTTTAAAAAGAGGATGGTGTGGAAAGGAGAGTTGTGTGTTCTGTGTGAGCGAGAAAGAAATTATGGATCATTTTTTTGGATGTAATAATATCAGTGTTCTTTTAAAAGATTACTTGCTGACTAAATTATAAACTATACTTCCGTCAGTTTGTTTTGGAATGGGAGCAGACGAAAAGGTGGAGCGCTGGGAAGGGAGCTAGCGACAATCGCTACTATATGGTGAGTTATTTGGTTAGAACGAAACAGAAGAATCTTCGAGAAAATAAAAAATACGTCGTCTTACTTATCGTTCGAGATTCGCACTTTGAGAAATATCTAGGAATGTTTCTGTTCGTTGTAGTAGTAGTATTTTTTTTTTCGAGGCCTGGTTGCTTTTAGTCTATAGCCAAATTCAATTTCCAAAGAAATGAAGCGATAGCATACTACGTTTCTCCTAAGAAAAAAAAAAAAAAAAACCGACACAATTTTGGCTTGTAATAGTGTACCTTCTAAACTTTCAAAATGTTAATTTAAAATAACAAATTCAAAATTTAAACAATTTCTTTTGTTAATAACTTGATTTTATTTTATTACTGTAAATTTATTTATTTGTATGTTATGAATGTCGGAAATAATAATCCATACTTAATTTAAAATTTAGTTAGAGATAAAATTTATCCAAAATTATATTTAAATATTTATTTATAATTATCTAAAGTAAAAGTTAGATTTATGATCTGCTCATTAGAGAAATCAAGAACCATAGTAGACATGGCTATATAGGATCAAGAATATTGTTGAGGGTGTAATTGAATATTTTTATCAATAGTAGTTAATTTTTCAATGTCTTTTCTCTATATTATTTTATTTTAAAATTTTAGATTCTGTGTTACATAATTGGTATCAGCATGAATACTGTTTCCAACCATTAGTATCATAGCTTTTTAGGCTTCAAACCATTGGTATCAAGCCAGAAACTACCAAATGAATTTTAAGCTAGACGATAATAAATTTGAATTCTAAATGTGAATTCTAAGCCCGGCAATAATAGATTTGAAAAGAATATAGAATCAATATATCAGATAACTACATCAAATTCAAACGACTTGTAGCAGATTGACGAATGTGACGTTTAGATGAAACCGAAACGAAGTTGGCCTCCACATAACACATGAGAGAAGGTAGTTGTTACGTTTGACGAAAAGTAAGCGAAGAGAGCCCGTAAAGAGATAAAAAAACTTGTCCAAATAGTCAGTTAGGTTAGGCAAGCAAACCGATGTACAAAAAAATCTGATAATATCTCGATGAAATAAGTACGTCATATGAAAAAGAAGGTATGAGCTTAAAATTCAATTTTTGATTTTTTTAGTTTCGTTATGGATTTAGATTGATTTATTCAACCTGATTTACCAAAATCGAGGAAACGAATTTTAAACGATAGACAATCGAATGAAACGATAGAAAATCATTATTCGGTAATTTTTAGAATCCCAAGATTTGTGGGATCTAATAGACAATAAAAATTATGAAAACAAAAATAGTAAAGAAGAATTTAGAAAGAAAGACAGAGAAGTTATGCCATATATTTTTTAAACAATGGATCTATCGGTGTTTGAAAAAATTTCAATGATAAAAACGACACGAGAAACGTGAAAAATTTTAGTAAAAATTGGAGGAGAAGATTTGCAGAAAGAAAATAAAATTTAAAAATAAGAAATAATTAAACTCAATAGTGAAGATATAGAAACCCCAATTAACAAAGAAATTTGGAAAGAAAAATTTAATCAAAATCATAAAGAAGATCAATTTGTGAAGAATATATTGATGATCAAAACGATAAAGTCCAGACCGAAGAGAAAATTCATAATGATAATATAAGTAAAAAAATTTCTTGTGATAAAGTAATTATCTATCAAGTCAAAAAATTTCTTCATATGTAGGATGAAGAAAGGTAGACAAAAATATAAAACTAAAAATAAGGAGTTTTGAAAATTTTTAAGGATAATACGGATAACTCAAATACGACACGAAGACACGAAAACAAACGACATATTGCAAAATCAAAATGGTGTTTCACGACATATTGCAAAATCAAAATGATGTTTTACGGAATTTGCTATTCAGTTTGGATTAAGAGAGAATATTGAAAATAATAATCTAAACTTAATCTAAAATTTAGTTAGACATAGAGTTTATTCAAATTATATTTAAATATTTATTTATAATTATTTAAAATAAAAGTTAAATCTGTTATGATTTGATAGCTATCTATACCTATATATTAATCTTGGATATTTTATCTATACCTATATATTAATCTTGGATATTTTATGCCGACGTGGCAAAACCTCATAATTTTGATTTTTATTTTTAAATGAGAAAATTCGAAAGCAAAAGCGCCTCCTCATCTCCTCTCCCCCTCTCTCTATATTCTTTTCCACTCTATATTTATATTCTTCTCCACCTATGTCTTCTCATCTTCCCCTCCGTTTCTTTTTTCTCAAACTATTTTCTTACACATCCCCCCATCTCCTTCCCCTTCTCTCATCCCAACGAATCCCACCCAACCGCGGTTCGATCCCGCCGCTACCGCATCAGACGATGGGAAAGAGGAGTATCATTGGCGCAACCTTCTGGATTTTGAGCGTTGTGGATCCCGCCCCACCACTTGATCCCGCCGCCGCCGCCGCATCGGACAGCAGGGAAGAGGAGGATCATTGGCGCGACCTACTAGATTTAAGCGTTCCCGTGTTCTATTTTTGTATGTATCCCCTTTTCTTCTTCTATCTATTTCTTTATCTATTTCTATATGCTTTGTCGTTTCCTACGTCATTTTATAGAAATTTTTTTAAAAAAATGATAAAAAGAAAGAACGAGGGTGAACGATGATGATGTTTTAATGAAATATATAAATATGTATTTTTTTTTTTTTTTTTGTATATTTTGGGTGGAAATTGATGAATAGGTTGATTCTACGCATTCTAGGAGGCACATCAATCCAAGCACTAATAGACTGTGAGTTCGCCGGTTTAGAACTGTTCTTATGTAGCGTGAGATTATCATATTTTAATTTAATTTTATTTAAAATATTATATTTATTTAATATATATACAGATAAGACTTGAAAATTTGAAACTTATTAAATTATAGAAATATTATAATTTTAAATTGAGTTGCTTAAAATTTTTTGTTTTTACTACTCATTTACTAAAAAGGATATATTATCATTTTATCCATTTATCTCTGTACTATAAATGAGAAAATTCGAAAGCAAAAGCGCCTCCTCATCTCCTCTCCCCCTCTCTCTATATTCTTTTCCACTCTATATTTATATTCTTCTCCACCTATGTCTTCTCATCTTCCCCTCCGTTTCTTTTTTCTCAAACTATTTTCTTACACATCCCCCCATCTCCTTCCCCTTCTCTCATCCCAACGAATCCCACCCCACCGCGGTTCGATCCCGCCGCTACCGCATCAGACGATGGGGAAGAGGAGTATCATTAGCGCAACCTTCTGGATTTTGAGCGTTGTGGATCCCGCCCCACCACTTGATCCCGCCGCCGCCGCCGCATCGGACAGCAGGGAAGAGGAGGATCATTGGTGCGACCTACTAGATTTAAGCGTTCCCGTGTTCTATTTTTGTATGTATCCCCTTTTCTTCTTCTATCTATTTCTTTATCTATTTCTATATGCTTTGTCGTTTCCTACGTCATTTTATAGAAATTTTTTAAAAAAAATGATAAAAAGAAAGAACGAGGGTGAACGATGATGATGTTTTAATGAAATATATAAATATGTTTTTTTTTTTTTTTTTTTTTGTATATTTTGGGTGGAAATTGATGAATAGGTTGATTCTACGCATTCTAGGAGGATTCTACGCATTCTAGGAGGCACATCAATCCAAGCACTAATAGACTGTGAGTTCGCCGGTTTAGAACTGTTCTTATGTGGCGTGAGATTATCATATTTTAATTTAATTTTATTTAAAATATTATATTTATTTAATATATATACAGATAAGACTTGAAAATTTGAAACTTATTAAATTATAGAAATATTATAATTTTAAATTGAGTTGCTTAAAATTTTTTGTTTTTACTACTCATTTACTAAAAAGGATATATTATTATTTCATCCATTTATCTCTGTACTATAAATTTATGGTACAATAATTTTTTAATCATATAAAAATTAGGAATTATTTTGAATCATATGTCCTACAATAATTTTATAGGAACAGATGAGATTATGGAAAGGCATGTAAATCTATAAATTACCGTATTATTCTTTGCAATATATTCTTTATATTTTTTCATATGGGGTTTAATTTATTTGTTATTATTATTTTTCCTAAATTATTTCTCTATATGATTGGAATATGGTTGATTGAAGAATATATTTGATTTCATGTACAATGCTTTGACAAAAATCTCTATACTTTACATATATATTAGAATACTCGTCAATAACATTTTAGTCTACTAATAAAAATTTCAGGATAAAATTCAAAAAAAATAAATAAATCAAAGATACATAAAGAAAGCATGTGAATTTTTTTTAAAACAATCCAAACTAGCTAGGTATTGAAGTTGTTGCATGATATTCTCTGATGAGTTGCTTCACGAATTAAGTTGAAATTATTTAAATTTAAGTGGTTTGCTTATTAGAAGTACTATATTTAGTTTTTTTTTATTGTTTAAATACAGTTTGCTTATTAAACTAAAAATATTATGTCACGCCCCGAGTTCAGCAATCAGTGTCTAAAATTTTTTTTTTTTTTTTTTTTTCAAATCAGAGTTTTAAAAACCAGCCGGGGCGCAACAGACCGCCACATATATAGAAGAGTCCCAACCCCCTTTGGGATTGAGCCTTTTCTATATATGCACGGCTAGCTTGGCAACAACATCAGAGTACTACTACGTACTACACTTAACATTATTACAATTAAACTTTACAACTATCTTTACAAATATACCACTGATATACAATTTCCTTTCTCTCAAACATCTATTACATAACTTTTCGTCTGTTCAGGGTCAACCTCTATATCGATGCCTCGCCGATTCGTCCCGACATCCCAACACCCGCTCGACCTGAAAACAGTCACCCGAGGGTGTGAGACACACCGGAGTGTATCCCAGTGGGCACGACGAGCCGAGAAATAGCAGATCGTACCTACTGGTATACAATACTAGAGGATAGTAATAATCAGGGGTTAGAATAATCAGATATAATCTTGAAACTGTATTTAAGATCATCAAAGAGATACTAAATCATGCATAGGCTAATAACAGGAAATTAAATCAGGAACTCAATGAAATAGGTTAAAAACAGGCTTTAATCAACAACATATGCATCAACAGATGAATAATAAAATCACCCAATCATAAGCCACCATATTGGTCTACAAGACCTCAAGGAATTTGCCCAAACTAGCACCAACCTAGCTGACATTCTCCCCTTGGGAGTCACGGGCCTTTCAACAGACCACTTTACCGGCAAAGAACAAAGCACACGAGGAGCGACCTCGGATATGTTCGTGAAGTACAGCGATGCGGGCGATCAATGCGAATGCTCAAGCTCTCGGTCTACAGGCCGGGTAATCGGCAAAAAGCCAGAACAATCCCCTCTGGGATGCAACAGTGATATCAACATCTCAACTCAATGCAGAATCAACAACAAATCTCAACTCAATGCAATATCAACAACAGCAACTATAAAATATGAATCAATAATGTTGATAGACAGATATGATATTATCCAGAAATCAAGTCATGGTACTTAGGAAACAACCGATCATCAATCTAGCAAACAAACCAACCATACACCACTAAAACACATATTTTTGGAAAAATCATTTTAAAAACAGGTTTAGATCCAAACCTCGAAGAGCAATGCCGTTGTCCTATCAAACAAGAACAGACTCAGGCGACCCAACGATGTTCGGTAAAATGTAATTTAATTAAAACTATGTGTCTAGCAGTGTATCGAAAGATCAACGGATAAACAGGCTAAACGTCTAATGCTAATCAACAGGCATGGCAATGTCCAGAATATGGATATGAAATATGAAAGCAACAACTAGAATCAAATATACTTTGCAACGGATACATAGAGATCATCAATCAAGCGTAAAGCATTCAAAGAAAGGATAAGCTCAAAGTAGAAACTAAGCTTCAAAAACAGGGGTCCAACTAATACTGTACCCCAGAGGGCCGAAATGATAAAGCCCGGACCGAAGATAAACCCACCTGATAAATCGCAGGCGACTAAACCAAATCGACTGTATGCTCAGAACCAGAGTCAACTGAATCAACCTGAATCAAACATAGTTCAGGAACTTAGTTTAATTCTAACTTAACCTAAACTATCCCAATCAACTTAAATCTTTTAACAATGTTTAACGACAACATCTAGACCAACATACTGTTTTTAACTTTATACAATGTCATTTCTGCATTTAGACCCCTAGAGTTTCCGAAAATCGCACTTTAAGTGACTTTTGAGCACTGTTTTCGCTCGTTCTTTCAACTGGAAACTCATTTTCACGATCCGTCACTTCCAGCAGGTGACTTTTAACTTGCTGAACACCGTGCTCACACATTTGCGGCAGCACGAAACCCGAGAAAAACTTCGGGCCATAAAATACCATTCTAACATAGCCTAATTGCATTTTTGTTTCTGCGACTGATCAAAACTTAAATTAAACGCGAGCATCGCGTTCAGTGACCCCAAATTAGCCAGGAACTCACTGTCGCGGCTTTGCAAACAGCCCGGAATCAACTTTGGGCTAAACTATTCTTTTAAGGGTTGGTTAACCTATAACTTAACTTTTAATAATCCAATTCCAATTCTGCTTTAGAGTTAAGTTCACAGCAACCTAACAACCCTGGGGCTTGCTTCATTTGTAGCCCAGCAGTTGCTGGATCAACCAGATCCACACCTAGTCCACTAACAATGCATACAATGCTCCAAACCTCAGTCCACACAGATCCTGTTTGATCTGAAGTGAGCATCAAGCTCAGGGGGTTATTTGGAGCATCTTTTATATTCAAATCGAAAGCTAATTACATCTTTTTCTTCAATGTCGCATTTCCACAAACACCTGGCATGCATCTTTCACAAACAACTACACAACACTAAATTAAGATTGGTTCTCAGCAATTACTAAACCAAACTCTACAAAACTTTGAGGGAAATGATCCTTCAGGTTGCAGGAGTTTTTCCAGCAACTTGGAGCAACCTTGCTGCATAGGTTAGCCGAAAATTCCAAGGTTGAAGATGATGCTATTGCATTGAAAATTGTGACCATCCAACCATGGCTTCTGGGACTCAACCAAAAACACCAACAGATGCTAAAACCCTCAGTGAACCTTCCTGTGCCTGTGGCCGGCAACAGAACACGGCGGCGGCGCGGCGGTGGCAAGCTCGGTTTTGGAGCTTTTACCAACAATGGCAACTTTGCAACTATTGGTTTTAAGGTGCAAGGGGCAGCACCTGAAGCTTCCTAGCAAGCTTTTAGGAAGGTCTAGCCTTGTCCCCGCCGTCGGAGGTCGCCGGATGGCCGGCCGCCATTAATGACCTCAAGCTCGGGCCCCTCCATGGCACCTTGGATTTCAAGTTGCATGGATACCATGCAACAGCATGGCTGGGATCCCCTTGGTCCCAGCAAGTGTTCTGGGTAGGTGGCCGGCGGTGGGGTGGCTCGCCGGCGCCGGAGCAAAGAGCTCGGCCGAAGTACATAAAACCCGAAATTTAGGGTTTCAATTCTCTCTCTAAATACTTAACCATCTTGGTTCAAAATTTTCAGAATTAATCTATGGGTCCTACAGTTCCTACCTACCAAGTTTGAGCCTTTTTGGTCCATCGGTTGCGGGGCTGTAAAGAGGCGGAGCAATATCTAGGTTTCCGGCAATAGTTTTCCCCCGCCGGCCAACCAACGTGCATGGGGGCTCGGGGCTTGGCACGAGGCATGCCTAGGTCCTAATTAGGCTACTGCTAAGGGTCCGGGGTGCAGAGAACCATTGGTTTAAAGGAACTCACCTTGCCGGAGTTGGTGAAGATGAGGAAGAAGCCGGAATCACTTCTCCTTCTTCGCGCGACCTCGGCAAGCATCCAGAAGATCCTCAGGTACAGGGAAACACCTCAGGAACTCCAGATCCCACTTTGGAAAGGTTTGGTTCCAACTTCTCCTTCCTCTCTCTCTCTCTCTCTCGGTTTTCCTCCAAAGGTTGTGTCCACGACCTCCACGGTACCCGGGGTTATGAGGAATACTCTTGGGAGTTTGAAATTTCAAAAGCCCTCCTCGTGTAACCACCCACGATGAAGCCCCAACTGCCTCCCGAGATCTTTTGCATTATTTTGCAAATTTTCAAAACGAAACCCCCACACAATAAACCCTAAGCCCTTAGGTCCCTCTTGTAGGTAGCTTAGGCTGACAGGACCTTATCCTAAATGCCTTTTAATTTTTGGTCCACCAAATTTAAAGTTTCATCCAAAATACCCCCTTTTTCGGTGCTTTTCACGTATTTCGAGACAAACGGCTCGTCAAATTGCGAAACGGACTTCGCCACGACGTCCGGCTCGTCGAGACCTGTCAAGTAGAGCCTTTGCTCGACTAATTTGGTGTTTAAATAAAATCTCGGGCCATAATGTTCTATTAGGTCGCGGATTGGCGCACGCACTTCGATGCACCCGGATCGCCAAACGCGAAATCCGACTGCGCCATTGCGTTCAGAGCGTCGAAATTCATTAAAATCGACTACTCATGTTGCTAGGTTCGGGGTCTAGACGGCGAAACGGCCGTTAGAGGTCAAAAGGGGATTTAAAATAGGGGTAACTATTCACAACTTAAGTTGTGGGACCCGTTTCTTCTTCGCGGTTTTACGAAAGATCCGACCGTCAGATCGTCGACAAGTGAATATGAACCTTTCATGTTTCGACGAGACGATCGCAATGGTCATCTCGGATTTTCGAGATTTGGCTCGGATTTGAAAGGCAATATTTCTGTCTCGTAAACTGTGCAATTTACACAGTAGAAAAAGGTCAATTGCGCTATTTGTGCTCTTCTAATTCTGAGTCATCTTGACTCCATTCTTTTCTTTCATTTGTTTCGAATTTAAATTTCACGAATCTTACATATTATGATTATTATATAGTTTTGGTCAAAACACCCAGCCAAGTCAAATTGCTATTTTTTATTTTTTTATATTTTTATTATTGTAATAAAAGTAACTTTTGCATCTTCATTTTCAGAATTTTTTTTATTATTATTCTTCAACTTTTTTTATTTTTACTATTTATTTTCTCACTATCTATTTTTATTCATTCACTACTATGGAAAAGATCCGTCGCAACGCACAGGCATCTTCACTAGTATATATTTAAACGTAGTAATTAGATAAATAGGGAAGCACAACATTCATAATTAGACAAATGGAGGACTGCAGCATAGCAATTGATAAGAAGTAATTAAATATTTTCCATCAATGTCTCTTATTGATAAGAAGTAATTAAATATTTCTTATCAATGTCTTTCTCTATATTATTTTATTTTAAAATTTTAAATCCTGTATCAACGTAAATATCGTTTCCAACCATTAGTATTAAAGTTTTTTACGTTTCAACAATGAATATTAAAAATTCATAACTTATAAGATTAGCTTTTGGCGATCCTAAGGTATCGTTTGGTTCGGAGATAAGAAAAATTTTGTTATACCGGGGATAGGTATAGATTATGGTATTAGCAGGAATTAGTGTAAATTTGCGTTTGGTTGGGTTTATAAGTTATACCGGATTTAAAGAAAATTGTGTTTGATAAATTATATAGGAATAAGGAGAATAAGATGAATAGCAAAAAATTATGTTTGGTTGAGTATAGAGGAATAAGAAGAATTGAGAAGTGATAAATTTGTGTATTGACTATTTTGCCCTTTATGATATAATTTATAAATAAAATAATTTATGATATTAATCAACCTAATAATAAATTTAAAATATTATTTAAAATTGTAAAAAATATTTAAAAATAAATAATAAATAATTAAAATTACTTAAAAATGATAGAAAATTATATATTAAAATATTTAAAATTTTTGATTGTTTTTCATTTTAAAACCATTAATCAATAGATAAGCAAATTTTAATTTTTTCTTTTTAAAATTTTCTGTCATTCTTAAATACTTTTAAATATTTTTATACTTATCTTATGTTTTACCTAATAATAATAATAATAATAAAAGGAAAAAAAGTTACTTTGTACACGCTCAAAGCGTGCATATCTTATATTTTACCTATAAAATATTTTTATTAGTCACGTTAAATAATTAATAAATAATTTTTATTATATATAAATATATATTTTGTGTAAAATTAGAAATAAAAAAAACTTAGTTTTTAAAATATGATTTTAATTTTGGACTTAAATTTATAATAATAATAATAAATTTACCTAATATTATTTTGGACTTAAAATTTATAATAATATTGGACTTAAATTTATAATAATAATAAATTTACCTAATATTATTTTTAAAATTTATAATAATAATAAATTTTAAATTTTATTATTATAAATTTAATAATAAATTTAAATTTGCCGCAGAGGGGCCGCAGAGGGGCCGCAGAGGGGCGTGGGGCGGAGAGGGGCCGGAGAGGGGCCGCGGCGCCACCTCGGTTGCCGCAGAGGGGCCGCGACGGAGATGGTAGCTCGGGCGCAGGGGGAACGCGACGGAGAAGGTAGATCGGGCGTAGGGGTACCGCGAGGGTGAAGCTAGATCGGAGAAGAAGAAGGCGAGGGTGAAGTTAGATCGGAGAAGAAGAAGCAATGGAGAAGAGGAGACAGTGTATTCTCTGGTGCCTCGATCCTCGTGCAAGAATTGGATTCTTGCCAATTCCAGCGAATTCCATGTGGGGGTGGGAATTCGGATTCCCACCCCCATCCTCCCTATTCCGGAAAAGCAGGAATTCCAATTCCTACTTTTCCGGTTCCCGTTTGGGTATGGAAACGGGAATAAGGGGGTTATTCCCTCCTTATCCCCGTTACCGAACGGGGCCTAAAGAAATATTTTTAATAAAACTAAAATTTAATAATAATATTAATTTTATGAAAATTTAAGATACAATGCCAATAGTTGAATATTTTGTTATAGAGAGCATTGGATCATATCTAAATAAATATTTTTTATCTTGTGCTAATGCTAGCCTAATCAATTGTTATATTTCTAGAAAAATTACTTCTAAGTAAATTTTATATATTTTGTGCAATATTTTAATCACTCTTCTATATTTATTTTATTTTATTTTATTTTTTATCTCGATCATTGAAAATATGGTAAAATACAAAGTAAAAAATTAAATCAAGTAGAGAAAAAAAATTAAGAAACAATAAAAGTGCAGGAAAAAGATAATAGAAAAAAAAAAAAAAGGCATGATTATTCAGTATATGTCAGAACTAATGCTCAACCTAGTCTTCTTTAAAAATTTTTTTCCCAATCTAACCTTCTTTTTAAAAAAATTCTCAATCTAGCCTCATTTGAATAAATTAGAAAAGATAAGATAATTTAATGTTATTAATATGAGTTTATATGTTAATTAGGAGAGATTTTTTTTTTCTTCCAACCCACTTTCTAAATAATTTAAATTTTATTAATTTAAATTTAAATTATTTAGAAAGTGAGTTGGAAGAAAAAAAAAATTCTCTCATAATTAACATATAAACTCATATTAATAACATTAAATTATCTTATCTTTTCTAATTTATTCAAATGAGGCTACATTGGGAATTTTTTTTAAAAGATGGGAAAAAAAATTTAAAGAAGGCTAGGTTGGGCATTAGTTCCCAAACAATTTTATTTTATTTTATTATTATTATATTTTTCTTTTGCGGGTGGTGTCTGACAATTCACATCATCACGCCACTGGCCCCTCCTCTCCGATCGAAGTCGAAGTGACCGGTGCTTTTTCTCCCCTACGAAATTCTGAAACTAATGCCCAACCTAGCCTTCTTTAAATTTTTTTTTCTCAATCTAGCCTTCTTTTTAAAAAAATTTCCAATCTAGCCTCATTTGAATAAATTAAAAAAGATAAGATAATTTAATGTTATTAATATGAGTTTATATGTTAATTAGGAGAGAATTTTTTTTTTTCTTCCAACTCACTTTCTAAATAATTTAAATTTTATTAATTTAAATTATTATTTAATAATAATAATAATAATAATATTATTATTATTATTATTATTATTATTATATTTTATTTAAATTTGAATTATTTAAAAAGTGGGTTAGAAAAAAAAAAATTTCTCTCCTAATTAACATATAAACTCATATTAATAAGGGATAATTGCCTGTGTACCCCTGAAATATGAAGAAATATCTGATTTATCCCTCTTATTTTTTTCTTTCCAATATACCCTTCATACGTTCCACCGTTATTAAAAATACTCCTACCGTTTTCCTTTGTTAAGTTAACTAGGGTTAAACTAGAGTTAAATAACAATCGGAGTTGAAAACTATCAGATATACCTATTTTGCCCTGGTTTAGGGTTTAGGGTTTAGGGTTTAGGATTTTTTAGGGTTTTAGGGTTTATGGTTCAGGGTTTTAGGATTTAGGGGTTTAGAGTTTTAGGGTTTAGGGTATATTTGAAATGGCAAAATAGTAATTACACACAGATAACGGCAGTTCCAAACGGTACACTAATAGAGTTTTAACTTCAGGGGTATTTTGGAAAGAAGTTGGAACGTAAGAAGGGTAGTTTTAATATTAGCCTTCTAAAAGGGGTAAATCTGAAAACAGAAAAATTTTTAGGGATACGTAAAAAATTGCCCCTATTAATAATATTAAATTATCTTATCTTTTCTAATTTATTCAAATAAGGCTATATTGGGAATTTTTTTTAAAAAAAAGACTAGATTGGAAAAAAAAAATTTAAAGAATGTTAGGTTGAGCATTAGTTCTATATGTCAAGGGGTTTTGTGTAATTTAAGCTTTTTACCTTTAATTATAGAAGAAAAGAAAGGAAAGCATTTTCCACAATTTAATGGTTTTAGAGGGTTGTTTCTGAAAAAAGGTCCATTCCTTTTCCGGTTTTCCCCTCCCCGTCATTTCGTGCCCTAGCGCTCGTGTCATACTTTGCACCGCCGCATCTCCTCCGTCGCCGGCGATTTCTACGCCGCCGACCACCGCCGCCGCCGCCTCCGCCGCCGCCGCCTCCACCGCCGCCGCCGCCGCCTCCGCCGCCGCCGCCGCCGCTGCCGCCGCCTCCGCCGCTGCCGCCGCCGCCGCCGCCTCCGCCGCTGAGGTGAGCTCCGCCGTGTACTTTGAACGTATGAAACATTAAGGCTTCAAATCAATGATATGCGATCGAGTTAGTGTTGGTTTGGAATTAATTTGTGTGTGTGTTTTTTTTTCTGAAAAATGTTTGATTTGATCTTATTCTGAAAAGGAAGGGAAAAAATTTGTGTTTTCTTGATGCAAATTGATGCCCAAATCACCTTACCAGATGACCAAGCTTGTGTAAGAATCCAAGGCAACAAATACTGTGTCTTTTTCGATGTTAGTTAGAATGGTTTATTCAGTGATAACTTGTGTGTTACGAGGATTTTCTTTTATAAATGCAAAGTTAGGAGTTTGATTTTAGCTCATCGCAACATCTTCGTAGCCATGATTTATCTTATATAGTACGCCTTTCTAAGCATTTGATCATACTCTTTATTTGGCAGATACTACGGCCCTGTGTTTGAATGTCGGAACAAGATTTATAATTTGGTAGGATAGTATATTTGACCTACGGGGTGATTTATCTTATTCTGAAAAAATTACTTGGAAATTGAATATAGCATGTGTTTCTACGCATTTACCAAACACTATAAGATTTTTGAGTAAATAAAAGAGATGTGCTGAACGGGATGCTCGCGCATCCAAACAAGCCCCATGTGTTGTCATCCAAGTTATCTTTTGTGGCACCGGCTGTGTGTTAGCAGGATTTTCCTGCCGCCGTTTGCTTTTTGTTTTGTTCTGTTACATGTCCTCATACTTAACGTGATTATATTCTTCTTCATGACCGTAGACTCAATCCTAGACCTATTAGACACTCTTTGTGGGTTTCTGGCTCAAAATTATTTTTTTTCCCCCTAATCTAGTAGTGACATAATGGTCTCCACACCAGGGGAACTGCCAATCAGAAGGTAAGTGTCACAAGATGCTTCTAAGAAATTGGCGAATAGGATATTATGATTAATTAAAGCTTAATCACCATCACTTGGCTGCACATATTAACTTAACAGCCGATAACAGTTGAAATAAGTTTAACTGTTCTTGAATTTACGCTACTTTGAGAGGGTATACAATTTCATATTCAGATTTGGCTGATTGGTGAACAAGTTTTTGTAGTATTAACTCCTCCAAATTCATCTACTACTATAAAGATATTTCTTGTTAGCGTATTCATACAAACCTCGTGTTTCATGGGAATTGGATTGTGTTCATGGAATTGTTTTCTGTTCATCTTCTTCCGTGCATCACTACGAACTTTGTGTGGGGGATTTTGAATAGAGCATTGCTACCGGTACACCCTAAAAGGGGGTGTAAGTCTTACACCGTCTTATCCAAGGGTCCACATTGGGCCCCGTCTTATCATTTTTCTTTGGGTTATTAAAGCCTAGGATGGGGGGTGTAAGATATACACTCCCCTTTTGGGGTGTTCCACTAGCATTTTCCTTTTGAATATCTCTTATTAGAGAGAGTTGAATTTCTTACTTGATGAAGTTTAGCAATTGCATTCATATTTATACTTTCTCATGTTTGAGGATTTAAATGTAGTGCCTCTTTGAGGATAAAGCTAAGTTTCTATACATCCTAGCTTTTAAAACAGCTTTTCTCAGCTTCTACACTTTGAGAGAAATCAACCAAGCGATGATAAGTCTAGTTCTTGATCTTTTGCTATTGCAGAAGTTGAAATGAGCTTCTGTGCTCCAAAAGTAGAAGTTTTAATTTGAAACTTTTGTACCTAGCATTCTGCTGTAGGGGATTTTAATAAAAAAAATTTGTTTCTGGCTTTTGAGCAGTTCTACTCAAACAGCCTTCTGCATAAATTTTCAGCAGAGGGCCAAACATGGCTTCTGATTTGTAGGCATGAAATATATATTAGTTTTGGGACATGATGTATGTAAAGAGGCTAGATCTAAATGCTTTTGTTATCTACTCTAAAATGCATATTATGGTAATGTAATATGTAAGTTCATGCACAATGTGTGAGATTTATGACTAGTGCCTGAATTAACATGAACCAGTTGTTTGTTATTCAAATATTCAAATACTAAATTACTCTCTTTCTAACCTTTTTGTGGTACTCAGATACAGTTTGAAGACGACATTTTGATTCCCGTGATGTTTTGATTATGGCAGCAGAACACAAATATACAGTGGCTCCTAAGGTTGAGCCACCTACTAAGATTTTGTATGCTACCTCGCAATTCAAAAGATGGGGTCGGAAATATCCCTTTGTCCGCTACGGTCTTCCACTCATTTCTCTCACAGTGCTAGGGTCTGTTGGCCTTGCTCATCTTATACAAGGCAGGCAAGTCTGTGCTCCTTACCCTTTTTTTAAGCATATGCACGTAGCAGTGTCGGCTATTTGCGTCACATTGATTACTTTCTTATACTCTATCACAAGATGCAGCATTAATAGTAGCCTCGTGCGACCAAACGCCCATATTTTAACCATCTATCTCTTGCTAATTGCTATTGGCTGTCAGAAACCCATAATACGCTTCCTTACATTGTCGACAAAATAATGCAGCAAAGAAGTGACGAAGGAGAAGGATGATCTAGAATGGGAGATTATCGAGACAACGAAAGCACTTACCAGAACTGGACCTGTGGAGGGCTATAAGCCGAAGAATCTCTCCCTGGAGGAGGAGCTCAAAGTAAAGTTTCCATACATCTGCTGTTGCAACAGCTTCACAACAACTAATAAAAGTTCTTTTCGTATTCTTTGTTTAAATTGACACGCCCATTCATTTCTCGCAGGCTCTACAGGAAAAGGTTGACATTACCAAGTACGAGTACAAGAAGATCCCGAGACCAAATGACGAAAAATCAAGCAAAAACTAGGTGTTTCTTCTTGAGCTCTTTGTTTTCGTTTTCTTTTTCGCAGCCGCAATAGATTGGTACAAGTTTTATGTTTCCTTTGTCTTGGCTCTTGTGAAATATGAATCTCCCGGTAATTACGAAATGCGGTTTCTATATACACTTTGATTGCTTTACATCATTTTTAATGTTATCAACGACCGATTCGAATGTCCTATCATCGAGATTGACTTTTAGGAAGGTCTACTATCTCTGAACTAAAAAGGGTCATACAATATACCAGTAAGTTAAAATTAAGTATATATATATATATATATATATATATATATATATATATATATTAATTGTTCTAATATACATACTATTATATGAGTATGTCTCCTGCTCTCGAATGTACGGAGGCATTTGTTAGTTGTTTTTGATGATGAAACATTTGATTTGACGATCAATTTCGTTGTGTATGATCTAATGTTATTAGAACTATTTAGAAATTAAATTTTATAATTTTTTGGTATTATTTACTAAATGATCAAAGGTTTAAAAAATAATTATTTTAATGGCCGATGGGATATACTTGTAAGTTCAACAGCACAGAACAATTCAAATTAGGTAAAATTTTACTTATTATCAAGAGTTAGATTAATAATTTTGATTTGAAATTTAAATCTTTTATCACTATGTTTTATAAAATTTTATTTTCGGCCGTTATTTTGAGATTATTTGTTTACTAGGCAAACGAAGTCAAAAAATTATAAAATTTAATTTTTAGATAGTTTTAATACTTTATATCATGTTTAACCGAACTCATCCTCGAATTAAATGTTTCGAAAATAACTTACAAACATCAGCCTCTGTATTTTTTTAAAAATGTAGCCGCCTAGCTCCTAGTTAGAAATTTCAGGATATTATATTTCTTTGTATACAATTGAAAAGCATGTATGAGATATTGCACAAAGATGAAAAGGAGTTCAAAAAATAATAATAATAATTAGGAGTCTCTCTTACTTGTTGCATGAAAGATAAAACATCTTTATATTTGGGCATCAGGATTAATTACAATATATGAGCATATAAACAAAAATATGAATTGTATCAAGATGAATGTATTTTTTTTACTGAATATAAAATATATAAACATTATTCTCTGAATAGTTTAAATTTGTTTTAGAAAATAACAATGGCTCGAATTATTATTTAATATGATATCAAAATAGAAGTTTTGAGTTCAAGTCATTTTGAATATAGATGTAAAATATATAAATATCATTTTCTAAACCGTTTATGTTTTTTTGAAGAATAATAATTGTTTCATACTATTTAATATTTTTAACATAAATCACTTATTTTACATATAAATTAAATTTTAATTAGAAAAATAAGTATTTAATTGGTAGATAAAGAGACATTAAACCTCTAAATATTTAATAGATATTTATTAACAAAATAATTTAATAACTTATTATTAATAATTATTGAAATATTGAATGCAAAACTTATTATTCTATAGTCAATGAAATAAAGTATGATATTTGTCATTTCTGATATGAATTGCAATTGCACCACTTGCCCAATTGTGGTGTATCTAAAAGTTAAAATATTTTTACTAGTCACATGTATAATGTGATTAATGAAAACATTTTATTCATCCAATAAGAATTGTACTATGTATTGCTCAAGGTGAATGTGGTTTTAAACTTAAAAAAAATGTTGAGAATATAAAAACTCTAAGCATATGATTTGATGTGTTAAAATAACTTATTTTACATATTAATGAAATTTTTAATTAGAAAAATAGGCATTTAAATGGTAGGTAAAGAGATATTGAAATCTATAGTTATTTAATTGGTATTTATCAACGAAAATAATCTAATTAACTTATTATCATTAAGTGTGTAGTAACCCGCACGATGCCACGGGTAGATTAATAGAAAAAAATAAAACAGGTGTAGATAATAGGAAAAAAATAAAAAATATTAATAAAATATATATTTTTATAAATTTTTAAATATATAAGATTGAAAAAAATTTCATATCAAATTAATAATAAATTAATCTAAATGTATAACCAATATATATGTTTAAGCTTATCAGTTCAAAAATAAATAAAAATATTATATATTTTCGTTATTGAAAGAGAGAGGGAATGAAACCTAAAACGCGAGTTATCGAAAGGCCCTTTTGGTCTCGTCCTTTATCGTCTTGAGCCTTATCCAGTCTAAGCGTCCTATATTACTCCATTAGACTATCATAGCGGCGAAGGAGGCGATGAAACAATCTCTCGCACTGCACCCTCAACGCGTTCCGTTCTAAAGCGAGGTGAAGGAGGCGGTGGAACAATCTCTCACTGCACCCTCAACGTGCTCCATTCTAAAGCGAGTTGGGTTGGCGTGGATTAAGATTTGAAAAACTTGTTTGCTCTTTTTAAAAATTTGAGAGGAATAAAATTATAAGGTGGGTTTCACCTTCATCGAATAAAGAGGAAGGGCGGAAAAAAATTATGACGTTGATGAGGGTGTCAATCAAGAGGAGGGGAGAGAAAAGGTTATGACGTTGTTGATGAGGGTGAAAGGGAGGGAAAAAGTTATGACATTGATGAGGGTGTCAATAAAGAGGAAGGGAGGAAAAAAGTTATGACTTTGATGAGGGTGAAGAAAGAAAAAAATTATGGAATAATTAAAGAGGAGGAGAGAGAAAAAGCTCTATTCGTCGAATAGAGAGAGAATGGAAAAGAAAAAATAAATAAAGATGAGGGAAGAGAAAAAATAATAACGTTTCATCAAATATAAAGAGGAGGGAAAAGGAAAAGTCATAACGTTTTATCAAATATATTTATATAAATAATCATTAAAATTTTGGATGCAAAACTTATTAATCTATAGTTAGTGAACTTAAAATACAATAATTATCATTAATAACATGATTTGAATCTCCTGTGCAATGCTACATATACACCCTAAAAGAGGTGCATATTTTATATTCTACTCATCTAAAAATGGAGTGTCCTTTAAGGTTCACTTTAAGTGACCCCTAAAAGAGGTGCATATTTTATATTCTACTCATCTAAAAATGGAGTGTCCTTTAAAGTTCACTTTAAGTGACCCCTCACCACACTCGCACCCATTAGATGGGTGGGGTGTGGGATGTACACCCTAAAAAGAATATACAAGTAAGATTTTTCTTAAAAGTTATACTTTTAAATATTATATTATATTATATTATATAAACGTAATATTTAAAAAATCACAAATTTTTAAATGCCTCTTAGCTCCTTTTTTGGTTGTGGAAATAAAATATTTAATGATTGTTTATTCCGCATAAATATATTTTTGTATAATTGAAAGGTGATAGTTTAATTTTAAATTTTTAAAAGATTTTACAATTTATAATTTAATAGAATAATTTATTTTATTTGCAAGGTAATTTATCATATATTTTTTTAAAGGAAAATGCTAGATGTACACCCCAACTGGGGTGTACATCTTACACCCACCCCATTCTGGGGTGGGGTGAATTCCACTCGTCCCATCGATGGGACGAGTGAAGGAATATCCATCTCAGGATGGGATGGATGTAGGATGTACACCCCATTTGGGGTGTACAGGTAGCAACCCTCTTTTTTAAAAAACATGAACTGAAAGTATGTTTTATCTATCATCTATGATATGGTATATTTTATTTTTAAAAAAAAAGTGTTGAAAGTTGAAATAATATTTATTTTAGAAATTTGATCATGCATTTTATTGTTGCATTTTACGTTTTAAATGGTCAGCATCTTATCCGATAGCAGAAAATTAAGTTAAGCCGAGTCACGTTCAAAATGACGGAAGGTCGGATTAGATCGAATCATATTCGAAGTGACGTGAGGTTGGTTGGGCTGAATCACAATTGAGATATGTGGACGCTGTTTTCGTATACTTAAGTGAATTGGTTATATTTTTTTAACTGCTTCTTTTAAGATTAATAGTTAGCACCAACGATTAGTCTGCCTTGTGGCGAAGGCTAAGTTGGGTCGAATCACGTTCGAAGTAGCATGAGATTGGTTGGGTCGAGTCACAATCGAAATCCGTGAGCACTGTGTTGGTAAGTTTAAGTGAATTGGTTACACCATTTTAATAGTTTGAACTTTTAAAATTAATGGTTAGCGCCAACGATTCGACAAGTAGCATCAGAGTCAGAACTCATGAGTTCAATTTTCGTATGCCCTTTAAATAAACTGGTTACATCTTTCTAATAATTCAAATTTTTAGAATTAATTATTTTTTTTTGAGAGAAAGGTAGCATGCTATCTGCTTCGTTTATTTTTGAAATAAAATTAGCTGAAAATATGAAGCAACTAGACTTCGAATTCGGGTCACGGGTCACAGATATCAACCACCAAGCTCTTTGCCACTTGCACCAGAGGCGGTTTAGCGTTGACGATCTGACACTTATTTAACAACTAGTTTTGCTTATTGAGTAGACCGAAGATATACGAAATATAAAATATTCATGCATTTAAATAGAATTTTAATTTATTATATGAATTGATGCATTAGCTATTTAAAAATGCTAATGACACTTGTGCTAACAAAAATAAGGTCTAAGCACAATGCACAATCTTATACATGCACCCCTAAAAAAAGCTTTGAGAATTAAAGTTGTATTTTGCATTTGATAGTGTTCTAGTAAAATATATTTAGCCATAAAAGTAATTAATAAAAAGGTGAATTATTTTCAATATTTTTACCTTGTTTATTCAAGAAATTAGAGAGAGTAATTTGTGAAGGTGAGTTAAGTTTCTACAACTCCATATGTAAAAAAATTTTGCGCACTTGATGATCATGCTCAGAAATATCATAGAGAATTTTTAATAAAGAAGAAAAAAAGAATTTTTTTTTTTTTTTGCTAAAATTTAAAAAGTTTATCAATCCATGAATATAGAAGTGTAAAATTTAACTAAAATGTATAGATGATATGCAAACTATAGTAAATTTTAAATTAGGATTAAATATTGGTATATTCTTCTAAAATTTATAAATCACTTATTTACTTCTTTAAACTATAACTCTTTAAGTATTTTGTATCTTATAAATTTTATTTTTTAGTTAAAATTTCTCCTAACCACTATTAAAATTAATAATAAAAACACTCATCTTGTCCAGATTATCAGATCCATACAAGTAATTTTAGAACAGCATAGAAAAAAAAAATTGAAGAGAAAAATAAATGAGATATTAGATATGATATTTATTATTGCATTAATTAGTATTTTATCTAACTAAGTAATAATTTTTATTATAATAGTGGCTAAAATAAGTGAACTTAGGCTTAGAGAAATATATAGATTATTTATAAAAAAAAATGGTTTAAACTAAAATAAAAGAAATTAATATTATTATCACACATTTTATTACACTTCTAATTTAAAAAATATAGATTATTATTATTCTAACTTAGTGAATTTACAAAATAAATTATTACAAAATACTTGGCCAAAAATAAACTCAAATGCTGTTAATCTTTGGTGTGTATATATATATATAATCTTTGGTGTATACATCTAGCATTTTCCATATATATATATATATGAGAAGTGCTAGGTGTATATATATATATATAGATAGAGAGAGAGAGAGAGAGAGATTGAGAATAGCTTATATATTTTTAAAATCACAAGTTCATTCATATTTATAAATTTTTTATTATTGAATTTGTATTGAAATTTATGTTTTTGTAAAGTCAACTAAATAGAGAGAAAGAGAAAGTAAAAAGTACAAATTTCAATGCAAATTCAATGATAAAAAATTTACAAATATGGATGAACTTGTGCTTTTAAAAGTATATGAGCTCTACTTTCTCTCTCTCTCTCTATATATATATATATATATATTAGCTACTATGCTATCGATAGTACCAAACAGTTGGTGCTATCAAATTTTTCACCATTAGATTTATTCTTTAAATAATTTTCACCCATTAGATCATATTATTTTTTCAATTACCCACTAAACCCTAGAGACTCATTATCATCATCACCGCATATCTATTCATCCAACGATCAAAAACCTAATAACACAAATATTTTGGTGCTATTAATAGTATAGTTATCTAGGTCTGGATGAGTCCAGCTACTATATTATCGATAGCATCAAGCACTTGATGCTACCAAAATCGATAGTAAATAAACTTCGTTATCATCCATTTATTTTCGATGATGAAAATTCTAAATTGACGATCAACAATATCTATAAATAAAATTTCAAATCAATTCAATATTTTATAATTTTAATGATAGATATTTTTTTTTTTGTTCGTTTAAGAATGTAAAATAAATCTAAAAATTTTAGTTAATTTTTTTAAAGCTATTTAAATCATAATCTATATTCTTAATTTTAAATATAAAATTTTTATTAATCTCAAAAAATATTTATTGTCCTTTATTTATTTTTGTGTCAATTTAATAAGCAAAAAAAAAAATTTAAAAAATATATAAAATTAAACATTTAAAAGTTGAAATATAAGTTCAGTGCATTTTCACCATAAACTTATACATCTCTTCACCCTTTCTCCTAAAACAAAAAAACAAAATAAAAATCAGCGGAAAATTTTAAAAAAACCCTAAATCCCTTTTCAGAGAGAGAGAGAAAGAGAGAGAGCTCCGAAGCTCTGTCACGACTCCGGAGGCGCCGGCGGCGGCGCGGGGGGCGGCGGAGGTGGCGGCGCCGCCCTCCCGTCGACGCACGCGGCGCACCTCCGCTCCACCCACGACTCCAAGTCGAACCCCCGAAACCCTAGCCCCCAAATCCTCCTCCCGGTGCAGAGCCTCCCCACGATCCCCGCCGCCACCCCGAGCGCCGCCACCACCGCCACCGCCGCGATCGCCGCCGCGTACGACCCTCCCCTCCCGTGGTGGTAGTACGGCGCCTCCGCCGCCGCCTCCGCAGGAGGCGGCGGCGGCGCCGCGAGCGGGAGCGACATGGGTTGGAGGCGAAAAAGGTGAGCTTTTTTTTTTTAAAAAAAAAAAAAAAACACTTTTTAACGGTAATGGCGCGTAGAAATTAAAGAGCGGGAAAACGATGGGCGTAGGCTCGGGAAATGGCGGGAAAACTAGGGTTTTTGGATTTGCGGGGGATTCGAAGGATTAGGGTTTAATAGAGGAGCTTTCATGGGGTTTCCTTTCCCTTGGAGAGAGATCTCATTTATTAATGTTAGGGTTTAAGAGAGTGGCGGAGAAGAGATGAGATATATACAACATAAAGAAGAGAGAGAGAGAGAGAGAGATGTTTTTTAATTTATATTTATTTTATTTTTTATTTTTAAATTTTACGGGACGCGGAGATTTGTCTTTTAAAGGGTCGGGTTGCGTTGTGGTACGAAAATATTGTTGGGTGGACCTTGTCTGTAGACCGGGCCCACCAAAATTTACTCCTGGGGCTTATTTGCTCTTGCCCAAGTCATTTTTATATAAAAATTTTAAATTTGAATTTCTTCCGATGCAAAAAAAAAAAATTATTATTTTATATATTTTAAAAGAAAGGAGATGCTATGTTGGCACAGTTAAAAGTTTTAACGATATTTTTTTTGGAAGCATTATTTAAATAAAATATAAATTTTTAAAAATTATTTTTGTAAAATATCAAATATTAGTTGGGTTAATTACTTAAATTCTATTATATTAAAAAATTAAAAAGTGAATACTTTCAATATGTTCGAAATGAGAAAATATTAAAAAAAAGAGATAGAAAGTTTAGCGGCTAGAAAAATTAAAAGTCTAAATAATTTTATTTAGATGACTTGTTAAATTTTGCCCTTAATTTTATGATTGAGCGCTAATTAATCAAATTCGAAAAATTTGATTGTATTTAATTAAATCTGCACTTTTTAATTGTGGTAACTATTTATGTTTTCGGGTCTTTCCTCTTTTTTAAGGATACAAACGGGATGGATGAGAGGGACGGGAGAGGTTCTTCATCTTGTCAAATCAGAATGGATACGAAATAAATTATTTTTAATTTTATTTTTACTTCCACTTACCGCTCTATTCGAGGCAATTAAATTTTTAATGAATTCTTGACGGATCAAAACGGATTAAAAAAAAAAAGAGTCTCTCGTCTTTCTCTTCATTTACTCGGTGGATCAGTGGATCAGAATAGACTCAAAATGAATTATAATTTTTTTATATTTTTGGCTCTCACTTTACGATTAAGATAGGAGCTCCACCCATTTGAATATATTTATATTGATATATTTTTTTTAATATTACTTCTTTATTTTATTCTATTCGATTTAATGCAATTTCATTTCGTTCTGATCCGAAGTTTCGAAAAAGGGAAATGCTTTTTGTACATCCCTATGGGGTGTACATTTTACATCCCACCAATTCAAGGATGGGGTGAATTTTACTGATCACATCGAAGTGACCAGTGAAAGAAGCCCCGTCCTTGGATGGGTGGGGTGTGCATCATACATCCTATTTTAGGGTGTATGGATAGCATTGCCCTTTGAAAAAATCCGAGTGCATAGACCACGGTCCATGCAATAATTTATATGAGAGAGAGAAAGTGGGGGTGGTGTAACTTGTTCCGATTCTTCTGAACAGGTTGAATAGAGTTTACTGCATGATGGATTGGATGTTTGACACGTGTCAGATGGACGGTAGAGTAAATCTCCACCGTATCTGGTCTGATATTGACTCAATTGTAAAAATTTGTAATGCTGTTACCGTTTTCAAACCAACCTTAATGCCTGTCACACTCTGCTGTATATGCTACAGGCTACAGCCATAATAATCCCATAATGTAAGTATTAGGGGTAATATAGTAATTTCATAAGATATATATATATATATATATATATATATATGAGCAATGCTACATGTACACCCCGAAGGGGTGTACATTATACATCTCCATCATTTTAATGATGGCGATATTTTTTACGGGTCACATCAAGTGACCCATCATCACACCCCCACCCTTAGATGGGTGGGGGTGTGAGATGTACACCCCTTACGGGTGTACACATAGCATTTTCCTATATATATATATATATATATATATATATATATATATATATATATATATATATATATATATATAGTATAAGATATTGGTAAAGAAATGTAAAATTTAGGTATAAGATTTTGGTTAAGAAATGTACCACCCACTAAACAGTAATAACTTATTGGGTTCATAATTTAAAATACTTAATTTTAATTATTATTATTAATATTCATATTTTTTATAAATTTAATAATAGTTTTATTTTCATTCGATGTAGGATTATTGGGGTGTTACAAATTTTTCACGTTTAGGTCTGACGTCCTCGTAAGCCCAAACCTTCGTTTAGACCTAACGTTCTCATCAGCTCAAATACACACACAGCCCAACATCACCCGGCGATATGAGATTTGTCTTGCTAGTCTCGTCATTCAAATTCTGATATAGTCCGTCATTTTGTCTTTCAGATTCTGATTCAGCCGAGACTCGCTACACACTTTCGGCTGGTAACTGACTCTGATACCAAAATATATAAAATTTATATAAATTTTCATACTTATAAATTATTTTTGATAACGAAATATTCGTTTCGATTATTGACTATGTTATACATGATCTATATTATCAAAACTATATAAAAATTAAATTTTATTAAGTGATTAAAGAATTTTAAAAATAACTATTTTAATATCTGATTCGACATGTTTGTAAGTCGAACGGTATAGAATATTTCAAATTAAATATTTTTTTTTTTAAAAATACTATTTAATTTTTTAAAATTTTAATTTTAGTATTTAATCTTTCACTCTGCCTGATTTTAGTCATCTACTAATAACTCTTCAAATACACAATTTAAAATAATTATTTACATTAATAAATTTAAAGTGACGTAAATTTTATAGATTATGCCAAAGTAAATCCGAAAAGTTAAGTAATGTATTTAAATTTTAAATTTAAAAACTTAATAATTAACGGGCTCAAATCAAATATATTAAAAGATTATACAATAAAATTAAAATTTTTAAAAGTTAGATAGTCATATTAAAATAAATAATAATTAAAGTATGTTACTTCAAACCAAAAAAGTGATATGATAATTTTATATTATAATTATATTTAAAAATTATATGCGAAAAAAATATATTTTATTAGATATTCTTATTCCTACATGAAATAATTGGGAGGGGAAAAAATTTCTTCCTTAGCCATTGAACAATTTGAAGTAAACCCTTCAATTTTATCTATTTTAATTGATGTTCTTTTAATTTTTAATTTATATTATTTTACTTAATTAAGTCAAAATTTTGGTTGTAAACTTTAGTTTGCCTCTACGTAGTTTAGCACATTAATTTTTATTTTGCTATTTCATGGTTTTTGTGAGGATGCAAATGATCACATTATGATTTTACTTAATTTTAGTTCTCGTGAGGATCTACTGTTAAACAGAAGCTTAAACAATGAATTTTTACTTAGAATCTGTACTAATTATGTTGAAAAAAAATTTCAAATAATTTTTTTTTGTAAAATAATATTCAATTAATTTGAATTCGAAATACTAAATTATAAGTTATCATGTAAATTACTATTATACTATTAATTATTATAATAAAAGAGATTAGATGAAGTCTATGAGTCGAGAAGTGCATAAGCACTGTCCTAAAAGCAAGGGTCCGGCAATCACTTATAGCGATACAACGACTATTGTCCATCTCGTCGGTACGTCTCCGGAATGGTGCAGAGCGAATTCGTCGACTTTCAGAAATCTAGAGCGAATTTGTTGATTTTCAAAGATCCAGCAAAAAAATAAAATCCAATGTAGCAGTAAAGCTCGGTGTAGAAAGATAGTAGTAAAGCTTAGTGCAAAATAGCACTGTACTGTAAATCAGAGTTGTATGTAAAATTATAAAAAATTGCTATAGAGTTTATAAACGGTAGTTTTGGTATAAATGAGATAGAAAATTCTATAACTCTAAAAAATTTCACGGTTTAGAATTTTAAACTGTTTGAATACATATTGTAAAATTTCACAAAATTTCTTTCAATTTAAGATTTTAAAAAATAAAAAGAAAAATATTAATTTCATATTTTAACATTTTAAAATTAAAATTTTCATAATTTGAAATTAAAAGTTAAAAATTTGAAATTTGAAATTAAAATTTAAAATTAAAAATTAAAATTTCAAACTAAAAATTTGAAAAAAAAAAAATTAAAAAAATCTAGATTTAAATTTTAAATTTTGGAATTAAAAATTCTAAATTGTAAAATTAAAATTATTATTTTAAAATTAAATTTATTATTTTAAAATAATAAATTTTAATGTTTAAAATTTAAAATCAATATTATAAAATTTAAAATTTAAAATTTAAAATTTAAAATTTAAAATTTAAAATTTAAAATTTAAAATTTAATTTTTAAATTTTAAATTTTTGAAATTTGATATTTGAAATTTAAGATTTAAAATTTGAAGACTAAAAATTATAATTAAAATTTTAAAATTTAAAAATTAAAATATAAATTTTAAATTTAAATTTAAATTTAATAATTTGAAATTTGATATTCAAAATTCAAAATTTATAATTTATAATTTGAAATTTGAAATTTGAAATTCAAAATTTAAATTTTTAAATTTAAAATTTAAAATTTTAATATACATTCAAATTTTAAAATTTTAAAATTAAAATTCAAATATTAAAATTTTAATTTTGAAATTAAAATCCTAATTTTAAAATTTCAAAAATTAAAAATTAAAAATTTAAATTTTTGCATTGAAAGTTTAAATTTAAAATTTTAAAATTTAAAATTTAAAATTTAAAATTTGCTTGGAGGTGAGGGAGTTCAAGAATGGTGAATTTTTTATTTATTTCTTTTTGGTTAGAGTGGATTTTTACTTACTTCATATTTTAGGGTATAGTATACTATTCGCTAAAAAAAAATCGAATTTTTAATCATCTAAAAGCTTTTTTCTATGGTTATAGTATAGTTTAACTATATTATAATCTTCTAAACGCTTTTTTCTATGATTATAGTATAGTTTAATTATACTTGATGCATCCAAACCGGCGCTCTTGGTCTATATTTATAAAGCCCAAGAGAGAGCCTACTCTAATCCACGTGTGGACAGGATCCAACGGCTGGTTATCGGATTAGTGGTTAGACTTACCAAGGAGACCCTTGGGGGGCCCACCATGCACTTTTTAAGGCAAGTCTGTAACCCAAGTCAAGCGCGCCGCTGTCCGCCCCGACTTAGCTCGGTAAGTGCTCATGCCATGCGCATTTGGAAAAAATTTCTACTCACACTTTTTCGTAACTAATATAAATAAATATGAAGGAGTATATAAATAATTTTCACATATGATGAATACCATATATGAAACTAAATATCACACGTGAAGAGTTAAGACAATGAGCTACCAGATAAAACCCATTCATATTGAGCCACTCAGAAAGCCCAAAGATCAAATACGAATTTAAAATGAAATAAAACTCTAACAAGCTAAAGTCCAAAGGCCAAATACGAGTTTAAAATCAAATAAAACTGTAACAAACTATACGAGCAGTATAAATATTTTAAAATATATAAATTGATATCTTTAAAAGAAGAAAATTTCTATCTATACACCTCAATCTCATTTTGGTTTTAATACAAACTAAACAAAAAAAATAATAATTATAAGATAAGCAAGAGAATATGAGCCTAAGTGTTTCATTCTCTCACCATTTTTTTTCTCTAGCTACTATATATATTTTTAAAAAAATTTATCAAACATAATTTTAATTATAGCAGGGAATAAAAAAATATCAAACCAAACACAAAATTTATTTTGTATTCCTCTCAATAATAAAATATTGAATTACTATATAAAAAGATATTTTTTAAAAATATTACTTCGTTACCCAACGTATAATTAAATATTGCATGGGATATGTGGATTAGCATGCGATCCCTTCATTTTATCTCCTTCAAAATGTAATTAATGAGGTTTCAAATACATGCCAATAAATACATCAAAAGCCTATATATTGGCTTGTAAATTGGAAAACTCAAAAAAAAAAAAAAAAAAAAAAAAAAAGGTAATAAATGATGCTTTCATTGAAATTCTGAAACATTTTTACACTTCAACACAAAAGAAGAAACATTCCTTTCAAGAGAACAAAGAAACAATCCTTTCAAGAGAACAACGTACACCTTCTTTTTTTTCTTTTTTTTTTTTCTCCCATAACAAACACCCCCAAATTGAAAAAAAAAAAGAAAGGAAAAGGCAAATTCATCATAATCATAAATTAAGGACTAATTAAAAACAATAAATTAATAGTAGAGAGATGCATGTATTTTACATCTTCAACTTAATTAATGGAAGTATATATATAACACATACCCTAATTATTAATCCTCAACTGAACCACCACCAAAACACTTTCGGGAATCGTGGCGGCTGGCCGACGGCCTTTTCTTCTTCTGTGACAAGAAAAGTTCGTCGGAAAAGTTGTCCAGAGATGGGTGACGGGGATGAACCTGAACCTGACCGTCATCATAATAATAGCCTGCTAGTAATCGGAGGCTGTGGCTTTGGCCGTGATAGTAATCGGAGGTTGTAGTTGTATCAAACCGATTCGCTGCAGCACCGGAGGAGAGACACTCGTACTCGTAGTAGTACAACAACATCCTTCTTCTTCTTCTACTTCTCTTTATTGCTCTATAAACAAAAGGGATCAGCCCTTCCATATTTTTTTTCTTTTTTTTTTTTTTTTCTCTTTTTTGAAATGAGGATTTCAACAACAAGCTAGCTCCTTCTTATAGGAAATGAACAAGAAATAGGTTGACTAGCTAGCTAGGTGTGGTCATGCATCTTGCTTTTTTTCTTTTATTTATTTATTTTTGACCCTTTTTTTAATTTTCTTTTTTTTTAAAAAAAAATGGAATATATTGTGGGTTAGAGAATGTTGATGATTGAAAGAGAATAACAAAAAGAGTTTAATTAGAAATGTATTTAAGTGATGCTTTCATATATATATATATATATATATAATTGAGTTTCTATATTTTTTAAATTACAAGTTATTAATAGTTATAAGTTTTTTGCCCTGGATGATAGAATGTGCGGTTAGAATAATAGTGGATCTATTAGGTTTAGTGGCTGGTTGGTGGAATAAAATGATTTAAGAAATGAAATTGGTTAAAGATGTAGATCTAATAGTAAAAAATTTATAAGCACCATTTGCTTAGTGTTTGTACAAGTATAAGAGCCGGACTCTCTCTCTCTCTCTCTCTCTCTCTCTCTCTATATATATATATAGCAAAGTTTATATATTTTCAAAAGTACAAACTCAATTATGATTGTGAATATTTTACTATTGAATTTGTATTGAGATTTATGTTATTGTACTTTTTCTTTATCTCTTTAGTTGATTTTATAATATCACGAATTCCAACACAAATTCAATGATAAAAAATTCACAAGCATAATTGTGCTTGTATTTTTAAAAACATAAAATCTCTACTATATAATATATATATATATATATATATATATATATATATATATATATTTATATATTTATTTATTTATTTTGCATTTTTCTTATTATTAATTATTATTATTTTCTCTCCCCTTCTCTAGAGTACCAAAGATAAAAGCAATATTTAAGGTTTCCTACACGAAAATACAACAACTAATTAATTTTACATTATTTAATCTTATCCAGTTTTATAATTTTGGGTTTTAAGCATCAACTATATGTATATATATATATATATATATATATATATATATATCATCTTGAGTACGTAGTACTTATTAGTTATTATTCAATTAAAAATATAAAAATATTAATTATTACTTTGGATATGCATGCACCTCAATTAATTTGTATGTGGGACTCCTCATACTTATGTTTCAAATTTTCAATAATCAGTCAAAGTACTTTTATCTTTTATTGAACAAACACAAATAATTCCATTGCCGTGTCTAACTAACTTTCATTTTCCCCACCAAACCCTATATATATAATTAATTAAATATTAATGAAATTTCACCAAATCAAAACCAAAAAGAGAGATCAAGGCATTAATTGGTTTGTGCTTTTGTTAATTGTTTCAGAAAAAAAGTAAAAAAAAAAAAAAAAAAATCTAAAATTAGCTTTTTTGAAAAGTTTCTTTTCAAATTTTATGAAAAATTAAAATTTCATACTTTTTCGAACACCTAATTAGCCTCAAAACAAAAGTTTTATTGATACTCTTTTTTTTTTTTTTACAATAAAGAAAATTTTAATATATTATTTTCGCTTATTACTTACTATATTTTACGACAGAGTCAAATAAATTATTTGTAAAATATTATACTCATTTATTTATTTTCATTACTATATATTTAGTTACGTAGAAACAATTTGTATATTCTAATTAATAAAATATTTATTCATATATATATATATATATATATATATATATATATATATATATATATATATATATATATATATATATATATATAATAAAACCTACTTAATTAATTACTTGTACATAACGTCGTCGTTATATGCCAATTATTAGAAAATTTAGAATGATTCCGCCACTTCACCTAAACCTCTTAATTATATCGTTTCTTTTGAGTTACATGCATGACAATAAAAAAATATATATAAAAATATTTTAAAATATTATAAATTGGTGAAACTAATGGGACTTCTAAAGTGAAGGGCTTATCTTTTAGTCTTTGACTAGTTGATTATTCGACTGTTCACCCTAACAAAATTAGACTATCGCGATATTTTTAAAATTATTTAAAATATAAAAAAAATGTCGTTGATAAAAATACTAATATTTATTATTAGTATCGCTATATGTGCCGTCGTTAGTGTGTATAGCAGCACTTTATTGTAATGTGTCCCAAAAATATGTTTCTATAATTTAATTTTAAATATATATGAAATATAAATATAACACTTATAGAAAAGTATCATAAAAATGTGTTTCTATAATCTAATTTTATTGTAGTGGTTAGCATGCATACAGAAAGAGCACATAGCATTTGCAATTAATATATAATAATTATTATTGTATATTTATTCTCATTAAATTAATATTGTACAATATGATTTATTTTAGAATTATGATTGGGTATATGATTTGGGAGACCGTGAATCCTAATAATAATAATTGAGGTTAAATATTTTTGATCGTTGGTTTGGGTCCAACGATAATTGTTAGCGAATCAGATCGTTATATTTAATATTTTAGATTTTAAACTTAATAAGTTATTTTTGTAAACGAATCAAAAGATATGTTAAGAGATATCAAATGCATAGTAAAGTCAACAAAATAGGAATTTTGAACTAGTTTTAATGTGACACTAATCGACTAATTAATCCTTTTCTTCAATATCATGGTATCCTATCATTTTTTTTTTTTTTTTTTTTTTTATTCGATGATATCATATATGTTTCCTTGAAGATGCCACATGTTACTTTGGAGACATTTGTTGCTTGATATCTATAATTGACCAATATTTTATGATTTTCTTATTTAAGAAGTCTTAGATAAGCTTCACCCAATATTTTAATAATTTTATATTGGATAAAAAAAAATTAATTTAAAATATAAAAGTCCATGCACACCCGTTATTAAAAATAATCGAATTTAAATATTTTGGACAATTGGTTTGGACCTAATAAATTATTATTGATAATAAGCCGAATTATTATAATTAGTATCTGAGTCAAATATAAAACGAAAGTGGTTACAGCAAAATATTATATAGGATAAAATGCTACACTATAAGTTTAATAAAAGTGACATTTTTTAATTGATATATTCTAAAATAATGAAAGAGAAAATGATTAAAAATTACATAAATGCTACCTACTCATAAATTTCTTGGAAAATATTTAGATATGGTATCATATCAATCTATCCTCAGTTTGGTTGCAAAAAAAAATAAAAATAAAAAAAATAAATAAAAAATAAAATAAAAATTAGAATTAGAATTCTCATTCTTTCTTAAGTGGCTCTAACTAAATTTATCGTTCAATATAGTACTGAGACTCGGAAGAACGAGCCGTCGGTTTCGAAACGTTAGAGGGTGTTCAATTAATATAGTACTGAGACTCGGGAGAACGGGACGTCGGTTTCGAGGCGTTAGAGGGTGGGATTCGCGAGGAATTCACGAGATGTGCGGGAGGTGGAGAAAGGGGTAGGGTCCGATACGGAGCGAATCTTTAACGTTCCTATTAGCGCATTAGTGGATGCTGTGGAATATTAGGGACATGATCATTTTCGGAAATCTAACACGGACCCTCTTAGCGTTATTAGTTGGATTGGGCGGGAGTTGGCGCACTGGAAGAATTTAGGAGCTTAACTCGATTCAACTACCGACTTTTTTTTTTTTTCGTTTTTTCGGGACACCTAATTGTCTCACCTTGTGGCATAAATTTTTTTTTTCAGATGAATGAAACGGGTGGCGTACTATTTTTTTCTTAAAAAAAAATATCATATTAAGACTTATGGTGAAAATTTATCTTTAGGATTTAAATCTATTCACTAAAAAAAAAAAGAATTGGCGAGGTAGTGAATTGCTCGCAAAATTATTTTAATGAGATTTTATTGAAGATTTTATTAGGACGTGTTTGGTTCACATTATGTAACATTATAGTTTATTTCGATAAAATCAGATATCTAAAATTTCTGAATTAGATTATTACTGATTTTGTATTATCGTGCTTTATTTAATACAATAATATAATATTAAATTATAGTGTATATAAAATTATTATATTTAATTTATTTTATAAGTGAAGTCGCGCACAGTATTGTGACCGTTCGTACCTTTTACTCTATCCTAAACTAAACCTAGCAAATCTGACCCGACCCGCCTATCCCAAAGTTCGCCCGGTCCAATTTTTGCGGATCGGGTCATACCCGATTCAACTCATCAAAACTTATCATGCCTCAGAATTTGAGGCCTAAAAATGTCCAGCCCATGGAAATTTGTAGAGGGAAAAGTGTACAAAGGCCCCCTAAACCTTAGCCCTTTTATAAACAAACACGTAAACTTTCAATTTCCAAAATTGGACCCTTAATTTTTATCAAATAATTCAATAGGCCTTTTTTTTATTTATTTATTTTTTTTTTTTTCAAGTTATCAAATTTTTCGGTCAATTTTGATCTCATGTCGTATACATAATCTAATAAAATTTCAAAATATAAAAAAACGATAATTTTTTCTCTTCCAAGTTTGATAATTAAACATGAAGAAAAGATCGATTAAACCTAACTTTGAAATTTAAAAAAAAAAGAATTATGTTTTGAAATTTTATAAGATTATATGTGAGATATACGACCTAATTGGCTGTGTAGTTAGAAACTTTAATTTAAGAGAGTAGTCCCTTAAACTATTTTATAAAATTTAGAGGGTCTAATTATCAAACTCGAAAGTTCAAGAACTTGTTTGCACATTTTTCCATTCGATAAAAATAACTTTTCGGCCGGGCCGGGTTGAGTTAACCCGCCCCGCGAAAACAGACCCGGCCGGGCCCGGCCCGAACTGGTTCATCCCTGTTTTTTGATCGGGTCGAAACCCTAAACCCCCACGAGCAAGGCCCCTCTCTCTCTCTCTCTCTCTCTCTCTCTCTCTCTCTCTCTCTTCTTTCTCTCTCTAGAGACGAAGATGGCGAAGTCGTGTAAGGGGCTCGCCATGGAGCTCGTGAAGTGCCTCAGCGAGACCGATTGCGTTAAGGTTTCCAATCCCAATCGCAACAACATCCTCCTCATTTGATTTTCCCTTTAATTTTGCTTTTTTTCCTTCTTTTTTTTTTTTCCTGTTTTTTAAATATATATATGTGATCTGAGGAACCCGCATTTGGATTTGATTACCCGCAATTTTTCGCGATTTTCGCTATTTTTTTCTCGATTTTTTTTTCGGGTTAAGTAGATCTTTTTGCGGCTTTGACCAATTTGAGTAGCTAGATTAGGTTATAAAGTCCTATAATAAGAATTTTCTTTTTAAAATCTTTGATTTGTAGTTTAATTCAGGATTTTTGAACAGAAAAAAAAAAACTTTAAATATAGGAATCGGAATTCTTAGGATTCCCTGTTTCATGGTAGAGTGGGGTATGAACAATGTATTAGGGCATGATTTTATCTTGATTTATTGGTATAATTAGGTATTTGCGGGTGATACAGGCCATTTTAGAACCCTAAGCAAGTGTTGTATGTTTACCCCACTTTACAACTCTACTTTATGCAATTCCTTCTATCAATTTAGTTAGTTTCTTTGTGTAATATCAAAAGTGTTTGTAAATTGATTTACCTTGAGTGTTGCATTAATGGTTTTTTATGCAAATACTTAAAAATCGGTGCTTCGAGTTCGATGGCTCAATCGGTTGGGAAATGGAGCAATTTGTCTGGAATATTGTGCAATTTGTCGAATATTTGGAACAATCTAAGGAGAACAAGCTGACGAATCACTAGATGAATCCTCGCAAAAAAGTCTTAGATGATTTTTGATGTATTGTAAACGCCTCTGTGTCCGTTCGTGCACGAGTGTCTGCGTATTCTAATAAGCTTTGTTGCAAGATGTTGGATTTGGAGAAGAACTGAGAGTTACCAGAAAACACAGGAGTTGATAATAAGGGGGGGGAAAAAACTGACCAAACGAATTTGTAAACTTGCTGCTATGAACTTGCAGTCAGGCAAGTGATTCAAATTGAATTCCTTGATAAGTTTTTTTGTTTCTTGTTAACAACATCATCGTTTATAGTTCTTGTGAATCATATCCTGTTTATTCTTTTGAAGTAAAATATATGAAGGCAGATTAATTTAAATTGTTTCATCCGTGGATGATTTCGAGGCTGAATAGAAAATAGCTCTACACTTTCCTCTCTGTCTATTATTGCAATTTCAAGTGGGGCAATTTTAACCTCATGTTTTACTCTCATCTCAAGTATGCCCAAAACTGGGGATGACTGCTGCATTTGGATGCAAAACTTGACGAAAATGAGTTGGCAGATGATGTTATTAACGAAAATGCATTTTGGATGTGTTTTCTGTACTCTAGCCTATTCGCGTAGGAGTGTAAAGCTTACATGTCATTTTTATGTCTTGACTTGTTGAATTAGTTTTGATTATTACTTATTTTGAAACTTATACTGTAAGTGGATTTTCAGGTTCACAAGAGATCGTATAGGGAATGTGCAGGAGAGAAGGTACCTACCATTTCTAGTGAGTGTGTCGGCCTGCGGGAAACATATTTCAACTGCAAGAGAGGCCAAGTATGTTTTTACCTTGCCCTTGTTGTAACTTCTTTAAATGGTTCAACAATTTGATATTCATTTTATGCAAATGCAACCATTACCATGAATCTTATCACTTTTTTGACACGACTTGTAATAATCGTTTTTTCTATTTTGTCTACATATATTAGTTAGATTCCTCTTATGTCTGGAAAGCTAACATGTTGTTAATGTTTTTAATTCCTAAGCTTGTGAAATTAAACCATGATTGGCTATCTTGTCAGTATCTAGATAATCGGCAATGATACGCAAAATATATTTTATCACAACTTATATGCTGGATACTAGTTGAGTTCAAAGCATAAAGATAGTGTTCAAGCTCTGATGTTAATCTTGCTAGTTGTCATCCCAACCTTTTTTCAGTGTTCAAAGGGTACCCAAAAAAAAAATAATTGCAAGCATGTTACTCACAGCGGTGAGAGAGTGGTGGAATAGTTGGCCTTTTCGGGTGGAAACTCCATGTTAGATAGATTCTTATCTGCTTGTAATGGATCTGTTTTCAATGGTGTGAATCCATTTGGTTTTTGGGTTATTGGGTTCTTATCTGCTTTGTAATAGATCTGTTCTTAATGGATCTGCTGTATCAAGATGACTCGAGTAATTGAGCATTCTTTTTTTTTTTGAGTGGGCACATTCTCGCTCATCCGAGCCCAATTAAAACTGGATACCATAAAGGCGTGCTCGAAGTTATTGCGATATCAACTCTCGTAAGCAGAAGCTTGCAGGTTATGCTTGGATCGCTAACTAACATGAACTAAATTATTTCAATCAATTAGCTTTAGCTATCTACATTGCGATCCGTAAATTTACATGCTGAAAAGAATTCACGACAGAGTTGACCGAGACAGCATGTGTTTTTTCCCATTATCTACTTATCAGGTGAATAATTGGCGATTTGTTTCGTGCTGCAGGTCGATATGAGAGCCCGAATACGAGGAAACAAGGGGTACTAAAATGGATCTCCACTTAGAAAACACAATGTGACATATGGTGGTTGAAGAAATTTTGGCTCCAGTTGTGATTGTTGAATTAAATAATTGTTTCTGCGACTGCGATTTGGTTCTTCTTTTTTTTTTCTTTTTTTTTTTTTTTGTTTTCCCCTCTTCTTTCGGGATAAAGGACCGCAGCTCGATATTCGATGCAGATTTTCTGTGTAAAAATGTGTATTTTCAATATCAGAGTAGAACATGATGAGAACTTCTCATGCTGAGAACTTTGAAATATACCCCTGAATTTTTTATTTTCTTTTCTTCTTGATTTTGGATTGGCATATGATTTGGTTTGTTTGAATGATTCTGATCAGTTAATTTGGGATTTTTCATATTTTCAACGGATCAGATTCAGCCTAAGAGAATGATAATTTTATATGTATAAAAATTGGAAAATCAGTTTTTATATGCGTATTTACACAAATGTGGTTGAATTTTTTTTTTTTTTCTACAAACTAAAAGTGTCTGCTGACCGGGTCGGCTCTGAATAGTTGATATACTGTATTTTTATTCTAAAAAAAACAAAATAAAAAAAAAATATAAATTTTATCCATTTGATTTTGGGTGGGATCTGAATATGGATATTTAACTAATATATTTATCAAATAGTGATTATTCGTATACTACTAATTTAAAATCAGATACAAGTCAGGTACGGATAATCCTATATATATATATATATTTTATTAATTTAATTAAATTATAAATTTTATATCGTAGAATCATGTTTTAATAAGTTACACCAAATTTAATAAAATTCGTTTTTTAAAAAATAAAATATTCAAATACAAGGAAGATGCATTATTTTTTACGCTCACGAGAGTTATAGGAAAAAAAAAAAAAAAAAAAAAAAAAAACTATTATATTTCGCAGGATATTACTATCGAATATTTTATCGGATTCGGTTTTAAATTTGAAAATTATTTCAGATTCTATTCATTAAAAGATTGAGTTCAGATGGGATTCAAGGTGAGTATGGATATAAAGTATTTGGATAAATTTTAATAAATAAATTTTGTTCTAATTCCAAAATTTGATAGTTTTACTACGAACCAAACACAAAAAGTGTGTAAAAAAAAAAAAAAAAAAAAAAATCATCGAAAATTATTTCGTTGCCGTTAAAAATGATTTTTTTTTAAAAAAATAAAATCTGAAAAGAGTTAGAAATTTAAAACTCGTCCTTGCTTAATTCCCCGCCGTCGCCGTCACCAAAACCCTAAAAAATAAAAAATTTGAATTCCTCCTCCTCTCCCAACGGTCACCTACCTCCATGGCCTCTTTCCCTGCGCCCCACCTCCACCCCCCTCCTCGCAAATCTCAACGCTGACCATCTCCTCCCATGGCGCTCGAAGGTCCCTCGCTTTTCTCCCTCTCCCCATCCCGGTCGCTCCGCAACCCTCGCCTCTTCCCGCGCTTCAATTCGAGGTAAATTTTCTAGGGTTCTCCATTCATTCCCCCCCTCCCCCGCCCCCTTTAATTCCCTTCGATTCGCTTCGACGAGGTCCTGAGTTTGGTTCGATTCAGCTCCTTCCACGAATCGGCGGGCACCCACTTTTGATTCTGAGGCCGCGAGGGAGCAACGGCGTTCCAGATCGGTAGGACTTTCTCATTTGGTTTCCGAATTTGAGGGCGTGTGATCGTTTGGTTTGTGAGAATTGGTTGTTGTTGGTTTGGTTTTTTGGTCTGTAGCTTTGGATCTCAAATTGAGTTTTCGCAGATAATGTGTTTGATGAAATGCCAAACCCAAATGATTAACATGGTTAGGCTGAAAAGTGAAAAACCCTAGCTTGATTAAGTGTGGCATGAGCTATTCTTGTGATTACAGATCGCTTCTGAAATTTTATAAGAAAAAATTGAAATGAACTACACAAATTTTGTACTTTTGTGCAGTTTTTCTTAGCAATCTTCGGTCACATGAATGCCAGATGATTCATATACCCTAATAATTATCTGAGCATTTATTTCATGTAATAGAATGTTCTGAAGTAAAATTCGTAAAAGTGGTTGGTTGAGACAATTCTAAATTTTACACGACATCGATTGGTTGTGGTTATTATATCTTAGCAGAAAACAATCATGATGGTGTGATATTCCATTGATTCCACCAAAAATGTTACAAATACTACTAAATTAGGTACTATAATAAAATTTTCAAAATTTAAGTGTTCAATTTCAAAAGCACCAAATTTTTTTGTAGTTGAGGTATCTGTTTTAAAATATGCTACATTTATACATTTCGAAACCATTGCAGGAAGTATTGGAAGGAGTCGCCGATCTACAAACAGGGCATCATGAAACTGCGCTTCCAAGTATTGCCTCCTGAGAAGCCACTTCCGCAAAATTTAGATGGAACGGAAACATGTCGAAGTTTCTCATTGATTTTCTCGTCAAGCAGGAAATTATTGGCGCATGAGTCGAAAAGCTGTTCGATAGAAGCACTCTAGTAGCTGCCGCAAAAGCAGTATCTGAGAAATTCCGAACAAGTTGTGATGTAGCCATCGCGGAGAACCGGTTGAAGAGTTTGAAAACCAAATGAACCAAAGTAGAAAAGCTAAAACACTTAAATGGAGCTTCCCAGGATCCTAGTACGAAGATTATCAGCTTGAGAGGAGACCATTACAGAGATTATGTTGAAGCAAGTAACTCTTCTTATTTATATTTGTACTTAAAACATACAGAACCAACCTGAACTATTGCCTGTTTTGAGATGACTATCCAACCTTTAGAATTTTTGATTTTACTCTCACGCTCTAGCATGCTTAACCCTCTTAGCCTTTTGGGCCTAGCCACCGTCTAAAATGCTATAGTCGGATTAAGAGGTTTAACCCTGTTATCTCTTATATTAGGATTATTTTAAATTCTAGGAATGTTACATTCCTCCCTTTTTACATCCTGACGTCCTTGTTAGGCTCAGACACACTCATAAGTATCAGACGATGTGAGACTTAGCTAGCGGCTCCACCCGCAACAGTCATTGGTCAGAGGGATGTGCTCGCTCGTTATATAAGCCCGGCTCAACTGAGACATCTTATATTTTCAGTTGGTGATTGGCTCTGATACCAACTGTGATACCCCAACTTTCCATGAGATCACCCATCCTAAAACTATTCTAACTCTAGCACGCTTAACCCTCTTAACCTCTTGGGCTTATGCACCACCGTCCAAAATGCTATAGCCGGATTAGAAATTTTAGTCCTATTATATCTTATATATAGGACTATTTTAAATCCCAGGGGTGTTACATTTACTATCTAACCTTTCTGCTGTATATATTTTAACAGAAGTGAAGTGAGATAAATTAAATGATGTACTCTGAACAAATTCATCAAAGCAAATGGATGCGAAATTTTATTAAGAGCCATTAGATCGAACAAATTGAAAGGTTAGGTAGACATCAGAATATTTTCATGGTTGGTTAGTCATTGCAAAATGAGTCGTAGTTCGCACATGTTCTTTACTTTTCTACCTTATATATACCACCACGACATATTTAAGAATTAAAACTCGAGTTAACTTGTGCTATCACATTGAAGGTCTGCGTAATAGGCCTATCAAGCAAGAGCTACAATGAGCTAACTGTTCTATTTAGTGATGATATAAATACAAAGAAAGTCAGGATTTGTAGATGCTATGGAGGATTTTAAAGCCTAGAGATTTTAGTGCAGAATTATGGAATGCTATATTGGCGTGCGATTACAAATACGAACGAAGTTCTTGTATTTGTGTTTGTTCCTCATTTTACTTTGTTTTCCTGTTGTTTTTCTTTGTTTCAGGTTGTGCGCCTCTTGTACAATTTTTCTTGAGCTGTTGTTTGACCCTGAATGTGATTTTGTGCAGGAATTTCTCTCTCAATATTGAAAAAGATGTAATTTCTATGAAATGAATGATGGAATTATTAGAATAAAGTGGTTTAGAATTTGCTCTGATATTATATTATTTAAAAGGGTTAATTTCATACGGCTTTCTGTAAACTTATCGAATAGCAGATATATTATTGTAAAGTTCAACTCTTTATATTTATTTTTTCAAAATATCTAAGTTGTTTATATATATTGCTTTGGTTTATTACCGTTAGTTCACTGTTTATTTTTTAACAGACTATACGTGAAATGTCACCTTCAAAAATTTTAATTATTAAAATAATATAAAAATATTTGAAAAGGTAAAAAAAAGGTAATTTACCTTACTACCTAACCAAGATTAAATATTTAATCTATGGTTAACTAGATTTTTCTAATAAAGATAGACGGCAGGGATATATATATGAATAATTCAAAAAAATAAATATGAAAAGTTGAATTTTGTAAAGATATATTTACTATTCGATATATTTACAATAATATGTATGTAATTAATCCTATTCAAAATATTGATCGGATAAACATTTAATATGCACCTAATAATTAGAAATAATTGAATATTTTATGTGCACTATCATAAATATACTAGTTAAATACCCGCGCTTCGCTGCGGTAATTAAAAAATAATTAAACATTAAACGTAATTTATTAAATTTAAAAATTAGAAATAGTTTTCAATTAGTTTTTTAAAAAAATATATAAAAATTTATTATATTTGAAAGATAAAAATAATTAGCCATACTATATTTAATTTAAAGTTTCTTTGAAGGGTTACAAAGATCTTATACAATTACAAATATGTCAATATATTTTGTAAAGTCAGAAATATAAAATTTCGACAATATTTTTAAAAATTACTAAATATCATTTGTATAACAAAGTATCCATCACTGAAATTAAAATACTTTATAGTTCAAAATTATAAAAAAAAATTGGAAATACTAAATATTAAACTAAGTATTAAATATTAAACAACATATATTATATACTGCACACAAATATTATATTAGTAAACCTACAATTAATGAAAAAAATTTAATGTTATAAATGAATTATAATTATATATATATAATCATAAATTGTAAATAAATAATTAAGAAAAATAATTTAGATTAGATATCTTACGTAAGGCGAAATTTTTTACGATGATGTATTTCAGATATATCATCGACAAAATGGCTTGAGCTGCTCATAAAAATATTGTCTAAAGTTAAAAGAATGGAAAAAATATATTTATACAAATTTATCTAAAATATTACTTAATATAAATAATAGAAAAAATATCTAGAAGAAATTTCTACATCTGGTGATGTTTCTGTAAATAAATCTCTATTAATTTTTTTGTGAGTAGTAGGAGACTGCAATTTTTGACTACAGGAGACTCCCCTTTGGCATTACAATTAAGAGGAAAAATTTTTAGTACTTTAAAAGATATAGCACTTGATCTAAATCGTTGTGTGTCGGAAATAATTTGAAAAATATGCTCTTGTTTATGATAGGAAATCTCCAATGGTCACATCAATCACAAAGCAAATCTTGTAATATTACAAAGAGGATTTAATAATTATGAAATTCAACAGTAGGTCAATCTGAAAGGAAATCTTGTAGTATTACAAAGAAAATTGAATCTAAAGACATGATAGGAAAGGTACAGTTGTCACATCAATCTAAAAGCAAATCTTGTATAGATTAGAAAGAAAATTTAGTAATTATGAGATTGCATAGTAGGATAAAATCAGGTAATAATAATAATTTAAAAGTTAGCTTACTATGTTAGGTGAAAGAATCTGGCACATTATCCAATACATAATTATGATAGGAGATCTTCAGGTGTAACATCAATTAAAAAGATAGTAATTATGAGATTAAATGAGTAAACATATACAACATAATAGTAAATCTCCAAACGACACACATTTAATAACTATTATGATAAAAAGTCTGCTAATATTTACTAATATCGTATCATTTTTTAAAATATATATGTAAGATGGAATGACTTACTCAAATGATACCAAATCTTATTAGTAGATTTAGATCAGAATATACCATAAAATAGATATATATATATATATATATATATATATATATATATATATATATATATAAGAAAAAGATTAAATTTATGAACTTAATAAATTTTATCTTAATCTAATCTTTAAATTATAATTAGTACTTTATCACTTTCAAATTTAGTGGCAGGACAGAATATCTCCAGGTGTCACATCAGTTTAAAGTAGTAATTATGAGCTGGAATGACTAATGAATATATATATACAACATGGAAATCTCCAAATAGAATCTATTAATAATTCTGATAGTAATCTAATTGTTATTAAATAGATATATATTATCTATAGAATTTAATAGGATGATAGCCAAATGATAGCAAATTTTATTAGTAGATTTGCATCATAATATATATCCTAAAAGAAGCTGGCACAATGTTCGAAATAATATGATAGCAAATATTGTATAGATACTAAATCTAAATCTAATAATTATGAATACACTAACATCATTTCCAAATTTAGTGACATGATAGAAAATCTCCCATGGTCACATCAATCACAAAGCAAATATTGTAATGTTATAAAGAGGATTTAGTAATTATGGAATTCAACAGTAAGCCAATCTGAAAGCAAATCTTTAGTGACATGATAGGAAATCTACAGTTGTCACATCAATCTAAAAGCAAATCTTGTAGTATTACAAAGAAAATTTAGTAATTATGAGATTGCATAGTAGGATAAAATCAGTTAATAATAATAATTTAAAAGTTAGCTTACTATGTTAATATTTTGAATAATAATAATTTAAAAGTTTAACTAAGGTTGACCTACCTGTTGATCAATAAGCGCACACACACACACACACACACACACACACACACATATATATATATATATATATATATATATATATATATATATATATATATATATATATATATATATATATATATATATATATATATATACTGTTGATCAATAAGTATATGAGTATAAGTATATAAGTATATAAGCATAAGTATATACTGTTAAAAAATATATGCACACACACACACAGGCATATATACTTAATCTGATTGCAAGCAAGTTTGTGACCACAAACTCTACATGAGAAATTCGTGGCTTAATAATATATGAGATAATGGCTTGAAAGAAACAGGAGGTGCTTCGAGAACCAGAAGCAACCCCTCGGTGCAGTGCTTGCGCTTGCCCGTTCTTGCCGCTCCAACTGGCTCAAGTTCTGCTCTTAGTTTTTTTTTTTTTTTTTTTTTTTTTTTTTTTTTTTTTTTTTTTTTTTTTTTTTTTTTTAGGGCCCGCTTGCTCTTCGCAAACAACGGCTGCCCATTTGCTAAATTCACCCTCGTTATGAATGAAGCGGCAGCATGCTGCCTTTTCCTCAAAAAAAAAATATATGAGATAAAAAATATATGCACACACACTCACAGGCACACACACACAGGCACAGAGAGAGAGAAACAGAGTAGGAATTTATATTATAGATAGGAATGTATAAGAGCAAAAGACTGAACCTACTCCTCGGGGTTTCAATTTCTTTTTAGTTCCCGCAGCCAATCTCTTTTTAGTTCAAATTTCTTTTTTAAAACCATTTTATTCAAATTATGGCAAAGCTAATATATATATAGTAAGCGAAAATTGAGGCCAAACTAAAATTGAGGCCAAATTAGAAAGCAAAATTGAGGCCAATCTCTTTTTAGTTCAAATTTCATTTTAGCCGAGGACCCAAAACTGAAACCAAAGCTGAGTTTTGCAGTCATCTCAAAAGCAAGACCTCCAACTTACATCATCCGTTTTTGTTACAGTTGAAAGATGTTGAGTGGATTTTAAAGAAAAAGTTCCCAGCGCTTCTACGAATAGCTACGCTAAAATAGCACTACTGCAAAAGTTATAGATAGGCCAAACAGGTCCTCGGCCTAACATTAATTTGCTGGAGTTAAAAAGAATAATTTTATCAAATACCTTACCATAGAAGCAGCTTTGCTTTAAGAACCTCAGAGAGTATGAACAGGCACCCGCAAGCATACTGAGGCGGCCGCTGAAGTGCAACCTGTTAAGAAACAGATTTGATTAGGGAATGCTTAAGTAATGTACCAACAAAATTATTGTTAATTAACTTGTGGCAATTTGATGAAGAAAAACCCACAAGGATTTTATTGCTCGATAGTATATACTTAAAATGGTGTAAAAACACAGCAACATCCAGAATATTAGAATGGGAGGAGAGGATCTCGCCCAACATTAAAAGCTCATCTTAGCATGGCTAGCCTTGTGTAGAATCCTGGCCTCAAAATTAATACCTGATAAACCTTGTATTTTATGAGCTCTTTGATCCTGTCGACAACATAGTTGAGCCTGTTTAATTCACCTTTTAAAACTTGACATAATAATTTTATATATATATATATATATATATATATATATATATATATATATATATATATATATATATATATATAGCTTATGATTAAGTTCTTAAATTTAATTTCCATAAATTTAGCTAATGCTGTAATAATTCGTTATTAAATCATCAGTTATATATATTTTTAAATTTTTTCATAAATAATAGATTTAAATTAATTTAAGAACTGGCTGTTTTTAAGAACGCAAAATTAGAGAATATATCGCAAAATTAGAGAATATATCTAGTCGGTATTTTATGATCAATAGTTGAATTTAATAGCTAAAAAAAATTTAATCCACTATGTATAATTAATTAATTCAAATATTTTCTGAATTTATTGTACATTTTTATTCTCGCTTGACTTAGTTTACAACTGAATTATAATTAAACTAAGATAAACAAATAAATTGACGTGAAAAAGCAAATGGAATTAGAATCACTCGAAAACAATATTTCCCCTATCAATTTCACAACTTCAAAGAGTGATATACCCAGAAAAATTGGCCACAGGATGAGCAAGGTGAGAGAAAGATAAACCGGATCTTAATTAGTTAATTAAGTAGGTGTCTATATTATTATACATATTAAGCAAACATTAAACTAATGTTTTCTCCATTACTCAAAAGAGTAATGTATTTTGTTTCTTTAATCACCTTTCCCTCACTCTAATAAACATTTCACCTTCAGCCAAGCTGAAGGCCCTAATATGAATATAGTGAAACTTACAGTGAAGAATTGTCTGCGTACGGATTGGAGTCCTTCCAGCCGTAAAGAACAGAAAAATGGCACAAAGAGTTGGCAGGCTTAAGTGCAGAGTTCTGAGATTGGATATTATGTAGAAATATGATTACCATGAACTGTACTGGGAAACCAATCTTCTGAACAATACGGGCAAACTGAATAAGAAGAAACATATATCAGATGTGAAGCACAAATATTTCAAAGAAAAAAAAGAGAAAAATCTTAAGATATTACAAAAAGTTATTCTCAGAATTATTGAAGGAATTGCTTAACTTTCTTGCTGCCAATTTTGAAAGCTCTTCAGTCTTCTTAGCTCCTGTGCAGACCTGAGTAAAAACATTCATTGTTTTTGATTTTGCGCGATTGCAAAAGAAGCAAACAGAATTGTTTATTTGAAGGATCATTAACTGCAAAACATGCTTTACCTGATCATTTAATTTTCTGGGAAAAAAGACCAACCAAATGAACATTTCATACATGGATCTCCTCCATGGCTCATTTGTTACTCGTAATTAGCTTGCAAAAGTACATCTATATCCCACCATTTTATTTTCAGTTCTCTGAGCCTCATGATAGCACCTCATAAAAAGCTTTTTGCATAAGGCATTTCGGCAGAAACAAAAAAAGGAGTGTGTAATAACTTGAGCAAAAAAGCCAAAAAGTTCAAAAAGCAGAAAAAATCAGATTCCCAACTTCAGTAGGAGACTGATACTGCATCATAATGAAAAGGCGACATGAGACGACCGGCGAGAGCCGGACGACAGCCACAATGAGGAAGATAGAGAGATAGAGAGATACCTAATTGAAAGTTTTTTTTTAAAAAAAAAACAGGAAAAATAAAAACAGAATATAACCACTTTAGGGATTTTAATTCCCACCTTAATCCCTTTTTTTCCTGTTTTTTTTTTTGGGTCTTTAAGGGACCTCAGAGAGAGAGAGATAGAGAGAGAGAGGGACTTCCCTTATTTTTTCTCGGCCGGCGAGGGCCGGACGAAACCCACAATCGCAGGATCTCAGGGAGAGAGAGGGAGAGAGAGCGCCTCGCCGCACCGGCGATCCACGCTACGGGAGCGCTCCGCCGGTGAAGAGAGAGAGAAGGGTTTTTTCCTTTTTTTTTTGGGTCTTTAAGGGACCTCAGAGAGAGAGAGAGAGAGAGAGAGAGGGTGAGAGCTTCCCATTTGGTGCTTGTGTGGAGAAAAAAAAGGTGTGGGGTAGGTTTGGGAAGAAAAAAAGGTGTTGGGTAGGTTTGGGAAGAAAGAGCTGGGTAGGTTCGGAAAGAAAGAGAAAGAGGGAGGGCGGTTCGGCGCTAGGCTCGGAGCAACAAAGCGCGACACAATGGCACGTCGACGAAATGCGCAAGAGGACGCCACGTATGCTTTTAGAAACCGGCAAATTATAGTTTGTATAGATAGTTTGTATAGATATTGATGGGGGTGAGCTTGGTTGACTTATTTAGGATGGAAGCTTGGGGTAAGACAAATTTTAAAAAATTATTTTTCCTACTCTATGCATTTTTAGGAAAATGCTTAATATACACTCTAAAATGAGTGTATATCTTACATTTTATCCATCTTACGGTGCAGTAAATTTTATTCATCATTTCAAAATGATGAATAGAAAAAATTTCATCATTGAATGGATAAGATGTAAGAAATACATCCAAAAATAAATACACAGATAGTATTACTTATATGTTTATGCCACTTTTTAGTTTTTATGTTTGTTTGATTGAAAGTCACTTGCATAAAAACTAAAATTCTAAAGTTATTAATATTTTATTATTAATTTTTTTTCTCTAGATTTAGTCATTGACTTTGGTGGCTAAAGTCAATTATAATATTTTAGAAGGTTTAATTTTAGCCTTAAATAAAATTTAGACGAACTAAACAATAAAAAATAAAAGTGAATATTTATAGCAAAAACTATTTCACTTCTCTCAATATTTGATGGAATAAATATATTTAGGCCATGTTTGGTTCGGGGATAAAGGGGGAATAACCCCCTTTATCTCCCAATTCCTGCCAAACCGTGCTGAAAAATGGCATGGGATAAATATTTTTTTTTATCCCTGGCTTAACGGGTTATCCTGGGATAACCCGTTAAGCCTTATTCCTCTCCCTCCATGAAATAAGGTTTTATTCCTGGGGCAGTGAAGGGGCAAAGTTATAATTAATTATTTATAATTAAATTATAATATAAAATATAAATTATAATATAAATTATAATATAAATATAAATTATAATATAAATTATAATATAAATATAAATTATAATATAAAATATAAATTATAATATAAATTATAAATTATAATATAAATTATAATATAAAATATAATTTATAATATAAAATATAAATTATAATAAAAAATATAAAAAATATAATATAAAATATAATATAAAATATAATTTATTATTTATATTCTTAAAATATAATATAAAATAAAAAATATTATTTTTTTTAACGTAAGATATAATTTATTATTTATAATTAAATTACTTCAAATTTAATATAATAATTAAATTAATTTTTCTATAAAAAAAGCTAAGGGCATATTTTTATAAAAATTCTATCTTTTTTTTCCACTATCCTCTACTATTCTATAATTTTAACCACACACAATTTTAACTATTCCAGAGAATACTAACTTTCCAACCAAACGCAATTTAACTTTTATACTTTATTATTCCGGAATAGCAAGCTATCCCAGGTATAAAAAAAATTTATACCTCTTAAATTTATCCCGGAACCAAACATGACCTTAGGGTAAGATTATTTCAGTATAAATTCGATTTGTTTATGCCTTCACTTTTTAAAAATATCTTATGCCTTCACTTTTTAAAAATATCTTACTTTACTTCGTCTGAGAAATAGATAAAAATAATAATAAAAAAAAGGGGAGAAATTATTGTCTATTCCTTAACGAACGGGAAGGGAAATAACAATTTCTCTTCTGGGTGAGAAAAATTTTATTCCCATCCTTTAAAAAAAAAAATTAAAATTAAAATTTTTAAAATTTTAAAATTTTTAAAATTTTGAATTTAATATTTTTTTATTTATAAATTTTAAAATTTCTAACTTTAATTTTTTATAAATCTAAAATTTTTTAAACAAATAAAGTTTATACAAATTATTTATATATAAATTTTAAAAAATTTTATAGAATTTTTTTAATTTATACAAATTTAAAAATTAAAATTTTTGCATCATTTTTTTGCATATTTTTCGAGATAATTAAAATTTAAATTTTTAAATTTAGAAAAATTTTAAAATTTTAAAATTTTAAATTTAGAGAAATTTTAAATTTTATAACTTTTTAAATTTATAATTTTAAATTTTAATAAATTTATAAATTTATCAAATTTTAAAATTTATTAATTTTTAAATTTTTAAATTTATACAAATTTTTAAATTTTTAACTTTAATTTTTAATAAATTTAAAAAGTTAAACGCTATTATTTAAATGCTAAATTTTAAACTTTAATTTATACAAATATTAATTATTATTTAATTAATATTTTATAGAAATATTAATTATTATACAAATATTAATATTTTTATAATTTTTTATTCAAATTTTTAAAATTATTGTAAATAAGTTTCACAATTCAATCTAGTTAACTAAATATTAATATATGGTTAATATAAAAATAATTTAATATTTTAATTATTAATACTTCATTAATCATAATATTTTTATATTATTTTTATATTAGTAATAAATTAATATTTAATCAACTAAATTATATTATTTGATTATAACAAATCTAAAAATTCTAACAAAAAAAATTATAATAAATTAAAAGTCAAATATACGACGCACAGTTTGCCTAAAAAAAAAATATTAAATAGTCAAATGTAGGGCTGTTGAGGAGCTAAACATGCGCAAGTTGGGCTAGCTCTCTGGCACAATCAAATATTGAGATAAAAAATTAATTTTGTGTCCGATATATTTATTAATAAGTCGAACATGAACCGATCCGCGAACATCAAATTAAATAGTCAACTCTGCTGGTGAGTAAAAAAAATTGAAAGACAATAAGAATTTTAATTTAATAATTAAAATTTATAAAATATAAATGCTTATATTTATATTATCTTACAATTTAAATAGTAAATTTTTTTAATATATATATATATTCGAGTTATAACAAATTAAATACCAGTGGACTAATCTCAGCTCATATTCTGCTCATTAAGATTTCAAGCTAACAAATTTTGATTATATTCAACTGATTTAACACGAACTGGTTCGCAGCTTTATCATTCTTGGTCAAATGTAATTATGTTGTATAATAAAATTAGAATATTATTAATAGTACTATCAATTTTTTTGATCATTGAATGTGTAAAGTGATAAGTGGGATTTGATTGGATAGTAATAACATTAAGATGAAAAAATTAATAAAAAATATTATTCTGACTATTATATTATTAATAATATCAAATATTTAATATTATTAATTTTTTTTTATCGTTACATTTTTTTTTTTAATTATTTTTTTATTTACATTATATTATTTTATCAATCACTTACTAAATTTTAAAGAATTACTATTATTCTATCGGTTAATAATATAATAATCTAATTCATATTATTTATATAATATTAATAGAATATCAACTCCACTCTTATTTTGTAATATTTGGCGGTTTGTAAAATTACAGTAACGATAATATCGAATCCATACAGTATTTTTATATAGTGTACAACTCAAAAAAAAAATAAATATTTTATATCTATTTATTTTATAGTAAACTAAAGTTTATTAGTAATTTAGGGAATGCTACTGGTACATTCAATCATGAATGTACATTTTATATTTCCATCCATCTAAGGATAAAATTTTTTTTATCCATCACATTAAGTGATGGATGGAACTTATTTCATTCTTGAATGAATAAAATGTAAGATATATATCCATTTTGAAATATATATTTAGTTTTTTTTATAATTTTAATATGATTAGTGATGTATCTTCGTTTTTAAATGAATGAGTAAAATGTACACCCTTTTGTTATGTAGAATTTCTGATATCTCTCCATTATTTCTCTCTCTCTCTCTCTACTGCGACCGACTCTGCTCCCTGACCTCTCTCTCTTTCTCTCTCGGTCTCATCGATCGCTTCTAAATCGATCCCTCTTTTTCTGTCGAGGTATTTTGTTCTCGGATCCTCCTCTTCCATCCTCTCTCGTCCGATTTCGCCGATCACGTACATTTTTTTGGGTTTTTTTTTTATAATTCATGCTTTAAATCCATCTTGTTTGTGAATCTCCAACCCCTAAAACCCCAGATTCTGATAATGTGCGCCCTCTCTGTTTGATCTGCTTGCTTAATTCTCTGTAGATCATATGCGATCGCCGCTTGGTTTGCTGGATCTGTTGCTTTTTTGATCGTTATTACTAGTTTGTGTGGATGAATCGTCTGTCTTTGTTTTGATGTTACTTTGTTGAGATTCTAGGGTGCATTTTGTATTTATGGCCAACATTGTTGAAATGTGTTGCATTATCAGTTGAGATAGATCTTTTTCTGAGGCATTTGTTGATCTGGAGGGGATCTTATGATCAAGTTGTGCTTTGGTCTCTGAGGAATCTGTGACTTGGGTGTTGGTGCTCTGAGATCTTTAGTTCATCAGTTACTAAGCATCTATCTTAGTAAGTAATTCCTGATGCATTATGGTTTTTCGGTTACCTCGAAGGATCTTGTGTTGATGATGTGTTGTTGAGTAATGCTCTTAGGAGAAGCACCATGTCGAAATCCTCTTCACGGCTTCTCTGTGTTAGAAGTTTCAAATCAAAGCATCTACTTTTGGGCCCCAGAATCATATTCCTGCTTTCCACCGTAGCAGAAGCTTCGGACTTTTTGTTGCTCAGATAAAGCAAGAACTTGCAATTTTCTTTTTTATCTTATGACAGCTTTCTCGGTAATGCATTTTGTCGAAGATAATGCCTAAATGAACAACTATAGTAATTTTTTATAAGTGTTTTTCTTTTGGGATTAACTTCTTCCTCGGCTGATTCACGACGCTTATGTTAGTTTCTTTTGTATTTAATATCTGTAAGTCAATTTTACATATTTCTTATTTAATATTTCAAAGAAAAAAAAATTCTCTATTCCTTGGTATTGTTCTTTTGTTAATCTAAGTCTGATCTGCATGTTAACAATTCTTTACTTAGGCATTTGCTTGTATGCATGTATCATTCGTAAGGAGAAAAAGAGAGTTCTTGCTTTGAAAAATCTTCTAAGATATCTTGATATGGTGGGATATCATATTTTCCACTGTCCTTTAATGCGTTAATCCGACTTTCACCATTCTTTACTTAAACACTATTTTTTCTTGCAGCCAGGCTTTGTACATTATATGCTTGTATGTTTTAATGAATCATGATCATTTGATTGGGTTTGTGATTCTAAGATGGAAATATGCTAGTGCCGTGATTCGTTCTTGAAATTTTTGTGTTTATCATTTGCATGCATTTTTGTGTGCTAACACCGCCGATCATTATCACAAGGAATGGCATCATCCTCTGACAAACCAGAAGTAGCGGAAAAGAAGGTGGAAAAGGAGCATAAAGAGCACGAGGAGGAAGGCAAGCACGAAGGAGGATTCATTGAGAAGGTGAAGGATTTTATTCATGACATTGGCGAGAAGATCGAGGAGGCCATCGGATTTGGAAAGCCGACTGCCGATGTTACCGGGGTCCACTTTCCCCACATCAATCTGGAGAAGGCAGAGATTGTTGTCGATGTTTTGATCACAAACCCTAATCCCGTCCCTATCCCTCTTGTCGACATAGACTACTTAATAGAAAGTGATGGGCGAAAGCTTGTATCTGGTTTGATTCCTGATGCAGGAACAATACATGCTCATGGTTCCGAGACCGTCAAGATCCCCGTAGTGTTAATCTATGATGACATCAAGAGCACATATCATGATATCAAGCCCGGAAGTATCATCCCTTACAAAATTGGGGTTGCTCTTATCGTTGATGTACCCATTTTTGGAAGGCTCACTTTGCCTTTGGAGAAGACCGGTGAAATCCCTGTGCCTTATAAGCCCGATGTTGACGTTAAAAAGATTAAGTTTAACAAATTCTCTTTTGAAGAGACAGCCGCAACACTCCACGTGACATTAGAAAACAAGAATGACTTTGATCTAGGACTTAACGCATTGGACTATGAAATTTGGCTATCTGATATAAGCATCGGATCTGCTGAGCTCACTGAATCTACAAAGATAGAGAAACATGGGATTACTTTGATGAAGATTCCGGTCTCTTTCAGGCCCAAGGACTTCGGATCTGCTCTTTGGGATATGATCAGGGGAAGGGGTACTGGTTATACTATTAAAGGAAATATCGATGTGGACACACCTTTTGGACAAATGAAATTGCCTATCAGCAAAGAGGGTGGGACTACCCGTCTTAAGAAAGAGGATGATGATGACGACGATGATGAGGTACGCTAGCTTACTTTCCCGTGAATTACTGGTTTTTACTTCTCATGTATACATCCGAAATTTGTTTTTCTCAAGTATTTGAGTTACTGTTTGATTTTTTACTCTTCGGTTGGTGGAAATGCATATCTAAGATTCTATATATCCTGGATTTAAAAATGTATATCTAAGATTCAGCTCAGCTCAAACTCAATTCAACTTTAAAACTGTATAGATAAATTTAAATCAGCTCGAACTTCAATTCAATTTAACTCGACCTTTATCTTTAGGATACCTATTCATGATTCCTTGACCAAGTTTTACATTAGTGATCTACCTAGTTCTCCTTCAGTATTTATTTTGCAATTGGGCTTCGGACCGGACTTAATGATGTTTCCTATTTCCTGCAATGCATTGTGTTTAAAGGGTTCATACGGAACAAGTGCCGGCCGTAGAAGAAAATGAAATGAACTGTTGTAGGTTGTCTATCTGCAGATTCTTCCTCATTTTGTTCTTTCTATTCTTCCAAATCAGCAATTAATTTTTAGTTATGACCCAGAAGCACGCACAATAATGATCAGTAGAGATCAACGAGTGGCATAATCAATCTAACAAGTGATCTTTTTACGTATCACTGATTGCAGTTCCTGATTCTCTGTTCTTTCTTTCGGTGTGAACTGTTATCACCAGTCCTTTTTTTTTCTCTCCAGACCTTTTTTTTTTTTTCTAAATGGTAAACGAAAATCCTTTCATTTCCATTATTCCGCAAGAAGAGAAGGGCGAAAACCAGAATCCAGCTGAATCCAGTATTCAGTTTCACGAATTTTTTTGTAACTATTTTGTAACTATTACGGATATTCCAGAGGCCCTTGCACGCGATATGATAACGCCACTGATCACTTCTATCTGAACCTGACAGTTCATGACTGATTGTTTCTCTGAAATGTTATTTGTAGGACTAAATCCCGCGCCTCGATGCCCTACATATGCTTAATGAGTTAGGGAGAGAGCTACACATATTATAAGCTTGGTAAGTCACCTATCTAAGTTCTAATGTTTCCTGTCTCTCAAACTTTACTCCAATGGACAAATGTGTGCTATTATATTATAAAGTACTATGTAAAATATGCTGCTCTCTGCTACTATATATATATACCCTTCTGGGAGCTCATATTTTGGGATTATGTTGCAACTGCTTCGCATTTTCTTATGTATTGAGGTATGCTCATGTTTTTTTTGCCCTTATCAAGCATTCTCAGAGTTTTGCTATGGATCCAAATTATCCTCAACCTCTACTTGTGCTTTCACTTTGGTTCCCCACATTTAAGTTTTCGCATCTGGGTCCCTAATGTCTAGTTTGGGATTCCGTTTCCAAAAGCATCTGTTTTTTTTTTTTTATGTATCACGGACACTTTTATAAGTCTTGCGTGTCCATATTCGTATCCGATATGTACATTTTTTTTTGACGCTCGTTCAATACCAATTCAAATGCATATAATTAAAAATATAAGCTTTTTTTGCATTTAGCCCCCCCCTTTTTTTTTTTTTGAAAATAGTTCTATAAAAATTAAATTTGCAAAAATGATTCTACGCCTGCCACATGTGCGTCATGCGGGCGGGCTGGATCTTAAGTTGAATACGGTGAATGATTCATCAGAAACCAATCGTCGTGTTCAACTCTATTAAACACGGAAAACATTCTCCGTCATGATCAACTCTATTAAACACGGAAACATTTTTCGTGTTTAGATTGTTAGGTTGTTAGAATTTTATTAATTGGTTGTTCCAATTTTTTAGATAGTTAGAATTGAATAATATTTGGTTGTTAGAATTTTATTGGTAGGTTGTTAGAATTTTTAAAATTTTTTAGAATTATATATAACTTATTAAAAATTTTATATGATTGCTAGAATTATATATGATTAAAAAAATTAATAAATAATTCGCTGTCTCTTCTAAATTTAGTAGGGATAAAAAAAAATAATAATGGTCAATTATTTATCATTTTTAATAAATTTTTTAAAAAAGATAAATTATTTATTATTTTTTTTAATCATATATAATTTTAGTAATTACATATAAAATTTAACAAATCACATATAATTTTAACGATCTAAAAAATTTCAACAATCTACTAATAAAATTTTAACAATCAAATATTATTCAATTATAATCATTCTCCGTATTTAATAGAGTTGAATACGATGATTGATTTTTCGTGTTTGAACACAATAATTTATCATGTTCAACTTAAGAACCACCTCAACGCTCAGCACGTCGCACATGGGACGCTCGCGTGGTAGATATAGAATTATTTTTATAAATTTAATTTTTTGTAGAAATATTTTTAAAAATAAAATTTTTTATAGAGCTAAATGCGAAAAAAATCCTATATATATATATATATATATATATATATATATATATATATATATATATATATATATATATATATATATATATATATATATATATATATATATATATATATATAAATTTTTTTTATGAATATATATAATATGAGATAATATTTATTTTAGTTTTTTTGATAAGTGCATCAAATTTTGATAAATAAATTATGTATGATAAAAAAGAAATTTTAAAAATATATAAACTATCACTAAAATTTTTTTATTAATTTTTATTTATATAAAAAATATAATAATATTTTATTAAAATTTATATTTTATATATAATAAATATATATTATTTTATTAATAATATTATATTTTATTATCTGTGTGCTCGTGTCCTAATTTTTTTAAAAATTGTCGTGTTATCGTGTCCTTTATTTTGTGTCAGTATTTATAACGTTTAGAATCCTTCTAAAGTATAAAAATGGATGCTTTTAACCATGACATTGTATTTAAAATAATTTCTAAACATTAGGGATCTGATTGTAATCCAGTTTCTTTGAATCTGCTTAGGTTTTTTATTAGAATTTGTACAAATATTTGAGAATATGGCAAAATGCAGGGAATAAATTGATGAAAAAAACATAGAGCGGTACGTGAAGTGAAACACCCCGTGTTGTACCATTATTTTTTATTATTATTATTATTTTTTATTCTGCCATATAGAATGGCAATGGTACTGTTTGGTTGAAAAAAAATAATAATAATATTCTATTTATTCTTTCAAACGATATTAAAAATTAAAAATTATTAAGAATTACTATTTTTTTCTTAACGGGTTATTCTAGAATAACCCGTTAAGAGGGTCCTCTACTAATTGAGTTATAAATAATTATAAAATATAATTAATTAATGTAATTAATTTTTTTAGTAATTAACTAACTATTTATTTAATTTATTAAATTAATAAATATTTAAATAATAATTAATTTGTTATTTATAATTAATTATCTAATTAAATAATTAATTATTTGATATGCTTATTTAATAATTAACTAATATTTATATTGTTTAAATATTTAATATTTTAATTTATCTGATTAATATATTAATTAAAAATATAAATAAATAAATAAATAGTTAATTAATATTAACATATTGTCTTTTTTTTATAGTTATTCATTAATTAATAACATTTTTATGGTATTTCTAATTAATTAATTTATTAATTTATTAAAATATTATTTTTATATGGAATATAAGCAGGCCAATTGGATTTGGACCTGGCCTTTTTTTTTTTTTTTTTTTTTATATATATGATAAATTACGCTTAAGTTCTCAAGCTCTGAGACTCAGGACATTTTACTCTCGAACTTTAATTTATTAATATAATATTTACTCCAAATTTTTTAATTTTAGTCTCAAACATTAATTTATTATTATAATTTTTACTCTAAATTTTTTAAATTATTATAATTAAGTCTCATAATTTAATTTAATTAATTAAATATTAATAATTTTTTAATGTAAAAATATGATATACCATCTTAATTAATTATTATGACATCATCAATCACAATGCTTACCCTTCACTTCTGTATTAATAATTAATTAATTAATATATACCTAACTAAATTTAATTATAATAAAACAAACTTATAATAAATTAAAATTTGTGAACTGAGTCCCAAAAGTTTTTTTTTTTTTTTTTTTTTTTTTTTTTTTTTTTTTTTTTTGGGTCCTATTCAAGAGCAAAAGGGAAAAAGGGAAGATTCCCTCAATGTTGCAATCTGGCAAAGTGGAAGGAAGCAGAAAATGACAGATTGTGATGCTTTCAGTGGCAGGCCAAGAATCTAAAACACATACACTATTAAGTGGAGGCGTGATTTCTGCAATTATAGATGCATCACTTTTTCACTATACCATCCAATCGGTAACGCAGATTGGAGGCGTGATTTCTGCAATTATAGATGCAACACTTTCTCACTATATGATCCAATCGGTAACGCAAACTGACAGAGAAATATTAGAAATAATATTTTTGAAGATATAATTGCTCACGCATATTTTTAAAATTTGAGTTTTATATTTATTCTCCGTCTCAAAGATATTTTTTGCAAAATAATATATACTACATGTAAATACACTAAATCACAAATGGTGTTTAATTTTATTTTTTTTTCTACTTTATAAATTGATACTCTCCCGCTAATAATTTCACATCGAATGAAAGCAAAAAATTGATTGAGAATATAACATAGCAAACATTTTGAGCCGGTGGTTAGGTCCAACGAGTTATTATTCTTTCTGACAGAAGCCACTCACATCATCGTCACATATATTTTTTATTATTAGCTGGTCGGATCGTTACAACTAATTTATTGCAACTATAATGTGACAATAATTAGAATAGTATATCACTTCCATATTAATAATTTACAGTTTTGATTAAATTGAATCATCAAATTTAATTATAGTAATTCAAAAATTTTAAGCCAAAAATTATAATAAATTAAAATTTAAACACCAAATTGTCAAGCTGCTTACAGTTTTGAGGGCTAAAAGTGTAAATCTCTCTCTCTCTCTCTCTCTCTCTCTCTCTTGAGAAGAAGAGAAAAAAGTTCCTCTCAATGCAGCAATCTGGAAGCACAAAATGATGGACTGTCAGCACTTGGGAGAAGTCCAGGGGTAAGGAACCTAAAACACATTCACTATCTTTGGCCCCACACTCCAAAAGCTACTTGGGAATATAAAATATTTATATATAAAAGATATAATAGTTGAAGCATATCTCTAAAAAGTTACTGAGTTTTATATTTATTCTTTATTTTGAAGATATATTTTGGCTGATAATATAATTAAAAATATAATTATAATTTTATTCGTCTTGTTTAATTAAATATAGAAAAATAGAAAATACTGTAACTAAATATAATTTATTTAGTTGTATGCAGTTGAAAAATGTTTTTTTTTTTAATTTTATTATTTTATTATATGTAGTAATGAAAGATAAATTTCAGTTGGACCTCCTAATATAATCATAATCGCAACAGTTGAATTCAAATATATCAAATTAAATACTAAATATAGATATACGTGTAGTTATAAATATAGTTACGGCCGAGGAGTTTCTAAATTTTTTAATTTTTTTAAATTTTGGAATTTTAGAAGATAGATTTAAGCACAGTGACCGGAAACCAAAAAGAAAAAAAAAAATTTGGGTATTATTGGAAATCCGAATTAATCCATCGGTCCATGTGCAATTTTTTTTGCAAAAATTTAAAATAGAGCGCAAATTTTTTGAATAATTTTAATAATTCATGAATAATTCGACGAACGTGAATTATTCGGGTAAAATTTTGGGTAATTTTTTTGAGTAGTTTCTATAATTCGCAAATAATCTAGCGGACGTAAATTATTCGGCCAAACATTCCAGCAAATTTTTTGATAAAATTTGTGTTTTCGACTTGTACTTTTGCTCGTTCTAAAAAAAAATAAAATCTTTTTTTTTAAAAAAATTCTTGCTTATCATCTATTTTATTTTAAAAAATTACTTTTTATATATTTAAAATTATGTGTATATTTTATACCCAATTTATTTTGGAATGAAAATAATTTTATTGATTATTTTAAAGTGACCAGTCAAAATATTCTCACTCCAGAATATATAAAATATATATGGTACATCCGATTTTGAATATATAAATAGCATTGCTCTTTATTTTTATATTGTTCAGAATTATAACTATTTATTTTTCTTCTGTACCCTTTTCCTATACTCCACAATCCCTTGAACTAAAGGGGGAGAGAGAGAGAGAGAGAGAGAGATCATCCAAAGAGGGATTAGAGAGGAGCCAAAAATTTTCCATACAAGAAGTAGAAAGAGATAACCAAGGTACAAATTGATTTCCTTTTGATTGTTTATCCTTTTTTGTAAAAAAAAACTTAAATTACAGAGTTTGGTTTTAAATACTCTTGTAGACCAAATATTATTATTATTATTTTTTTTTGTAAATATGAAGCTTTAAAACCTTCCAATCATGTTGCAGATTAATTGACATTAATTACTACATATATAACAGTGATATGCCATGTTAGGTAGTGATATTTTTTGCCTATGTTTATGCATAATTTAATTCCCTTCTCTCCTCTAAATCTTGGTTTTTAATCATCCACCAATCTCAAAAACATTGGTTTGCTTAATATTTATATACTACTATTTCTGGTTAATAAATATTGCATGAATTATAATTGGAAAAGCTTCTACTGTTGTCAGGTTCAAATCTGAGAATCACTTTTCTCCAAGTTACCAATAAATGAATTTTGGAACATTTGAGCTCTGAACTGAGATTTAATAAAGAACATGTTCTTATTTGTGCACTAAAAAAGCAGCTCACATATATATATTGGTGGTATCATGGAAAGAAGATTCAGCAAAACTGCTTCTGCTGCAAGATTATACATGGACTGCAGCAAGCTCCATCTACAAGGAAGCAAGCAAAGAGCATTTCCTGCAAGCTATTTCCGCGTCGAATCATCGCTTCTGGCGCTTCTCTCCATCACAGCATCACTGCTGCTGCTACCATTGGTTCTGCCACCATTGCCCCCTCCACCTTTCTTATTACTACTACTCCCTGTGGGAATACTTGTTGTGCTCATGATCTTGGCATTTATGCCCTCCGATGTTCGCAACGTCGCTTCCTCCTACTTGTAAATGAGTTTAGTAAAATTTGGATTGAGATATGTATGTATGTATGTATGTATGTAGTGTGAAATGTTCCAGTTTTTCATCTAGGAATTAAGAACACTAGCTTGTTGTACATGCTCATGATCTTGGCATCTGTACCTTCGCAAAGTCGCTTCCTCCTACTTGTAAATGAGTTTACTATAATTTGGATTGAGATATGTATGTATGTAGTGTGAAATGTTCCTGCAGTTTTGTTTTGTTGTTCTAAAATTAATGGATATGCCGAATTTTCCTAGTATTAATTACTCGAGTTTTTTTTTTTTTTTTTTTTTTTTTTTTTTTTTTTTTTTTTTTTTTTTTTTTTTTTTTTTTTATGCAGATTTTGTATGTAGTGTTGAAATTTGTCGTGAGGATTGATGAAGAATGTGTTAATGAATTTTAGCATTTTGGTGAAACTAGGGAGTGTATTAAAAAGTGTCAGATAAAGGCGAATTCGACGAACTTGGCTGCGTAATTGAGATCATTTCGATAAATTACTTCGTGGACAATCTCATATGAGTTTTAAATATACCATTACCTGGGAGTCTCTGATCTGAATAAGTTACCTGCAAGTTAAACTGTGTGGATTATTGTTCGTCGAGTAAATTAGGAACTTAATCGATCGGTTTACATTATTTGTTAACACTAAGATGTGAAATCGATTCGAACCACTGAAGTTTGTAAGTTGCCAATTATGCTTTTTGGTTAATAGCATGATAAAACTTTTTTTGGAGTGTTTATGGGTAATTAATCTCCGAATCTCGCGCACGCGAACCAATGGTTCAGTTTGTATTAGCATATATATGAATGTTTTGGTTGTAAATAAATTTTGCTATTGTTGGATTTGTAAGTAAATCTTGTTTTTTAGAGGTGAATTATGCCAAAGGCCAATGGTGAGTAAACTTAGGGCAAAGTTTCGCTTAGATCGCGGAACTTAAGGTGCTTCGACTAATGAATGTATTGTTCTATTGATTCAGTTGATTCAGTTGTTGCGTCGCATCTTTCATCGGAATGACATGAAATTAAAAGATGACGTGACAGCTATATCAGCTAACACTTATTCGTTGCGGTATTACTACTACATTTTCTCTTATAAATCAATCAAAATATGATTGATTGCTGCAACGCCTTAGTATTAAGAAAACTAAACGGAGTTTAGCGAAAACATATTTTGAAGTTCAGTGATCTAAATGAAACTTCTAAAAAAGTTTACCAACAAATGATAAAATTCAAGTCTTTTTTACTGTAAAATGTTTATACTTCTATGTCAAATTTCAAGTACCATAGCAACTCCCCCTCCTTCAATCAATCAAAAAGGCAAAATTGTACTTATATATGGTCCTCAAACTTAATTTTGAGCCCATGACACTTTTGGTTCTCAAATTTTAATTTATTATAATTTTTGATTCAAAATTTTAAATAATTATAATTAAGTTTTACAGTCTAATTTAATTAATTAAATAATAATATGATATCACTGTTACCGATAACATGATGTTATATCACTGCTACGTAATAAAAAAAGACATGGCAAACTATATATATATATATATATATATATATATATATATATATATATATATATATATATCATAATTATCCATATCCATTTTAACTCTAAAGTAAATATTGTTGCAATAACTAAAGATTAGAAGTATACAAATTAATTATCACTAGTGCCTACTATTTTGATACCATGCAAAATAATTATATATATTTTTTTATAAAAACTTAAGCTACCAACGATCTTACTAATTTATCTCCGTTTGTTAACTATAAAAATATAAAAATATTATTTTCTATAAACTTAAATTTTTGAAGAATAATAATTATTTCGTATTATTTAATATGGTATTAAAACATAAAATTTTGAGTTCAAGTAATGCCAAAGTCACGAGCCATACCGTTCTCTACTGGCCCGTTTGGTAACGGAATAAGCCGGAACTAGCTATTCTAGGAATAGGTATAAAGTACGGAACTTGAGTGAAAAAGCGTTTGAAATGATATCAGAAATAAAAAATTTTGTGTTTGATATGAAAATGAGAAATAAGAAGAATAAAGAGTATTAGTTGGAATAAATTACCTTTTCGTCCTCAATTTTATTATGTAATAATGAAGTGAAAAAGGGTGCCTCACGTCTAGTGAAAGAGGGTGCCTCGATAGACGTAAGAAGGTATTTAAGAAAAAAGTAAGAGGATGGTTGGGAAGAGTAAGAACAGTAATTTCAGTTTATTCTAATTGTACTGAAACAAACTATACCGATTGATTCTAGGTGTGTTTGGAAGAACAAGGAGGATATCCTCCTATTCTCTATTCTAACCCGTTTCCAAACAGCCTTACAAGCTTAAGTTTTTAGAGAATAATAATTATTTCGTATAATTTAAATTGAATAGGTGGTTGATTCAATCCTGCTAGTGCACTTATTAATGGAGTGCTTAAGCAAAAAAATATCTGGATGATTGTTTCTCAACACTTTCAGATCAAGGGTCTGTTTGGAAAATTTTCAAAACAGAATTTTAGATTATTTTACTATATATTTCAAAAAATATTATTTTTTTATTAATTAGTCCGTTTGGACGGCCCAACAACGTAAAAATATTACAACGTAAAATTAATGTTTCAGAGTATTTTTTGAAAAAAAAAAAAAATTAGACCTTTTTCCTCACACTCTTTTGCATTTCACCTCTTTTTGAAAATTTGAGATTTAAAAATTTAAATTTCAAAAATTTAAAATATAAAATTTTTAAATTGATTAGGTCAAAATGTATGGAGACTCCCTCAACTGTTTAAATTTGTTTAATTTGAGTGATCTTAGTCAACTAATTACTCAGTTAAAATTTTTAAATAACTTTAATAAACTTTTAGCAAACGAAAAAAGAAATCTCTGTTTTCAAAACTCATCAATTAAAAATAAGAGGGAAAAAAAATCATTCTAAAACTCCTAAAAAAATATTAGTTCGAACTTCGAAGTTCAAAAAATCAAAGGTTTAAGATTGGAACTATTTGATATTTCAAACCATATAAAGCAACAAATTAATATTTAGGGAGTAAAGGTAAAACCAGGGCAAAAGTTTAGGGACCAATTTCAAATTTGTATTAGAGTCGGCAAATGTGGCGAAGCCAACGCCGACTTCTCACTCACCACCTCTTATTCTCACTGGAGCGGTGACCACAACCCCACGAATCCGGAAATTGTATAGAGGCCCCTCAACTATTGTCAATTTCGAACGAGCCCCATCTAGTTTTATTTTATTTTTTATTGAAACCATCTCAATTTTTAAATTTTTTGAATTAAGTAATTATATCAAATTTATTTATTTATTTATTTATTTGTAGATAAAACTAAGCTAATTAACATTTACTAACTAATAAGGTCATTATATTTAATAGTATTTTTAACGTAATCACGTATATAAAAACTCATCAATAAAAAAATTAGAAGTTGATAGGCAGTACGTAGTTCAAAATTGTGAACAGTTGAAGGGGTCTCCGTATATTTTCACCTCTCCCCTGAATCCTCGGCGTTGTGACCTCCTCTTTTCTCCGCTTCCTCTCTCTCTCTCTCTCTCTCCATTTTCGCCATGGATGAGGAGTACGATGTGATAGTGCTGGGTACGGGGCTCAAGGAGTGCATCCTCAGCGGCCTCCTCTCCGTCGATGGCCTCAAGGTCCCGCCGTTGATCCGATCTATGCTTGTTTAATGCGTTCATTACGGTTTCATTACGATCTAAACTTGTAATTGAGCTACGTGTGGATCGATCTCCATCCATGGCGTTAGATCTCAATGTGTTGTTAGTTGTTGAATGTGAGAATTGTAGTTGAATTGGGCCTTAAAAATTGCGCCTTGGGACGTTTTTTGTCTCTGATTTTGTTTAATGTAGACAACTATTTTATGATTATTGTGCTTGCAGGTTTTGCAGATTATAGTGCTTTAAAACAATAGTGACCATTAAATTTTGGTTCTAATGTAACGAGGATTACTTTTTGTATGGTACAATGTATATGTTATTGTAATGCCCTAATAGTCTCACATCGAATAGAAAAGGAGTTTTGATTAGAAATATAAGAGACCACGCACCCTAGTAATAATAACTGGGATTAAATATTTTGGACCAGTGGTTTGGGCCTAATGAATTATTATTGCTAGTGAGTTGGATCGTTTCAGTTATGTAGCTTGTTTTGGTTATGAGAAGAACACTCGTTGTCGCTGTATAGTTACTGTAATCACCAATTCAATTGGCCAAAACTTCAAATCTATTTCAAAATGCCCTATAGTTCAGGGGAATCCTTGCACTTTTACCTTTTCTTTTTCAATTGTGTACTAACAGTAACTATATTAAGACTTAAAGAGTAGACGCCGAGCTATGATTTGAAATTCGAAAGTCAAAAGAGTTTTCAAATTTGAGATATTTAGTGGTAATGATTTTCATGTCAATTGACCTTCTGCTTATTAACTTTCACCTTTTCGGGAGTTTGAATTTGAATTGACTGATGTTGAAGCACTCGACGTAGTGGCGTCATTTTTCATATTTACCTATTTGAAGTTAACGATATATTAAAACATTATCATGGTTACTAAAGATGCTACTTATGGATCAGGTATTGCACATGGATATAAATGACTATTATGGAGGAGAGTCTTGCTCACTCAACCTCATCCAGGTTTGACACTTCGTCTTTGAAGATTGAATGCAAATAGAAAGTTGCAAACTGATATATTCATCTTTGTACTTATTTGAATATCACTGTGCGGCATTTACAATGAATAATCTGAGTAACACCTTGGTTTTTATTATCTTACTATGGTGTTTGATACTCATGATTTATGTATATTTAGTGCACTTATTCATACTTGTTGGCTGAAATGCCGTTTCTTATTACAGCTTTGGAAAAGATTTAGAGGTAATGATAACCCCCCTGCACATTTGGGACCGAGCAGAGATTACAACGTAGACATGATTCCAAAGGTATGTTCTTACTCGTTACGTTACGAAGTAATTTATTCACCTTGTAGTGAGAAATAACAGTTTAGTAAGTTTTTCCACTAAAACTTGCATATTGCGTGGTTTGACAAACCTTACTTACATGATTGGCTGATGCAAGCCAAACTGGAAGGAACCAACAATACCCACTGTTGCTCATTGTTTCTTAGGTTTCTGACTTTTATATTGGATGGTGTAAATACAGATCAACGTTATACATCAAGATGTTGCACCAAATTAATTTTACTTGTCCAGTATTCTTAGCAACCTTGCATAGAAGGTGTGTTCGATTGGACCTTCCTGTCCCAAGGAAGTTTACTCTTTGCTGTTATGATGCCACTAATCATTTTAAAGTTCTCTCCTTAATGTGCTAATCCGTTAGCTTCAAATTGCTTTTGCGCATTAAGATTGAAAAGAAACAAAGCATTTTCTCTTGGAACTACTCAAATTGTTTTATGGTCCTGTATTGCAATTGTCTTACCTTTTGAGAAGCTACAAATATGACTAATTTTTGAAAATGTACAATTCAGAAGCCTCTCCTTTACCCTCCGCTCCAGTAGGCCGCTCTGCCATCACTAAGAAATTGAACTTATCAGATAATTGTCGGTTGGGGAGGAGGACATATCAGTAGGAACTAATGGGTTTATTGTGGAAAAACGAAATTTATTCTTTTCTTTTTCCAAACTCATGGCTTTGCCTCAGCTGAAGGCAATGGAGCACTGAGATGAAGATCTAGTGAAAAAAGTGATTAAAGAAGTAGAAATTTGCTACTTAAATAGTTATGCTCATAGTGAAACCATTCCCTTATAGAATAAATATTCTTGCATGTAGGATTGATGTGTAACAAAGAAAACAAGGAAAACATCCTGGTCGGGTTTATTAGTTCCATTTCCATAGGGGTTCACATTTATTTTTACAGCATCTCTTAATATGAAAATAGAGATCGTTCTTGCTTGGACAATTGCTTAGACAAACAACCTGGTCAGGTTTATTAGTTCCATTTCCATAGGGGTTCACATTTATTTTTACAGCATTCTCTTAATATGAAAATAGAGATCATTCTTGCTTAGACAATTGCTTTTTTGAGAAAAAGGCAGCATGCTGCCGCTTCATTCAATGAAAAGGTGAACTCAACTACAGAAGTGAGGCAACCAGGCCTCGACGCGAAGCGAGGAGGAAAAAAAAAAAAAAAAAAATTAAGTGCAGAACGAGTTCCAATCCACTCGCAGTGAACGGATGTCGGCGAGTAGATGCCCTGGACTACGTCTCTTATTTTCGAAGCGTCTACAATTCTGCTCTAACCAAATGGTCCACCAGGATGCAGCGATTGTGACGAGTTCTTTTCTCCTCAAGGCACCTTGTTTGCGCTTGCTCGTCTCCCACAGCCTGTCTACGGCTCTGCAATTACGGACTATTATCTTGTTAGGAAATAAGCTTTCCAACAGTAAACTCGAAACATCACAGTTGACAAAAAGGTGGTCAGCTGTCTCAGCAGTACCCGAGCAAAGGACATAGTTGTTTGTCCCGCTCCAACCTCTCTTCAGTAGGATGTCCACAGTCAGCACCCTACGTTTTAGGACGAGCCAGACGAAAATTTTGACTTTCAACGGGATTTTGATAGCCCACAGTTGCACGAAACCCCTGTCGGTTTCTCCGGTGTTTTGCAAGAAAGAGTACGTGGACTTGACCGAGAATAATTCTGATTTCGACCATCGCCATCTAAGTATGTCGCTTGTGTTCGAAAGGCGCAAGCCGGAAAGAGATTCTGTTAAGCTTAGGAGCATCCCTTCTTCGCGCGTAGAGCTCGGAGCGAAACCCGCTAGGATAGACCCCCATCTCCAGCCGTTTCCACCAAAGCAATCTGCCACCCGACTAGATTTGTTGCGTACCGCAGCGTAAATACTAGGATATTGGGTTATAAGTGAGGAGTTCCCTAACCAGATATCCGACCAAAATCTCGTCCAATGTCCGTCTCCCACAATGCGAGTTGTGCTGAATTTAAAAAGATCCCTCGTTCCTAAAACGCTCCGCCACCACTGAGAGAGAGGTTTGAACGTGACCCCTTCGTTGAGTGGCCGTTTGCGAGTATAATAGAGTCCTACTATAAGAGAGCCCCAAAGATTCGAGGATGAAGTGAAGAATCTCTACCACCACTTCACCAGAAGGGCGGTGTTGAGATAATCTAGATCCTTAACCCCTAACCCTCCATCTTTCTTCTCTCTTCATACCGTCTTCCAGTTGACTAAATATTAACCCCCAGTAACGGAACTCCTACCTTTCCAAAAGAATGCTCGCCGAAGTGATTCGATGCGTCGTATAACCCATTTCGGTGCTTTAAAGACAGAGAAGAATTAAAGTGGAAGGTTCGAGAGTACCGAGTTTACTAAGATTAGCCTCCCTCCCTGTGAAAGGAGTTTGGCCTGCCATCCTTCTATCCTATTCTCGATTTTGTTTATGATACTCCACCAGTCCTCTTTCCTGATACGGCCTCTCAACAGAGGGAACCCGAGATACCTAATAGGGAACGAGCCAAGTTTACACTCAATGATCGCCACTAGTCTCTCTCCCGTAGTTTCACCATTACCTAAATAGAACATCTCTGACTTATTCCTGTTTATCTTGAGACCCGATGCCCACTCAAAAATTTGCCACATGACTCTCAAGTTGCGCAATTGACGTTTCTTGGCCTCGCAGAAAAAGATAGTGTCGTCCGCATACTGGATGATCGCTACTTTAGCCTCGTCTGTAGGACCCACACCTCTCACCAGATTATTTCCGACTGCTCTTTCCATCAGCCTTGCCAAACCTTCAGCCACTAGTAAGTAGAGGAAAGGAGATAGTGGGTCGCCTTGGCGCAGTCCCCTTTTTAATTTGATCCATTTCGAGGGAACCCCGTTAACCAAAATTGCTACTTTGCCATTTGAGATACATTGATCAATCCAATCACACCATTTTTGGTTAGCCCCGAGCCATTTCAAAATGCTTCTGAGGAAATTCCAGTTCACTCTATCGAAAGCTTTCTCGAAATCCGCCTTTATGCCTACACATTCAGTTTGAACTTTCGAACACCAGCTGATGATCCCACTTACAGTGACGAAGGAGTCCAAAATTAGTCTGCCTTTAAGAAAGGTCGTCTGCGTTGGGGATATGATTTTGTGCATCTCCCTTTCTAATATGTTTGCGAGTACCTTGGAAATAATCTTTTGCACACTATTGATAAGGCAGATCGGTCTGAAGTCATTCGCGGTTTTAGCGCCTTCTTTTTTAGGAATTAGATAAATATGCACGTAGTCAATTGGGCCGGTATTCAACGTGCCATCAAACAAGTTGTTGAAGATTTTTAAAAGGTCCTCCCTTATCACCTCCCAAAACTTCTGGAAGAATACCAGGCTGAATCCGTCTGGCCCAGGTGCTTTGTCTCCACTCAGTTGGAAGGTAGCCTTTTTGATCTCATCTGCCGAAAAGGGAAATCGTAAGAGAATCCGATCTTAAAAAGGCTCTGTCACTGAAAAGGTCACTCCAGTCTCCCATTGCCGAAGGAGTGCTGTTATCCGGAGCGAATCTTTCCTTGAATTTGTTGTAGAAGTATTCACTTGTCCTTCTCCCTATCCAACCTTCTCCCTTCGTCTTCTATTACACCAATATGGTTAGTTCTTGATCTCCCGTTAGCCATCGCATGGAAAAATTTTGTGTTTCCATCCCCCTCTTTAAGCCAGTGCTGTTTAGCTCTCGCCTTCCAAAGCAGCTCCTCATCGCCAATGATAATCTTTAGTTGTGTTTTGAGCTGACTCCGGATCTCTTGCTGCCTAGGAGACAGGCTATGCCCTTCCTCCAGCAAGTCCAACTTATGGATCTCCTCCGCTGTGGCCCGCTTAGCGTTCAAGATGCTATAGAAGTTATTGGCGCACCATTCTTTGATCCTCTTGCGGCAATGTCACAGTTTGGCTGTAAAAGAAAGAACGCTAGCGTTTCTAACTTCCAGTTCGTTCCACCAAACCGGTACTAGCTTGATGAAATCTTCACGGGTAAGCCAGACCTTCTCAAATCTGAAGAAAGTAATGTGATGTTTTCTTTGCGTCACCAGAAGGAGAGGTGAATGATCCGAGGTTATACGAGGTAGCGCCGCCACTTTAGAGAGTGGAAAAGTGAAATCCCACTCTGTAGAAACGAGGAAGCGATCGAGCTTAGCTAGAGATGGAGAACTTTGCATATTTGACCACGTGAATTGTTGATTTCCCAGTAGTAGATCCATCAATTCCAACTCGTTGATAAGGTTAGAGAACATGCTCATTAATTTACAGCTCCAGCTCCTACCTCTTCGCTCATTTTGATTGAGCGTAAAATTGAAATCCCCACACATCACCCGCTGACTTTTGCAGTGCTCTTTTAAAGCCACGAGCTCACTGCAGAAATCCACCTTTCCTTCCCAAGTTGGTGGGCCGTACACGTTGGATAGAAAAAACGAAAGGCCACTGGCGAGATGCTTCAAGTGAAGCGTGAGAGAGAAGATCCGCACAATAACTTCAGTACAAACAAAATCTCTAGAATTCCAGCAAGTAACGATTCCTCCCGATGCACCTACCGCGCTAATGAACTGGCATTTATCAAATAAAGGACCGGCGAACGAGCTGACGAAAGAGCGAGAGACCGCGCTCACCTTCGATTCTTGGAAACATAAGATAGACTCCCTAAGCCTAGATACAACAGATTTCACCAGGTCTCTTTTGACTTGGTCATTGAGACCTCTGACGTTCCAACAACAGATTTGTAACATAAGAAAGGAGTAAAAACCTAGAGCCACAAGACACCACTTCGACACTAAACAACTTGAACCGAGGACCGAACGAAGTCCAAAAAGTTGCTCGCGTCGGCATCACTCAACTTGATGCCAAGTTTTGCACTTTTGTTCTTTATCTTCCGGCGAGCAGTTAAGACACAGTCCTCAGCCTTATCGTTCTTTCTTCCTCCTCGTACATCATCTCTACCTGCGCCCGAAGAGGCCGAAACAGTACCGTCTCGCAAAGCGGCTTTACGCGCCATCGCTGCCTTCATCGCGTGTTCGCCCAATCTTCTCGCTAGCCTTGGACTTTTTCTAGTTGAGAACGGTGGGCTCGTCGAATGTCCAACTTCTGCCGACTGAGGTACCGCAAGGCCAACGTTGTCCATCACGGTGGATCCCATTCCGCAATAAAAGTCAGGCAAAGGCTCCTCGGGCACGGGCGAGGGCAAGTCAGCACCGCGGACTAGGCCCATGGGGGACGCAGATGACAAAAAGAAATATGCGAATCGAAGCAAAGTTGGCTCCCCCACTGGATTGGTCTGTAGTAACAGGAAGAATGAACCCGAAAGGCCTACATGAGGTGAAACCAAGCTAGGCCCAGATGTGGTTGAGGCCCAAGTCGAAAACAAAAAGCTCTCAGGCTGCTGGAGTGGGCCATGAGACACAGCATGGTGGCCGGTCCAGCCCATTAAAGCTGAGTACAAAACCGAATTTGAATGTGGGTGCTTTGCGTGTGAGGGAGCGCCCACGTGGTCTAGCTCCAGTCTCGATGCACCAGACAGTGCGGAGCCAGCCTTAGACGCCTCGGGATGCAACTCACAACTCTCGGCCGTCGGATTGACCAAAGGGTCAATCTCTGAGATTCCAGAAATAACATTCCTCGGCGAACGCAACTCTTCTCCCTCTTTTGAAGACAAACAGGAGGAAGGCTTTGTCCGAAACCCAAGACGAGTCACCGGCAAGAGTGCGATCTCTTGCACCAATCCGTCGACACACGAGCCCGAGGCGCGGTGAGGATCGGTGAAACCCGCTGGGTAGGGACCAGACAGGGAGCGCCTGTCGGTCAACGTCTCGCCGGAGCCCACCGTCCCAACCGTCCACGACGCACCCTCCCCGGAGCTCGGCGCCTCACGCCAACTCCCCTGTACTCTGCGCCGCCTATTCCTGATTTCGGACGAGTTCCATGTGTTGCTTTGACGAGATCTGATGCCCTCCCTAGAATTACTGTCGCCACTGGCGTCGCCATGGATTGGTACTCTCCGAGCTAAGTTCCTCCCCTGAGGGTCAGTTTGGTCCCCCCTTCGTTTGAGTCACCCCCGACAAACGGAGTACCTCGGTCCTCTCCACCGAATGGGGCCGTGCTTTCGATCCGCACCGAGACAGAGATTATGTAATCCCCCATCGAGATAGATAGGTGTTCTGGAATATCGGCTAGGTCGTCCACCGCTACCAAACATCTAAACCCGATTAGATCCACCATGTTGATGCTGTTCTCATCGGCTCTTAAGAAGCGCCCGAACCCGTTGACGATAGCGCTCATTCTGCTTACCGACCAGCACTCAAACGACAGGTTGATTATCTTAATCCAAACTTTATACGATAATCTAGATTGGCTGGCATACCGGTAAGGCTCCGAAGCGAAGCATCTCAATCGGCAATGCGAGAGGCGGGTGAGTGCATTGTTGATCAGATCTTCCGGTCTCACCTATTCCGGGAGGAGGATGACAAAGTCCCTCTCCCGATACCTCGCAACCAGAAAGTCGGTGGAGAAACCACCAAACCGAGCAGCTAGATCTGAAGCAATTGTCTCTTGTGGGAAGTGCCCCAATTTGGCCCTTCCAATGATGTCAGCCAACACGGCACTTTGCCTTTGCGATTGCCGATTGCGGAAATCTTCCGAAAGAGGGATGAAAACCTTCATTGAGTGAGGTCTGAAGCCTCCGGCCCGATGCATCGTAGGCGTCAAGCTGGAAGCGCGTAAGAGGCAATGCCGCGCCCGGTGCCCGGTACGAAAGCAGGCTACGCAATGCAGCGGATCTCTACAATGGCGAATCCGGTGATCACTGGCAAGGCACTTGAAGCACCTGTTTTTAAGGAAGAGTTTGGTAGATGTGCAACTAACACGATGTTCAGAAGAAGGCCTGTGAGTAGCATGAAGCTCAACTCGCTTCGGAGGAGGGGAGCTCTTGAGAAGGGCCTCTTTATACGACCGAGGTCCCGGGTTCTCTCCAGCATCCACCTTCACAATCCGGTGAGTAAAACGGGTCTGCCTCTGATTGGGGGCACTGGGGTATCTACTGGTTACTGGAGGAGCATCCTCGGTCTGCACTTTAGTACATAAGGGGTCCCCGTGGTGATCGGCCCAGGTAACCTTACGCGTTGTCTTCGAGCAAAAGGAGCCTGTGATAGCTGGGGAAACGATAGATTCCTTGTGAAGAGACCGGTCATACAAGGTATCGTCCCTCAGTAATTTCCGTCTCAACTGTTGGAATCTTTTAATCAAATCCTGATCCAAATCCGAGGTTGACGTGGCACTATACCCCTTCCAAGCTCTCGTTCTTGCAGATGACGCTGCTGCGTCTTGTCTTCCCGGAGGGCTTCCCTGCTGTCCCCTCTTTCGCCTCACATTTTTCCACGGACTTGAAGTATCATCAACACATGGGCTCCGCCCCATCGGCTTCACCGAGCTCTGATGGCCACACCACCATAGCATTGATCTTACATTCCTAATTGTATTTCATGTTCCAATGTGAATTGCTTGTCTCTCCATCAAATTTCTAATAGTAACCAGCTATCACTGAATACTAAGAATAATAGTAAATATATACACAGTTTTGAATTGTTGAACACAAATAACTCCAACCCATTGCTTAGACAATTGCTTAGACAAACAATATGCAGGGTTCACTTCTAAAAAATATACATGAATTACTTTTTTTTTCATTGTTGTTGTAATGACATGTTGATTATGGCAACTTAAGTATTGGTCTTTGTTCATTAAGGTTAAAATTTTCTAAATTTTCAAGCCTGAGTTGTGCTTGGAAGATTATGCTTTTTTCGTGCTCTTTTCAATGCCGCTTTTGAAATGGAGTTAGCTAGCTTTTACAATTAAATTTTTGACATTTCTTAAATAGATAGTGGAACTCACAGGATAATGTTTCTCTGGTTAGTTCATGATGGCAAATGGAATGTTGGTTCGATTTCTCATTCATACTGATGTTACAAAGTATCTGTACTTTAGAGCTGTAGATGGAAGTTATGTCTTCAATAAAGGAAAGGTACTTTGCCATTTTCCTTTATCAGTTGCTTCTGTGGTTAAGTTTCCTCTTTTCTCTTTTGATGATTTTTTGGTTGACAAATATCTTTTTTTTACGTTTTGTCAGATTCGCAAGGTGCCTGCCACTGATATAGAGGCACTGAAATCTCCATTAATGGGATTGTTTGAGAAACGACGAGCTAGGAAGTTCTTCAATTATGTCCTAAATTATAATGAAAGTGATCCGAAGACACACGAAAGGTTGGATCTTACAAGAGTGACAGCTAGAGAACTGATTTCGTGAGTACTTATTGCTGCTTATATTATCAACTTAATTCTAAGAAAGCTTCTCTTCTATGGATCATTCTGTAAAAATATTTCTCTCATCGCCTTTTTTTGCTGGTTTTTTTTGGAGCATATATATTTTTTTTTTATTTCATGCATGAAGTAGAATTATCATAGTGGCAAGGATTGTCATGCCAGTCGGCACAGTCTGGTGCGGCCGGTACATGCCTCCTATGCCGACCATGCTTTTTTTTTTTCTTTTTTTTTTTTTGAGAGAGAGGTAGCATGCTACCTACTTCGTTTATTTTTGAAATAAACTTAGCTGGAAATATAAAGCAACTAGATTTCGAACTCGGGTCTCGAGTATCAACCATCATGCCCTTTGCCCTTTGTGCTAGGGACGGTCATTCTATGCCGACCATGCTGACATATAAAATAGGGTGTGAGACGAGGAGTGCCAGCATATCGTACCATGCCAACATATAAAATAGGGTGTGAGCTGAGGAGTGCTACCATGCCGCTGGCGCACCGGCATGCCCTATGCCAATGACACAACAATCCTTGCATAGTAGTAGAGAAGTAAAATGATTTTTAGATAATCCACTTTTTGGCAAGGTTTAGAATGCAAAGGAAAATAGCTTATTCTAGTATTACCTACACTCCTATTGTGTCTACGTCGTTCTTTTAATACTAAAAATTTAATAAGTCGCTTCCGAAGCAGAAAAACTTTCTTTAATAATTCCTCTAAATTTATTTTTTCCTTGTTTTACTTCAGAAAATATGGTTTGGATGATAATACAGTGGACTTCATTGGTCATGCTTTGGCTCTTCATAGGGATGATCGCTATTTAGATGAGCCTGCCGTTGGCATGTCTTGATTGTTAATATCTAATATATAGTTGACTTGCATTTACCTGCTTTTAAAATTTGTAGGCTTAATAACTACATTGTTGCTAATACTTTTACTGAATGTTTTGGTGATAGCTTTATGCCGAATCTCTTGCTCGTTTCCAAGGTGGTTCACCATACATTTACCCATTGTATGGACTAGGAGAGCTACCACAGGTCAATCATTTTTATCCCTTGTACCATCTGTATTTTCATCTTTCAAATACACTCATCCTCCTAACTTGAGGTTTTCCATGTAAATGCAGGCTTTTGCACGCCTTACTGCTGTTTATGGCGGGATATATATGTTGAACAAGCCAGAATGCAAGGTAGCTTTGTTAAATTACCCATCTAAAAGACATTATATGATCATTAACAACTGCAAATGCAATATAGAGAAGAAAATTGTGGTTCTTATTTAGTGTGACCAACTTTATCAATTCTCCTAATCTTAGCTAATATCTTGGGCTATCCAGGTTGAATTTGATATGGAAGGAAAAGTTTGTGGTGTGACATCAGAAGGGGAAACTGCTAGATGCAAGAAAGTTGTCTGTGATCCTTCTTACCTGCCCGACAAGGTAGAGTGATCAAGTCTGGGTATCTTGAACTGTGAAATTTGTCCGTAAATCTACTTTGCTTGTATCCCTGTAATTAGTTATGTTGAATGTGTCCCACTACTTTTTGTTTCTGTTTTGCACCAGCTAAATTTGGGAAGGTTGCTACCAAGGTTTTACAATATTGTAGCATGCATGCATGGCATATGTGTTGCTAAATTACCAACACTGTTGTGCCACAGCACATATCATGCCAATACGCAGCATGGCCTACAATGCTCTGCTTGCACAATCCTCCCTGTGGTTGCACGGCCGGCACATATCATGCCAATATTCAGATTGTTGTTAAATCGGTTTTAACTAATATTTTGTAATCTGTAAATTAAATTACATGTTAATTCTGAAGAAATTTTTTATAAAAGATATAGGAATCATTCAAAGAGAACCAAGTTTTGGAAAAGGGAACTCTTACACCGAAATCTTTGATGCAAATGCATGAATGATACTTGTAATGATGAACCTAGAAAATCTATCTGTTGTTTTTCTAATTTCATTGAACTTTCAGAAAATTATTTGGATATATTGCAAAAAAGGGTCACAAAATAGGAAAACTAAATTCCCCTAAATTGACCCTCATTTTTTATCAAATTTAGATCGTCTAAGCATATAGTAGAAGAAAGTGGTCTGGAAAGCAATTTAAACTTGGAGAAATTGCAAAAAAGAGGCATATGAGCAATGCCGTTAGCATGACAATGCCATGCTGATACAGTGGCGCCATGGAATGTGCTGATTCATGCCTTGCCACTTACTCAGAGCCATGGATGTTCTGTTAATATGACCCACAAGGGTTTTCTATAATTTGCTTCCAGGTTAGGAAGGTTGGAAAAGTTGCGAGAGCAATTGCTATTATGAGCCACCCTATCCCAGACACTGATGAATCTCACTCGGTGCAAGTTATATTGCCCCAAAAGCAACTGTGTCGAAAGTCATTAGTGTGTGTGTGTGTGTGTGTGTTGTTGCAAGTTTAGGGTGACTTGGATTTTGGTTATGCCAGGTTTCAGGTTGTTTTGGTTGTGATTGTCCTGGGTTTTTGGTTGCCGGGGTTGGATTGTCTTGTATTACTTTGGGTTTGGGTTACTTCGTACGTGGGACCATTCAGGTTTGGGTAGTTTACTTTTCAAGTCAACTCGGGTTATGTTTGGTTTTGGGTAGGTTGTTTAGGTTAGGTGTCCAGTCAGCTTTTGCCGCTGATGCATATCATGCTGCTAATGATTCTTTCTTTATGCAACATCTTACCATCTACTCCCGTTTTATGATGTATTATCAGGTATCTTTTCTGTTGCTCTTATTCTCACAATGTTGCGCCAAAGGGGAAGTTCATCGCCTTTGTCTCAACGGAAGCTGAGACAGATAATCCAGAGAAAGAACTTAAGCCAGGAGTCGATCTTCTTGGGCCTGTGGATGAGTTATTCTTTGAGACATACCACCGATATGAGCCGGTGAATGAACCCTCTTTAGACAACTGCTTCATTTCAACTGTAAGTTTTACAATCATTTCTTTTTCAACACCAAAATTCGCAGATACTCAGTGAGTAGTTTGCTTTCTTGCAGAGTTATGATGCTACTACACACTTTGAATCTACTGTTACAGATGTCCTTTCCACGTATACTATGATCACTGGAAAGGTAAAGTTTCTCCTATCTTTTTTGTTCCTTCCTCCCTCAATTCATTACTTGTTTCATATTTTGAGTGTATGTACTGACAATTTAGAGTTCTGATATACTAATATGATCTAGACTACTTGATATATGTAGAGGCCAACAACTACAGTTTTTGAAGCTCATATTACCTTAAGATTAAGCTGTTCCAATTTCGACAATTTTTAATGGTTGATACAAAGAGTTCATTCATTAATTATTTGTTATTGACAATCTTAATGGTGGATGTGACGAGATTATTCATTTACCAACTTAAGAATAGTCTAAATTAGTTTGCATTTCATTAGTTTCAAGTAGTACACTGTTTAATTGACGTCTTTTTTTGGTCTCTGCTCACTGCGTAGTTCACCTTTTTTTATTGTTTAAATCATATTTAACACCATTAATAAGTTACAAAATTTAACTGTCGAATTTTAATTTTGGAAAGCAATTATCAAGTTTCAAATGCTTTCTAAAATATCACATCTCTACTGAATCCATATTTATGTGTACGTAGAGAGTGACAAACACAAGCATATGCATCTCAACGTATCAAAAAAGTGTGTGGTTATGCGCATAACATTAATATTATAAATATCGAATATATGTCGGAGCTCCAGTGGATGTCCATTAACTACTTGTACAAATCAATTTGAATGTCCTACATGCGAATTCTAGTGATGTTTTCTCTCTGCATTTTGTTTTGTTAGTTATTTGGATTAATTATCTGTCTTAAAATACCTAAAAGCAACAGATTAATTATCCATTTCTTCGATTGTTGGCTTATAGGTCAAATATAAACAGTTTTAACTTCCTGCAAGATATTGAATTCTAACACCCTGATCATATTTTGTCGACAGACTGTCGATCTTAGTGTGGATCTGAGTGCTGCTAGTGCTGCTGAAGAATGAGCGGAGGAGTTTTCCCACTTTCAAGTCCCATAAATTTAAATTTTACGAGATGTTCTTTATGATTTTTTTTTTTTTTTTTTTTTTTTTTTTTTTTTTTTTTTTTTTTTTTTGTTTCTTATTAAATAACTGCAGGTTCACTGTACACTTGTAGCATGTTACTTAGTTATGTCTAGGGGAGTATTTGAAATGAGATCTTAGAAAAATGTATTTATGATTATATATATGGGTTCATATTCTGCTGTTTCATATTGGATTCTGCTTCTTTTTGAACTCCATAATGAATTTCTCAATTCCATAGAAAAATTCATTGTACTGCAGTTTAGATAAATTAGTATTAATTTGGACCTTACCTAAACTATACTATGTTTTGATATGGGTATCTTAACTTTAAAATATTTGATATTAGGTTAATTGTGACCTTAAAAAAAAAAAAGGTAATTAGAGGTAATTAATTAACTTTGTAGCTTTGCATTCATCTTTTGAAACTCTTAAAATACATTAATTGCATCTGATTAAAGTTTATTGGCTTAGCAAACTAATTAGAAATGGCTTCTTAAAATACATTATTTGTATTACTGGACTACATGAGGCTAATTTGAACTCAATTTTAGTTAAAAATAAAAGTCAACTTAAGACTGTTTCACTAACCCTAAATTTTAAATTTAAACTTTCAATCACATTGACTTGACATATCGACATTGCATGCCCCAGCAATTAATTAAGACTTTAGCGTGACATTTAAATCTGAAGATAAATTATCTTGTATGATCGAGTTTGTCCCTGTAGGAATTTGGCAACTGATTTTCTAAATTTTTTGCTTAAAATTTTTAGTTTCTGCATTTCTCATTTACCGCACTAAATCCCAAATCCCAAATCCCCATCAAATGTCAATGAGGATATTTCTCTATTTCAATAAAAATTATAAAAGGTTTAATTGGTGTTGATTACCAGCAGCATCTTGTGTACGATAAAAATAAAAAATATAAAAATTCAGAAAAAATAATTCACGGGCAAAGAAAAAGAATTTCACTGTTTCAAAAAAGATATATAATACAATAATATTCTATGAACATTAATTTCTCACTCTTGCTCGCTCGGACAAAATGAAAATAAAATGAATATTCTAAACGAATTTCTCTTATCGTCCTATTCCTCCGCTTTCCACCGTAGACATTTGTTTTTTCTTTCTCTTTTAAATTTTATGGTCGCACCGCAAAACGCTTTCCACCGTAGACATTTGTTTTTTCTTTCTCTTTTAAATTTTATGGCCGCACCGCAAAACTATATATATATATATATATATATCGACGAATCGAAAATATAAAATCGAGACGATTATTTGTGAAAGACTCAAACATCGACCGTCTCCGGTTGATATTCGAGGTTCTGAATTCGAAATCTAGTTGCTTCACATTTCTAGCTAAATTTATTTTAAAATAAACGAAACGAATATCATGCTATCTTACCTTACTAAAGAGTACTTGAGTTTAAACTATGGGTTTGCTATATCTCCTAATAATAATGTGATTGATTTATTAAAGTTTAAAGTTATTCCATATATGAGAATTTAACAATTCTCAACATCTTAATTTGATCACAAGATACACATATATACATTTTGATCTGATAAATTAATAATATTAATTACTTAACCAATTAAGTGGAATTTCTCAACTAGCTTAATTAGTACACCACTGTATTTTATTTGATTACTTTTTCTTTGTAGTCATGGGGCTTGAACAAGAACACATATATATAATGTATCCGAAGAGCTAGGCATAAATATGGGCGGTATGTTAGCTACATGAAGCTTTTTCCCACTTCCCTTCTGTCCAATTACTAGATCATGCACTTTGATAGCTGGCCTCTATGATTTTTTATATTTTATTTTTCGTTTTAGATAAACATTAGAAAAGGTTCGATTACAAGTAATATTATTTGTACATTTATTTATTTTTATATATCTAATACTGCGCTACACTTATATATAGTGTGCAAATACTTGCACCCTAGCCATCCAAAAACTAATATTGATCTTTTACTAGTTTTATCAACCCTTCTTTTTTTTCTTTTTTTTTTTTTTAAACAATACTAAAAAGTACACAAAAAGTAGTAATTAAGGTGCGCAAGTAGCAAGATATAATGCTTTGAGAAATGCTACTTGTATATTCCAAAAAATGAGTGTAAATCTTAAACCTTTCAATTCTAAACTTTAAATAACCTTTTTAGATTTCTTGTATTAAAAAAATATGGACTAGCATGAAACACTGGCCTTAGATGAAGGGGTGTAAGAATTATACTTACTTTTTGGATGTACAGATAGTAGTGCTCTAATGCCTTTCATCCTTTTAAAAAGATGAGCGATTCTGCATGTACACTCGGGAAATAGATGTAAATCTTACATTCTATTCCTCCAAAATCCAACATTTTTATACTAGTCTTCTCAACCATCCTTTTAATAATGAAAATCCAAAAATAGTGTCCAAACCCTTTGATGGGTGAGTGTAAGATTTAAGCCCCATGGGTGGTTTGTACAAGTAGCATTTCTCTAAAAAGATAAAGATGTAGTAGGTTATTGTTTGGGTGTCATGTAGTTTTGTTTGTATTACGTAAATGTTTTAAGATTTTCATGTTAAATAATATAAAATAACTATTTATTTTTAAAAATTTAAATTGCTAGAGAAAAGTGTTTTTAATTTTATACTTAACACTATCCTTTACATCCTAGCGGAATTCGAATTAAGAACTTCTAACTATGTACCATGTTAAACAATAAGAATTGTAATTTATATTTATATTCCGGAGATATTTTACTTGTACACACAGAAAAGGAACTGCAAATTTTATACTCTTTCATTCAAGAACCAATTTTGTACACTTGTCTTATTAATCCTTTTTTTATTAAATAAATTAATAGATCCCTCTCCTCAGAGGAAATTTTTTCTGTCACAATTAATCCACGTGAGAATAAAAATATTTGACAAAATGCTTCCACATACGATGCACATGAGTACAATAATAATACATTATTTTACTATAAATTATCATATTATTCATAATTAGACTCTTTGTCATATATGATCTGTATAGCTATAGCTATGTGATTGGTCTTTGATATGTTTTATGTTGTGTAACTCGTACGGAAAAGACTTTTTCCCTGCTCGAGCAAAGTGACTAACTGAATAGTTATTTTGATGTATATAATCCTGTAATGCTTTCAAACACAAAAAAAAAACTCCTTTTTTTTTTATATTGTAGAATATTAAAATGGTAATAAAAATTTAAAATAGATTTACTCTATTTTTCAATACTAATGCTTAGTTGTCGTAACTAGAAAAGAAAAAAAATAGGTTTCTTTGCTTTTTGAATTTATACAAAATTATATACAAAATACAATATTAAAATAACTGTTCAATCGAACAAGGTGATCAGGAGCCTATATATTAAACAATTTGATAAAATTTAGATATAAGATTTACACGCACAAAATAAAAATCACTTATATTAAACCATTTAATATTAAAATTTTAAAATACAAAATTGATTCTTGGATAAAGAGGTGTTAGATTTATACCTCTTTTTTGCGTGTACAAGTAGCATTCCTCTTCCTCTTATATTTAACATGCTATTCCCTATCTTTTTAGGGACTTCAGTTTTTGTCTATCATTTGAACAAAGCTTGTAAGCTTAATTTCTTGATCAACACACACTACTCATGCTTGAAGAGTGGCTCAAATCCAAAACATATATATTATTCAAATTAAAAATGGGTATCTACCAACTGATCGATCCACAGTGGTTTTCTTTTTAATCCAGTTAGATTTCGAATGTATATATACCACACACACACACACACACACACACACACACACACACACACACACACTTTTCTTTCCTTTTTCTTTTCTTATAATTGTGTCAAGTTTGGGACCATGGATTAATGGATTCCCTTTTACTTTTAAAGTTTATTTTGATCAAAATTTCATCAATCTAAACACAATCCAAATTGGAAAATGAGAATAGAAACCCGGCCCAGGATATATACTACGTCGTACAAACGAACTTTACTACGTGGCCACCAATGTGAAAACATGCATGCTATGCCACAGGAACCTTTTTGAAGTTAATTTTTTACCCTTGCTTAGGGAGATATCGATGTTATATCTTGTAAGAAAACAATTGATCGATGATGGCATAGCATGAGACTAAATTTAATGCACGCGTTGTCAAATCATCTCTCTCTCTCTCTCTCTCTCTCTCTCTCTCTCTCTCTCTCTCTCTCTCTCTCTCTCTCTCTCTCTCTCTCTCTCTCTCTCTTCTATTTTCCCTTGAATCTAAGCCACCTATATATATTAAACCAAAAGAGAACATCCATATATGCACGGGACCATATATGCATGAGCATTAATATGTGTTGGTGCATGTATATCTGTGACGGTGGTATGAAATCATGATCACCGAATTCACTAAATTTGCACCTTCTTACCTACTACTAGTTCGCATGCATTCGTATACACATATACATATTCATACATACATACATATATATAGTTGCACTTTTGTATATTAATTAGAATTCTTAATTTGGCTTCTTTATTGGTTGAGTTAATTAAATATTATTTAGAACTCTCATTTATGCGTACATATTAGAGCATTACGTATAACTATATTGCAACCATTAATCGTGCCTCTGTGGCTATCAAAGTTTGTGTGGTATATGCATGACAAAAGAAACTAATTAATGACCATATGGATTATATTACTTGGGCTCAAAACAAAACAAGTGATGAGTTTTGAAGCTTAATATCTTGTCCTTCACACATTGATATATGGAATAATTAATTTATAAGCAGATAATACTCTATTTCAGTGGAATAAATTAGCATAACTCCTACATATATAGCAATAACATACGGATCCTATCAAGTAAGTATTATGTTAGTTAACTAATATTAGATAATATTTAATGCGTGCTAATATTAACAGCACTTGGAGTATTATTATTCATGCAGTGACCATGCATTTGCTTCTATTCTAGAGAAATGTTAAGCCTACAACCCTTAATCTAAGGGTTGTATATATGTTGAAAGTTAATGTACTTTCTCAAGAAGTAAATTCGATCTCATGAGATGGAGTTAGCAATTTCTAGAGTTACAAATTGAATAAGAAACTCTTGAAGCTATTAATTGTAAGTTATCAAAATATAGATCTAATTAAAGCTCTCATAATTGAAGGCTATAAAAGGAGTTCTTCTCCTTCATTGTAATGAGGCCAATTGAAATCCAATCATGTCTATATTATTTGATATGATATAATATGAAGATCCTTTTCTCTTGTCTATTATAGCTTCCTATTACTTATTCTCCACATAATTAAATACTTTTCTTCCAAAGCCAACATTGTAATCCTCCCCCTAGTGGATTTTAATTAACATTGAAAAAAAGGAAATGATATGACTAGCGTAAAAAAGTTAGCCTTTAGATGGATGAGTCGTAAGATTACAAACAAAAGGTGGTTGTAGATCTTGCTTCTAGAGAACAAAGGATGTTAGTTTTATTCATTTAATTAACTTATATATATATATATATATATTATACAACTTTGAGGATTATCATGATATATTGTAAAATCAACATACATACGAGAATCAGAAGATTGTACATTGAAATTGTCATATATACGTCGCCAATGATTTAATGGCCACCGATAAATGTCGGTATCCACTGATGCGCCTTGAGCGATTAACGAACTGTTCATGCCGTATAATATCAGCTGGTAGAATTCAATTTGAAAGGTGAGTGTGCTGTAAGGGCACAATTCATAGAATTTATGATCTTTCATTAATACCTGAAAACTAACTTAGCTACAAATGTTCAATGTGGATCAATTTGGTTCTAGGTATGCATGCACTAAGGCAAACATTCAAATTAATAAATACTCCAACTCTTTTTTATCATCATGCTGAAAAAGTTTGTTCGATGCATGAAGGGTGTATCATGTTTTGCTGTAGTATTCCCTTAATTGTCTGCTTGATCAGAAGAGGACAAAAGAAAAATTAACTTGTTGAAAAACTAAGTTCGAGAAACAAAAAATGCTTTTGTAATTTCTTGAAGTATGATTAGTTACTATCGAACATACTGGAATCAATAAGAAAATTAAACTTTGAGCATAACATAAAAAAGCCACAATTATCATTTGATTTTAAGACACTTAAATAATGATGCCTTAAGATTTTTCGCTAGCATAATGGCAAATTAAGTTGGAGTTAGATGCTCAAGGAAAATTTTCAATGCATTATATATATATCGCATTTGAGAAAACATTTCTATATTACATTAGCACAAACTTCATCCTAGGTTTTGTAAGATGGAGCGCCAAAGCTAATATATACCATATATATATATATATATATATATATATATATATATATATATATATATATATATATATATATATATATATATATATATATATATATATATATATATATATAGATGATCAAAAGTGAGGATTATTATTTTAATTAATGCAATGTAGAAAACCAAAGGTCAATTTAAAGTCTTTGATTCATCTAAGGTTTAAACTCAGTTATTTAATTTATCCCAATTTTGGTAGAATTATATGATCTCTAATACTACTAATATATATAATTGTTTCCTACCGGTTCAAATAGAACAAACTAAATACTAGTAGTTATATATAGTAACACCAGTGAAGTGATCTAGCTAGTGTGATAAAATATCTTTAGTTTAACTGGACTGTCACCTATATATTTTCTTACAAAAAAATGAAAAGGAAGCTAAAATGTTGTTTTTTGCTATGAATTTGAAAAGGTGAGATTACTTGATACATTTCTGATTTTGGATGTCATGAATGTTATGAAATCGGATTGATCACTTACTTTCCGCACATTTTGCATCGATCCGAATTTGTATTATTTATTCACTTTAAAACAGATCTGATGATGACTAGAATATATAGTTTCAAAGATTCAACCCTAATGACTCTCGAGGAGAGTTGACAAACAGGGTTGGCTTTTAGGTATTGCTTTGGGTCCATTAGGAAGAATTGAGTAGATGTCGGTTTCTCGCGTGATCTTATCATGGAGATCTCTTGATGAAATCATCTGTTTACAGTAATTAGTCCTTTTCACTGACAATTTCTCTTGAGGATTTTGTTTTCTCCTCTATAATCTTTTTGCTTCTTTCTACAAGCAATAGAAAACAAAATTGTATAAAATATTGTATGGTAGTACAGTAAAACCCTAGCTAGTAGAGGTGCATACTATATATTAATTGTATGATAATATTTTGACCTAGTATATGCAAGAGGAGATTGGAAGATTAATTCAAAGTTGGGAGCTTTTGGAGCCACCCATGATTCCACACAAGACCCATTTTCAAAGTCTTCGCATTCCAGAGAGCTAAGATTAAAATATGTGTGAGAAGTTGAAAGTGTGATGGATGCATTAGTGGTAGAGAGAGAATAGGCGGGGTGGACCATGGATATATATATATATATGAACCAAATAAAAGGATCAAGGGCGCAATGGCTCCACACCCAACTTGTGTTGGCCCCATTTAATGCAAAAAGGATTACTTTAGACATTGTGAGGTGAGCTCACCATGAGAGAGAGAGAGAGAGAGAGAGAGAGAGAGAGAGAGAGGTGAAGGGCTTAGATGTCACGGGTTTCACTTGACTCTTAGCTTGCTACATGCAACCATATATAGATATCTACCCAAGAATATATATAGTACTACAGTGCTCCAAGTATATATAAACCTGCAGGTTGCAAAGGAATTCCAAAGGCATCTTACAAGTCATCTCATCTTCTTTACAAAAGAAAACAAAGAGCATCATCAATCACGCATGCATCTATAGATTAAGGTAGGTTAATTTGGAATGAGGTGTACGTGTGTACATGAGAGTGAAAACCGCAGTGGAATATCAGGAATTACGAGGTTGAGTAAGAAACAAAGAAACAAAAAAATTATATATTATTTATTGAAAGAATAAGGGAATGGATATGGAGGCGGATACAAATTGCATCACTAGTCCCTGAACATTTTATCAACACTTAACTACTTTCATTCTTAAACTTTTAACTTGAACATTCCACTCTATACTTGTGATCAAATATTAATTCACTTTACCCTTGTCGTAATTATCTGTTCTCGAAGAAATAGTACTAGTTATTTTCTACATCTGGTGCATCTATGAATCCATGCACAATGCGTCGATACATCGCCTTCGATTCCGTCTCTCATAGTGTACGTTCCGATTCCTATCACTCATTGATCAGTTCAAGTCTTTTCTCTACATCAAATTAAATAAATTAAACTACAAGATGAATAGAAAGTTACTGAACTTGTATTGCTTCGGTGGACAGATGCAACAGGTGAAAGCAACAATTAATTTTTTCGCCTAACTAATACAAAGAAAAAATGATGCATTCTTGAAAGTTAGCAGAGTATCTCGAATATCTTAACTTAAAAGATCACGTAGCAAAGTGAAACTTTTCCATCTTTTTTCCCTTTTTTTTGTCTAAATTTTCGAGAATCTTGAGTTCGACCCCTAGCTACAAGAGTGATCTTCCTACCTGCAACTTGAACCCGTGATTCCCACACTCCACTCAGGTATCTTATCGGGACATCTCAATAGTCCCACATCGGATGGGAATAAAATTATGATTGGATTTATAAAAGATCATGTATAAGTAATAATAATTGTGCTTAAACATTTTGAATTATGATTTAGGCCCAACAACCAAAAAAGATTATAATCTCTATGGTATACGAGATTTTAAGTTTGAAACTTAATTAGTTGCTTCACATTTTCAGCGACATGTTATCTTTCTTTCTCTTTTTTTTTTTAAAAAAAAAAAAAACACAAAGTAGTGAATGAAAGAGGTATAGTAGGATATTTACACCCTAAAGTGGAGTGTAGACCTATCGATCGCTCCTCTTAAGTGATAAAACTATGGGCTAGAAGCGCTCTAGAATTGCAACTTAACCACAAGAAAGAAGAGGAGGGACCCAAAAGAGAAGCATCCATGCTAAGAAAGAAGATAGATTTGCAGTAGAGAGGGTAGAGACAAGAATAGAAGCATTAGCCAATCACCTCCGAGAGGGCTACCGCCAAGTTGTCCTCCTCCATTGCTCGGTCCCTTTCTCATCTCTAACTCCCTCAATGCACCCTCATCTCTATGCGTATATGAGTATATCCTCCTCCGTTAAACTATGAGAATTAACCTCATTTAACCCCTCCACATATCCTTTTCCTTTAATTACTAATCGGAGCTATATACGGAAAGATATAGTTACTTTGAGATAGGTTGATGAATTATTTGTAAAAAGAGGAGGCAGTGTTTTTCGGTAGGTGTAGTAGTCCAGTAGCAATCCCATTTAATACTCTAGTACCATTTATCTTCTTCTCTGGGGTTGTGTTAAGTTTACCCACTTATCTTTCCTTGTTCACCACTTGCACAAATCTTTGAGGAAGAATTAAATTCACTGAGGGCAAATACTTAAAAGGGTAATACAAAGGGTCGAAGCGTGGGCGGTCGGAGATATATTCTAAGATCTCATCAGTTTGTGGCCATCGAGCCTGTCATGAACGGAGAAGAGAGCAGGGTTGACAGTCACGAGCACGACCTCGTGATGCCGGGCTTCCGATTCCATCCTACCGAAGAAGAGCTAATTGATTTCTACCTTCGGCGGAAGGTCGAGGGTAAACGCTTTAATGTGGAGCTCATCACCTTTCTCGATCTCTACAGCTACGACCCGTGGGAACTTCCGGGTTTGATACCTTTCCCCTCTTTTCTTCAACCTCTTCCAGTTTCGAATCGATGTATATAATATAAGACCTGAAGTAGAGCTAGCTCTTGCATGCTGTGAATTTAATTTCAACTTAATTAGTTGATCCTTTCTTTTTTTGGCAATCCTCTTTTACAACGAGAACTTGTTTTCATTTACAGCATTGGTAATAATTGGAGACAAGGAGTGGTTCTTTTACGTTCCTAGAGATCGAAAGTACAGGAATGGCGATCGACCTAACCGAGTCACTCCGTCAGGTTATTGGAAGGCGACTGGGGCTGATCGGATGATTCGAGCCGAAAATAATCGGCAAGTTGGATTGAAGAAGACCCTTGTCTTCTACTCTGGGAAAGCTCCTAAGGGTATCAGAAGCACTTGGATCATGAATGAGTACCGTCTGCCCAAGTGTGAAACAGATTTGTATCAGAAGGTAAATCTTGTAATTAATTATATTAGTCCTCTAATATCAGATCTGAGTTTTTAAGCTAAAAGAAATTGGAGCTCTTGGGTTACTCAAGGCACCTCTAGGGTTTTTGGTATTTATATATAGTTGGTGAGTAAGATCTTAATTAAGTTATGATTAATTCTTGATGAAATAGCAATTAACCAAGTTTTCTGATCCATCTGTCCATTAATTCTTAGTTTGCCACATGTTCTCTTCTATCTTTTGTTAATCTTTAGCGCACACATGTGCTACCACTTAATTTGTCAAAAGAAGATACTGGATTTGTTGTTAATTAAAAGATACTACTGCACAAGAGAAGCTGATGAGATTTTTCGTGATCTTTCTCCTAGGTTCTGCATATGTGCTTGTATGGTTACTTTTATTTTAGGAACTAGGGTTTGGTGTAGAATATATTCCAGTCCCTGCCATCTAAAAAATCCTCTTTAAAAATAAAGTGACTTCACATGTGCTCCTGTTGCACTTCTTTTATAATTCCTTCATCTAATTACGGAAAGAAGCAGCATATATCATGCATGCATCTCTACCTTTTTCCTTTAGGTCTCCCTTCTCTTTCCTCTTTGTTTCTTTTGCCCCAAATATCTATGAATTCCACAGTTTATGCATGATTTCCTCTTCATTCTACTTAATTTTAGATGGAACTTAATTAATTTTCCTCCTTGATCCCTCTCTCGAACTCCTTAATTATGATTCTTTCTCCTCTTTTGAGGAATTCTTATGTTATACTCGTAAGTGTTATCCTTGTTAATTGTCTTTTTAAATTTTAGATCTATCAATTATCTCTCCTTTTTCAAGGATCGATCTCTCCTACTTCTCCTTAAGATCTCCTTAATTGTGTTATTCTCCTTATGTGAATTTCATCATGTTTAATACACTAGCAAATTCAATTGCTCCTTAATTTCACATCTTAGTACTTGTTGATCGAGCTAGCTTGATTCTTCCAGTTCTTTTCATTGAAGAAACAAATGATCAATTCCTTTTTCGCAGGCTGAAATTTCACTATGCCGAGTCTACAAGAGATCCGGGAACGACGACTACTCCCACCTCACTAGTACACTCTCCACAAAGGCATCTACATCTAGAGGGAGCCTAGCCAATAGAAAGCACCTCCCATCTCACCATCACGCCGTGAATTTCGTGATACATGATCAAGGTGAAAATTCATCGCTAAAAGTCCCCGACAACGCTGCGGGAAGCAAAACCAACTTGCCAACATCTATGCTACCAAAGCCGAAAGTCTACGGATCGACAGCCTCAGCTGCTTCACTGAGCTCAACTACTACAACCGAAGAAGATGGTATTTCCTTCTACCATTTGACGAACACGAGCACTTTAATCCCTTCCTACTCCCTCCTCAATGCATCCACTTCTACAATGACCTCAACTCCGGTTGATGAGCTAAATAAGATAGTTGGATACAATCAAACATACAATAACCAACCCAACCATTTCCTTCCATTGACACCGCAATCGCAGTTGCTTCCGTTTAATTCTCTGCCTGTATCGACTGTTTCGGACAGGCTTTGGGACTGGAACCCTCTCCCGGATGTTGGAAGGGACTATACCAGTTTTAAGTGATTATCATCAAGTACCATGAATTATATATATATATATATTTATATATATGCACCTATTAATGGCCTCCATTTTCCTTTCTTTACCATTTTAGGATGCCTGTCTAGTATTCTTAAAGAATATTTTAGTGTGTTTAATTAAGAACTCAAGATTGTAATTGCATTAACCTTCTATCAACTTATATAGCTAGTGATATTTGTATTGTTAATCTGAACAAGTTTGAAATTTTAGTCATGTTTCACTTTGGTTCTTGAACTTAATTTTAGCTTTTGTGTTCAACATCCCAAACTTTAAGTGTTTCGAATTTCAATTCTTGTCCTTGTTCTTAATTTGCTATATGATAATTTATTGCCTGCACTCGGAACACACACACACACACACACACACACACACACACACACACACATATATATATATATATATGCATCACACATCTATCGGTCATTGATCCTATTGCATATTTTCAATCATATCATCGATTCAACAGCTAGCCTTCTGTTTTGGTTTGATATTGTTTGCTTGGATTCATAAAAGTACGAGATGGATGCATGGAAAACCTATGAATTCGTGGTGCATAAATATATAATGCAGGAGACTCAATCAATTACTGTATGTTCTTGTAACTAAAAGGTCACACAGCAAGGACTAAATTGAAACACTTTGATTTTTTTTTTTTTTTTTTTTTTTTTTTTTTTTTTGAGAAAGTAGCATGCTACCGCTTCATTCATTTAGAAGGTGAACTAAGCTACAAGTGAGTCATCCATACCTCATAAGGAAAAAAAAAAAAAAAAAAAAAAACTATTTTGAAATTGAAGTTTATATATATATATATATATATATATATATATATATATAGTGCATTTGATTAACCCTTTCTGCTGACTTGCACTTGGGAATATTGTTTTGGATGTTCATGTTTTGACCTTCTGAACAGTTTTGGATGGTAATATATATGTCTGACCTTGTGAGCATAAAATAATGATTTAATGATTGGTGGAAGACCTGCAGAGATTCTGTAATGGAAGTATGTATAGAGAATAGGTTGAGATATTTATCATTCACCCATGCATGGTACTGGGAGTCATGTGACTGCATTAGGTCATCATTATATATATATATATATATATATATATATATATACATGCATGTTGTCTTTTGTTTGCATGGGCTATTGAGACAAAACCAAGTAATCGATCTGTATTCTCTCTGTTTGTTATATATTGGTAGTACTGGAGCTGACCTTGCACTTTTCGAAAATAATTTGCATTGCAGCTAACTAACTAGCTTTTCTGGTGAATATATATAATATATGCACTAGTTAAGTTTGATCACCTTAGCACTCAGAGTACTCTTATTAGGTTGTACAATGGGTATCTCATGCTTAATTTTGAAAGCACTTTATTTTGCTACTTGTCTTTATAATCTAGTGATCATGAAGGACTATACCTACATTAATTGCCTACATTTATTTGGTGTGTACGTACGTACGTATAATCATGCACCGTGTATCCACCGACATTCAATCCAATATTTCAAACCCTAGCTAACACCATTGAGTTGCAGCTTTTCCTCTACTTAGAAATTGGATGATGGGATTGAGTGTATGAGATGGATAAAAAGAGGATGGATTCACTGTGAATGGGCGTATAGATGCACTAGATGTAAGCAATTTTTTTTTTTTTCCCAGAAAATTAGATCATGATATATATAATACGGACTAAAGTAAATCACTTTTAAAAGTTTGTGGTGGAAAGGCAACTTGTTATAGATCATGATTCATGTCTGGTAACTTAAATTTTTTTTCTTTTTTCTTATTTGCAGAAAATTAGATCATGATATAATATGGACTAAAGTAAATTAAAGTACTTTTAGAAGTTTGTGGTATTTTATTTTATTTTTTTTTTTGGTGAGAGAAAACTAGGTACCATCCGTTTGGTTTATTTTTTTTAAGAAATAAACTTAGTTAGAATTGTGAAGGTACCTATTTCTCAAAACAAAAAAAAACAAAAAAAAAAAAAAAGTTTGTGGTATAGAATGATCAACTTGTTATAGATCATGATTCATGTCCAGTAACTTAAATTTTGGTTATATGATTTTTATAAGTCAACTTTATATTTTTTGTAAATGTATGAAAAATGTATGTTAGAAATTCACACAATTAACACTGCAATAATTTTATTCTATTATATCAATTTAATTGCATCAAAAATTAAAGTATTGCAAAATATATTTTATTGCAACAGCTTGTGTTGTTGTGATAATGCAAATCATTTTATTTAAGTATTTATTACCACAAGATTTATAGCAAGGATATGCAACTGATAGTTATCAATTGCAATAGTATTTATTGTTTAAAAATAATGAATTTCTAGCGGCGCACGTATGGTTAAGAAATTTTGTAGTCTTTTCGATCACTAGATAAATATATATAAAAAAGCCACAAATTTTATTTTTTAAATATTTAAATACTCTAGACCAAATTTGGTGGAGCCAATCATCAATTTGAAAATAAAAATAATTTTAGGGCACGGTGGTTTTCGTGCTTCTAAAACCTAGTTAGTCTCTCTAAGCTGACGCTTTGAAAATTTTTGTGACTCATGTGAAATTGGAGGTATGGATACTCTAGATCAAATTTAGTGAAACCGATCATCAATTTGAAAATCTATCATCGAAAACAATTTTAGAACATGGTGGTTTCCGTGCTTCTAAAACCTAGTTAGTCTCGCTAAGCCGCGGGGGGACATGAAATTGGGGGTATGAATTTGGCAAATGGAAATCCTACATTAGTTTTTTAACTAATGGGGATTATTAATTTGGAGGTGTGAGTTTGTGTTAGTATAGATTAATTGTAATATTGGAAGTAACAATGAAAATGAAAAATAAAAATAAAAATAAAAATTATTAAATGGTTGTATCTTTCCACAAGATCAATTACTGATAAGAAAATATATGCCTTTTTATAGAGAGATGACTCTTTAGTATTCATGAAAAGATGTCTCTCCATTGGTAAATGATATGTCTCTTTAATATTTGTGAAAAGAGTGTGTCTCTTTAATATTCGCAAAACAATCTGTCTTTTTGTTATAAAGAGATGTGAATGCTAATCAAAAGAGGTGTTCTTAATATCATTAACCATTCATATATATATATATATATATATATATATATATATATATATATATATATATATATAGAGAGAGAGAGAGAGAGAGAGAGAGAGAGAGAGAGATATAGTTTGGCTGAAATACTATCGATAGTACCCAAAAATTGGTGTTATCAAGTTTTCAGCCGTTGGATGAAAGGATGTGCAGTTGAGATTATAATGGTCCCCTAAAATTTTTACTATTCAACCAACCACCTACTAAACCCTAGGGTATCGTTTGGTAACGGGATAAGACAATACAAGTTATACCAGAGATAAGTATAAAGTACGGAATTAGAGTAAAAAAGTGTTTGGGATGGTTTCAGGAATAAGAGATTTTGTGTTTGGTATAATAATAAGGAATAAGAGGAATAAAGAGATTTAGTTAGGGTAAATAACCTTTTTGCCCTCAAATTTTATTATGTGATAAAACTTGTTAAATTCTAATTTCTTTATTTTAATTGATAGATTAAAATTTTACATAAAAAAAAGATAAAATCAAAATCAAAATCAAAGTATATTTTATTAAAATAATATATTAATTTAATATTTTACTTGCTCTAAATTTTTATTTTTTTAAATCTAATTTCTTTATTTTAATTAATAGATTAAAGCTTTACAAAAAAAAAGATAAAATCAAAATCAAAAATAAAATCAAAATCAAATTATATTTTATTAAAATAATATATTAATTTAATATTTTACTTGCTCTAATTTTTTATTTGTTAAATTCTAATTTTTTTATTTTAATTAATAGATTAAAGCTTTACAAAAAATAAGATAAAATCAAAATTAAAATCAAAAGCAAAATCAAGTTAGCCTCGGATAGTGTGCTAGGGGTAAATTAGGAAAGTAAAATATAGTAATATTTTACTGTTGGAATAGTAATTCTTGTTATACCAGAAATACCAGAACAAAATATTTTTATTATTCCTGATACGTTTGGAGGGATAAGAGGGATATCCCCTTATCCCATTCACTAACCCTGATCCAAACAGACCCTAGGAGACCACTATCATCGTAACCGTATATTTTTTTAATCAAATGGCTAAAAAATTGATAGCATCAATGACTTAGTACCATCGATATATAATATTCCAGTCTATATATATATATATATATATATATATATATATATATATATATATATATATATATATATATATATATATATATATATATATCCTGTAAGTAGAAGGTGTTTGAAGGCTTCAAGGCCAATAAGACAAATTCTTTCTTCTTTCTAATCTTTCATACTAATTCTTTAAAGAGAAGTTTCTAAGAGAAAGCCTTCAAAAGTATCATTTGCAGACTTTGGGGAGTCTAGAGGTGAATTCTCTTAGCCCGACACAGTATATTTTCGAGTGAGGACAAATATTAGCTTACAAAAAGTGTTAATACAAGTCACAAGACCATAATAAACTTGCATGATCTCCATTTACTCTCCCCAATGTTTGATGCATGGACTCTAATTAGAATTAATATTGTGCCAAAAAAAAAAAAAGCAAAAAAAAAACACATGAAGAGCATGTATTCGATAAAGAGAAATGATAAGTCTGCAACTGAAGGGGTTGTAATCTTTACATCCCCTAATCCAATGGTTTAAAAGGTTTAATCAATCCATTTTGGTTTTCTATATAAAAAAAAAAAAGAAGATAAAATTAGTGTATTATATATAGCCTTTATATAGGCATAGTTATAAAATTACGACCTAAAAGTAGTAGATTGTAGCTTCACTACAACAAAACTATACTATAACGATACTTTTATGTGTTTATAAAATCTAAAAACATTACCGTTAACAAATATACAGACACTTATAATTAGTATCGCTATATGTGCAGTCGCTAAAGTGTATAGCGACACATTATTATAATGTGTCCCAATTAAAAATACGTCATTATAATCTAATTTTAGATATATATAAGATACTTGTATAAAAGTGTCACAAAGATGTATAACTATAATCTAATTTTGTTGTAATACTGTGGAGACCTAACATTGCCGACTCATCCGGTAAAACCCACCGGTGTTTTGTCGTAAAGGATTAGTTTTGAGGGCGGGCTAGCTAGCTAACTTGTGCGGGAAAAAGATTCTTAGAAATTGCATGCATGTTAAAAAATAGTGTCACAAGAAACAAAAATCAAGGAAAAAAAAAAGATAATTGATATCTAGTACTATGTTCACATCAAACAAGTTTTAATACATATATATATGTTACATCGTTTGAGCTTATGCAAGCTTAGATTGGCATCAAAAACAAAAACTTAGGGATTAATAATTAAGCTGGAAGCTCTCAGTTTTTCTTTTTGTTTCTATTGTTGCCACTGCAGTACAAATAAGTTGTTAAAAAAAAGGATGCTAATGCAATTTAGTTAGCTAGTAAGATAGTAATATTATAGTTGATAATTTAAAATTAATTGAAATATCAAATTACTGTTACGTCAGCAACACACCATCGATCATTCCGTCAATAAAATTACATTATAGAACATGACAGAATTAATATATATATAATTTAAAATTTAAAATTATAGTAAATTAAAATTTGATAATCAGACCTTCGTGGTATGGTACCGCTAGCTTGAATATATATGAGAAGTGCAATTGAGCGTTGTTTCCCTCCATTGAATTCCTGCGGTGGACAGACAGCTGGTACTAGCTAGCTAACTGACTGGTGAAGGTGCCGTCCGCAGGCAGCAGTTGAAGCAAAAGGCGGTCAGGTCGGGCGTCCCACCCGCCGCCCGGCTTTAATTGAGAGCAAAGAAGATGGGGCCCACATGACTTTGACCGATGGCCGTCGACCGTTGACCGTGAATGCGGGGGGCCCATTAGTTGACCAACTTTCGCTGCCTGCGTGCACCGAAGGGAGCTGACCCAAAACTGTTTAAAAATTATTTTGAGATTGATAACGATCCGGCTGCCAATAATGATCGGCAAAAATATTTCAATTTATTTATTATTAATAACGTATGTACGTAATTTTTTATATTTTTAATCAAAAAAAAAATTTATTCAAAATATTTTGTCCCGTATAGTATTTAGCTTTCACATTTTCGATTTATATTCAATTCCGCTCTCACATTTTTGACTTATATTTTCGACTTATATTCAATTCCGATATCAGCTTTCACATTTTTGACTTATATTTTATTCTGATATAAAATGATATACATGAGGCTTGCCTCACATTTCTGACTGATAAACCAGTTTTGATACTAAATGTAAGCCTTTTACCAGTTTTGATACTAAATGTAAGCCTCATACTTCTGGCTGGTAAACTAGTTTTGATACTAAATGTAATAATCCGATCCACCAGCACTAATAACTCATTGGGCTTAAACCATCTGCCCAAAATACTTAAACCCAATTATTATTAATAGCGTGTGTGGCCTCTATGTTTCTAATAATAACCCTTTTCTCATTAGATGTTAAACTATTTGGACGTTACAAACTCGCGCTATTTAGACACCTCCTACGAGTTCAATAGATGCTCTCACATTCCCGTTTAGACTCCTATGGATTCAAGAGATGACTCCCACCAATTTCTCATTAGATGTGGGACTATTTGGACGTTACAATGCAATATATGCTCTCACATTCCCCTTTAGACTCCTACGGGTTCAAAAAATGAATCCCACCAATTTCTCATTAGATGTGAGACTATTTGGACGTTACAAACTCTCTCTGTTTAGACTCCTCCTATGAGTTCATCTACAGGTTCAAGAGATGGCTCTCTCTCTGTTTAGACTCCTCCTATGAGTTCAATAGATGCTCCCACACTCCCGTTTAGACTCCTACAGGGACGTTACAAACTCTCTCTGTTTAGACTCCTCCTATGAGTTCATCTACAGGTTCAAGAGATGGCTCTCTCTGTTTAGACTCCTCCTATGAGTTCAATAGATGCTCCCACATTCCCGTTTAGACTCCTACAGGTTCAAGAGATGGCTCCCACCAAACCTCATGGTGTATCACATTGTCCTGCATAACATTTAGCTCTCGCATTTTCAGGTGATATTCGGTTCTGATATTAAATGTACATAACAACCCGATCTATTAGAAATAATAACTCGTTGGGCGTAAACCACCGGTACAAAATGCTTAAACCTAATTATTATTACTAGGATTCATAGTAGTCTCTGTATACCAAATAACAACTTCGTTTTCATTCAATGTGGGGCTATTCAGACTTTCTCTGTTTAGACCTTTACGTCCTCGTTAGCCCAATTACACATACAATCCAAAATTATCATGCGATGTAAGGTCCCGCTCACACTTCTGACTGTTGAACCAGTTCTGATACCAAATGTAACAATCTGACCCACCAACAATAACAACTTATTGGGCTTAAATCATCTGCCTAAAATGTTTAATCTTAGTTATTATTAATAGCGTATATGACCTCTTATACTTCTTATCAAAACTCATTTCTTATTTGATGTGGGACTATTGGAGTGTTATAGTGTAGTTATCATAGAGAAGACCCCTCTCCGACACGAGGCTTCTTTTAACGAGCACGTGTAGCTAAGGGTAGAACTGGGTCCGGGTCTAAACAAGGCCCGGCCCGATGGGTCATGTATAGAATAGGGTTCGGATATCAAAATTGTAACTCGGTCTAGATCGGATTTAGTGTTATATATAATATAATAATATATTTATCCATATAAGAAATGATTAATAAAATATGTTATATATAGTATAGTATTATTAATTATATATAAAGTAATATATATGAGGATATGTTATGCATATAACTAAATGAGCAACGCTACATGTACACCCCCAAAGGGGGTGTACATCTTACACCCACCCATCTAAGGGTGGGGGGGTCACTTCACAAATATCTAGTTTCCGCATAAAAATATATTATAATTAATTTTTTTGATGTTATCAAATTTCAGTTTTGAATTTATAAAAAATAGATCATTTATTTTAATTTAATACAAAATAAAAATATATACGACTGATATGACAAATGCATAAAGTGAGCCTAAACAAATGAGCTTGTGCCTGGGCCAGGCCTTAATTTTTAAGATAAGGAGTAAAGCCCAAAAATTTGTTGGGCCAGGTTTGGGCATGGTATCACCCGACCCAAACCAGTCCCAGTTATAGCCCTAAGTGTAGTTGCTTTAATTATATCTTTTGGGCCTTGGGCTGGGTTTAGGTAAATTTATTGGGCCCTCTACATCTCTATGAAATTTTCAATTTTTGGGTTTGTTTTTTTTTTTGTTTCTTTTTTCTCTTTTTATTTTTTATTTTTAGATGCTTTTGCGCCTGCGCTGATGCACCCTTTTCCCGCTCGGAGCGTGATTCAAACTCAGAACTATATACACATTTATAGGATAACTCTTATAATTAAGTTATCTTTCAAGGAGTTGAGTTGGAATGCTATCGGTAGCAAACAAATTTCGTTGTCATCTATTTATTTTCGATGATGAAACTTTTAAATCGACGATCGACACCGTTAAATATATTCTAAATCATTTAAAGTATTTGAAAATTAAATTTCATATTTTTTAAATATTTTTTTCTTATTCAACTAGATACAAAAATGAACGGCTGAAAATAAATATTCTTCAAAAAGTGATGATAAAAATATTGTAATCAAAATCGAGAAGTATAGACCTTGTTTTAAATAATTTAAAAAATTTTCTAACCAAATTTTAATTGATTTAGATTTCTTTACACCATTAAACGAGCAAACGTCGTATATCTATCATTAAAATTATAAGTTCTGCAACCATTTGATCATTAGGTCAATTATGTCAAAAAAAATTTAAAATTTAATTTTTGGATACTTCCAGTGACATAGATCATGTTCAACGATACCGATCATCGATTTAAAAGCTCCATTATCGAAAATAAATAGATGACAACGAATCACCCGTACTTCGCACGGGTTAATTATAATGCCTGTAAATTTATAAATGGGAGACACAAGATCTAGTACAAAGTGTTGAACTTAATTTAACCCATAGAAAAGTAAAATGCAACTGATCTACATTAAGATACCATATTGAGATAATTCTCTTTTAAAAAAATATTAAAAACTGGTTGTTAGTTAGTTAATTTGGTTGGATTAAAATAATATATAAGTCAAAATGTATATGGATAGAGCATAATTTTAAGACTTATTTGGTCCTGTTATTTATATAATTATTATTTTGAACGTATTAAATAAAAACTTTTATTTTTAAGAATCAAAATCACTATTAATTATTAGTGGTACTTGATTGAGAGGAGTCATGCATACATGCAAACACTTGAGATGAGACATTTAATTAATTCCCAACGCATATTTATTAATTACGTGATTTTCATGCATATTTATTTATATCTAGGACAAAATAACTATTAAATATATCTTTACGAGATCAATCTTTTAGATAATATAATATAAGAATTTATTCTAAATTTTTTCACCTGATGAAATCATGAATATGCATGTCTTTCAAACTTATAATGCACATCAGTAAAGATGTTAAATATATTTATATATACCCACTAATTTTCTATCAGATCAATCTTTTTAGTAATACTGTAAGCATGTACCCAAGTTGGTGGAATGTGGGTCCAAAATTGGACCGCTGTGCAGAGAGAGAAAAAAAAAAAAAAAAAAAAAAAAAAAGATAAAAGAAAAACAGACGAGTGGTACGCTTTGCTTCTTATGCAGGTTTTAAAATCAGTGATCTTTAAAAAAATCTTTAAAAATACTCGTGACGGTGATGTGTGGGCCAACACAGACAATGATTAGAGACCTATTAGGATAAAATCTAGGACTAATTACAATTCAAAAATTAAGAACAAATACTTTTTGTACATCTCAAAAAAAAATGTATATCTTACACCCACCCATCCAATAGTAGGATAAATTTCATCTATCACTTCGAAGTGATGGATGAAAAAGTTTTCAATCTTGAATGAATGTGAGTGTAAGATGTACACCCACCATAAATGGGTGTACAGGTAGCATTGCTCATACAGAAGTCGACGAGCGAGGAACATTCCTTAATCGCGACCACATGATGCGGGCGTGATGGATATAACGAGCGTGAAAACTCGAGATCAAACATCCTCGCTTGTGTGCGCGAGACCATTCGAAGCTATCACTTCATCTTGTAAGGCCAACCATGTTCGTCGAGGAATGCTCGAACTGCTTCTTTAATGGCAAGATTCGGCACGAGCTGATGTGGCTCCAGCGGTTCCCGTGTGATGGGATCGAACTTGCCAACCTAAGTAGGGCGATTCCCGTGCAAGTCGGAACGAAGAACAAATGTGTCAGTTAGCCAACAACACTCTATATTCAAGCTGTTTCAATTGCACCAAAGGTCCCTAACCTTTCCAAGAGGTTTCATTTCAATAGTCTACCTTTTCAGCCATTATAATCGGTCTCTAACCTCGACATTTTCCGCCGCACTCTCACGCTTTTAGTGTATTCTTAGAGCTAAATTGGATGGAAATGACTAGGTAGATATTTCCATCAATTTAATGGAGGATTTTAATCACAGCGGAGGGGATCCAATTTTGGTATCAGAAAGGTAAAGGCCCCACGGTGCAGTTTTACCCTATTTAACTCTCAAGGAATCACCTTCTGAAGATGTTCATGAAGCGCAGCCCTCTCGTATGTAACTCCGCTTGGGGTAATCACCGGGTCCCGAAAGATATCAAGTGTTATTTTGCAACAGAGGTGATCAGGGACCTGCATTTGAAAGGGTAATACACACTAAACCACAATTATAAATCAGAAAAAAGATGTTTCAAGCACTAAATCAGGTTACACACAAGTCCCGAGATGTCGCTGAATAAAGAAATGCTAAACATCGTCAAAGACACAAGTGTTCACTAGAATTATGCTTGAAACAGTGAAGGAGCTATTATATTATGATAATTGCAACATAGTTGGATTTTTTTCACATAAGGTTGTTCTACCTCTTTTTCTCTGATTATAGAAAACAAAAAAGTCTTGTCCACTTGATCATCGTATTGCGGTTTCATTTGTCCTTGAAGATTTATGAATAAATCACCTCCTAGAAACCTACAGGATTTTGCAACTTATAGCCCCTATGTACTCAAGGAAGCATACACAGCCTAACTGTGATAATCAATATAAATATACATGACTACAATCTGAACAGAATTTAACACGCCTTGCATGCTTATAGTTACCGGTTTTTTTTTAAAAAAAAAATTGACTTAAAAAGGCATATAACAACAACACAATATTAGAGGCACTTATCCTTAGATACCTCTACGACTTTTCCTAGCTTCATGTTGTTCAAAACCTTGAGCCTGTGAACGAACTTGTTTTATTTTTCTTTCTAAGGTCATATTCATTTTCACACACTGAAAAAGAAATCCCCTACCATTACACATTTACACATTTATTTGAGTTTGCAGATCACTATCTTTCCTCGCCTAATTTATAATATTTGTCTCCAATCAACACTTAAAGAGTTATAGAGACTTTCATACACCTTAATTTATGATATTTAAAGGCGCATTTACAAAATTTAGAAGGGGCATTCTTGAGGCAAAGAGCTATTTATGTAATTATCTCAGAAACAGAAATTAAGAGCACTATTATTATGATCAGGTACTTAAAGCAGATAGCAATACTTTTAATAATGCAAATTTCTAATTTACTGACGACTTGTGATATCCAATCAATCTTTCATGGTTGTAGTTCTTAAAAACTGAATGTATTTGCATTACTAAGAAATTGAAACTATATATTCATATTACCTGTATCGATAGACTTTCCAAGCATTGCACTCTGCATTTCAACTCTGCAGTAGTCTGGCTTTGGTTTTGTACTTGTTGCTCCAATCTCTCAACATGCTCCTTTATTTGGCGGATGCTTTCTTCAACTATCGTACCCTCACAGGAACACGAACATGAAGGCTTGAAGATCTCTCTCGGAGAGGGACCTAATCCTATACCGCGTATATATCCTTGTTTGTCCTTTCCTATGATTTCGGAGAAAGTATCACCCTTCCATGCAACCTGCCCTTGCAATCTTGATGGCTCTAAATTCTCGGCCATCTTTTTCTGCAAATCAGACTACAAAAAGAAAGCCCATATTAACACGAAAGGGAAAATTAGATATTTCTTTTAGTTGATATTTACTTCTAAGCAAGAATTTAAGTATCCATCGGAACGGACCGTATCCACCGTGCTGTATCGTGCCAACAAAATATCGACACGATACAACATCCGTACCGATTGTACAGCACAAAACCTTTTTTTCTTTAAATTACTAAGTAATCTTTTCAATAAAATTCAAATTATTTGATAAAGATACATAGTAAGCAATTAAAAAATTTTGTTGCTAAAGAAAATAAATAGTTCATACCATTATATGTCGGCATACATATATTTTTTATGACCGGCACTCATCGGTACTGCTCGGCACGCACCGTGCCGACAAGATTTCGGCACGACCCCGTGCCACGGCACTTAAATCCTTTCTTCTAAGCAAGGAATCAAGTGCCGCCCCGTGCCGCTCGTACCGGTACGGGGGTATCTACCCCCGTCCCCCCGCGTCTCGGGTATCGCCCGAGACATAATGGGTATCGCCCATGCCGTGTCGCTCGGCACGCCTCTTTTTTCTTTTTTTCTTTTTTGTTTTTCTTTTTTAAATTACATACGGCCCTTTTTTTTCCCTTTTTAAATCACATACAGTAAATTTTTTTTTTTTTTTAAATCACATGGGTGTACAGCTTTTTTTTCTTTTTTTAAAAATCACATGGGTATACACTGTACAGTAAATTTACTTCTTTTTTTTTAATCACATGTTTTTTTTATAAAAAAATCACATGGGTGTACACTATTTTTTTTAAATCACATGGGTGTACAGCCTCTTTTTTTTTTTTTTTTTTTTTTTTGAAATCACATGGGTGTACACTGTACAGTAAATTTACCCTTTTTTTTTAATCACATGTTTTTTTTTTTAAAAAAAAACACATGGTTGTACAGTAAATTTACTATTAAACCATACAACTATTTTATTTTTTTCTCTTTCCACGTTATATTGTACAGTAAATTTACTATTTAACCGTACACTATTTTTTTTTTTTTTTAAATCACATGGTTGTACAGTAAATTTTTATTCTTTATGAGCTATAGTTGTATTTTATATATTTATGAGTATAGTAAGCTATATATAGCCAATATTCATAATTTTTTAATTAAACATTTCAAAATAATATTATAAAAACTTATTGAGAACAAAAAAAAAAAAAAAAAAATTGTGTCAAAGCGTGCCACTGGGAGGTCATGCGTATCCATCGGCACGCAAGCGTAGCACGTGTGGGCACGCAAGCGTGCCCGCACCGTACCGTGCCGGACGGAGAGCGGCATACCCCCATGCCACGTCACTTAATTCCTTGCTTATAAGGCACACTGAAATTAAATGCATACAGCTAATTTCTCATCCATGTAAGTTCCATCCTTGTACATATGAGTACTCAAATAGACTTCAGCACGTTGCGGCTCTTTCTTCTCTGGATGCTTTTGCCTCTATAAAAAGCAATGTTATAAAGATCATGCACTTCAAAATATAAAATCGGAAGGAAAATTACACGAATTTGCATTGATAATTACATAAATACAATAGTACTTACCATTTCCTCTGCAACGCGTGCAAAACTCTTTGTGCCAGCAGTGTGAGTCGTCTTCAGCATTGCACGGTTTCTTTTGTTCCTTAAACTACGAGCCTATGATAGCATACATAACTTCAATACTCAGATAACCGTATAGATTACAAAAACATAATCCCTACCTTTCCAGTATCTGACTTCCAGAAGTTAACGAGAGAAATCCATTGATCATTAACCACATCTTCTGGAGCTTTACTATGTAACTCCTTCAAGCTGGCACGTTCGTCAAAGTACGTTCCTTTTAGATCGCATTTATAGTCCTTCCACTTTTTCCCAGTTGACTTTAAAATCCACTTTTCACACCGCACTGGGTATAGGAACTTCGCCTACATTAAACAAAAGCGATAGGAACAAATTTTGCATCAAATAATCTAGCATCCCAATTTTGCTAAGCTTTCTTAACTTCCTCGTAATGAAGGGTTGCTTGACCAATCAACAAGGATTCTCTGTGCTTCTCAATTATTATATATATGAAGCAGGCTTTTGAAAAACCAAAAGAATATGCAACTTCTATGATTTGTTTTACAGCAAATAGCATCACACTAAATATTTGAAATTAAAGCACCCAAGTATAATCATGAAAAATATTCAAGAACCGGTCATATATTTTTAAACTAAATTGATGGCATCTTACTTACGTACCACGAGTCACAATGGAACACAAGAAAACAGCAAAGAACAAGAAATGTTTCTTTGCGCATTTGCGATCGGATTTCTTAGAAGATTGTTATAATAATATCAGACATCTCCTGAGCAATCATCTTTTTTTCTATCATTAACCTTTTTGTTTTGAAGCACATGACCTAGTTGCGAAACAACAAATTAACAATGCTAGGGTTCGATAATCCGAACAATCAAAAACAAGCTGACAGATACCTCCACCGCAATTAGTATTTTTTCCTCGGCCTCCTTTTTAACATATCTCCAGTCGTTATGACTTAAAGTACAAATCCTTCCATCTCTAGCTACGAATCCCAAAAACTGAGCCAACAATCGTCCTTCATTTCCAACAGGTTGCCCTCGGGCATTGCAAACTACGACAACTCGATGCCCCGGTAGTAAATTCCACAAATCAGCTAGTTTAGTCTTCCCACAGATTCTTTCACCATTCTCGTCTGCACGGTACACCATAATATGTTACAAAAGTAGCATTCCATATTCCAGGAAAAATCGTAAAACCTACAATAGTTCACCAATCTGTATAACTTATACCTTCCATGATTACTTGGTCGCCTTCTTCGTGATCTACACTCAAGTAAAACTCCGAATCACCAGTTTCTGCGGCATGTGGGTCGATATGAACAGGACTCTGGGAAGGGGGGGCATAATCAAATTGCATACGGGATCGTGTTTGCGGGGTGGGTTGAGATTGGGGCTCCGCCCGATGTTCATCTTGATTTTGAATTGTTTGGTATCGTCTACGCCTTGCCATGAATGATCAAAACTATAATACTATTACACTACACAGCTTAAAAATATATATATATATATACTCTTTTTAGCATGATAAACAAAGATTTGGTTGTAACAATATTCTAGTTCAATAGTTTACTGCTAAATTGCATTGAATTAAGCTGAATAAAACTACATAACTGCAGTTATTTTCAGCAACATGAAAGAATTAAAAGACAAAGATAAAATAAAATAAAATAAAATAAAATAAAAAAATGCATACAGTGATTAACAAAACGATCCGATCGAAACAGAAATTAAAAGTTTAGCATCTTATCTGAAAGAGAAATTGAAGTTAAAGAAAAAAATGGTTCTAGTAAATAATCAATGGTGCGTTTACACCGTAATAAAGATTTAATAAATCGCGCAAATAATTTCCTTGTTCCTCACCAACTCGCGATTTGGATGGGGGAAATTAGGGCTGGTAAGGGATTGAAAAAGGGAATTTCGATCATACCAGAGATAAATCTACAGGACCCAACTCCGAATCTCGCTCGATCCAGCAAAAGCACTTCGAACTACAGCGGTGACTACAAACAAAAAAACGCTTCACAGAGCGTACAACAAGCATCATAAACAAGTGGGGCCAAAAAGTGCTGACACCCCCCTCAACTATACGGAATTTTGAAATAGGCTCCTCAATTTATTTATTTATTTATTTATTATTATTTTATTTTTTTTGATTTGGACCCATCTCTAAAATTCTATGTCATTTGATGGTAAACTTCAAATTTAGTTACAATTTTCAATAGCTGCTACTTTTAGACAAAGAGTCGGTCTACTAAGATATAATTTTTAAAATATTATTATCTAAAAACATAAAAGATTTTTTAAAAATATGTTCTCATCCCAACTTTTTTTTTTTTGCCTAATAGCATTATTCAATCCTTAATACCAAACAGATAAAGGATTGGATAAAGAAAGTGGTACGTTAAAAATAAATAAATTTCTTTTTTTCTTTTTTCTTTTTTTTTTTACCTTTATTGATTTAAAGGAGAAAAATGTCATTCTAATAGAAGGAAGGTAAAGATGCAATGCAAGGGAGAAAATGCAAGTATCTGAAATTAATCCCAGCTATTTTAAACCCATACACAACTCACATCTAGGGACAATAAATTCCTACATTAAGTTATTATGATTATAATCTAGTAAAAAAAAAAAAGGCAGAGAATAATACTTAATAATCAAGGTTTAATTATTTGACTTGTCAGTCCAAGTATAGCAGTAAATGATAGGAAAATAAAAAAGGAATTACAAAGTGTAACTTGTATGTACACAGTTGCATGAATTGTAAAATCCTACAAAGAGACTCTGCACACAAAAGCCAAATGACAATCCATATGTACACCCACCACCCACCATTTCCTAAAAAACCATTTCGCTGAATAAGAATGGAGAGTCGAGTATCCGAGGATGAACTAAAATGATTCTGAGTATCCGAGGAAGTTAAGTTATATTACTTCGATTCGATGATCGTGCTTCGCATCGAAAAATAATCTCATGGTTGATGCATATGAACGTCGGAAGCTATGGCCTCGTATTGTAAGCCCAGCCATGCTCATCGAGGAATGCTTGGACAGCTTCTTTAATGGCGAGGTTTGGCACGAGTTGGTGTGGCTCTAGCGGCTCCCGGGTGACCGGGTCAAACTTGCCCACCTGTGCCGTCCAACATGTTAGATCTAAATGCGGTGAGCTAGTGCCCATTTGCCCTAACTAGAGCTTTTGCAGAACTGCATTAGTGTTCTTAAGGTTGAATTGTTCGAAAAAACACTAAAAGTTTATTGTAACTAGAAAAAAAATTCCTGCTACAGCTTTTCGCAATAGCAGTAACAGAAACAAAAGTTTCAGATTGAATCTTCTGCTTTTCTGGAGCTCAGAAGCTCGTATCAGCTTTTTACTGCCCACTGCAAAAGCTCCGGATTTTATTTGCCAACCACTTTGACTGCTTCTTGTTGGAGTAGCTAGGCCTAGTAGGAACTTTGATTCAATTCAAGTTTCCAAGAGTCACCTTTTGGAGATGCTGAAGAAGCATGGCCCTTTCGTACGTTACCCCCGACGGCGTAATCACCGGGTCCCGAAAGATATCTAGGGTTATTTTACAGCATAGATGGTCGGGTACCTACAATTCAAAAGTATCTAACAACCATAAGAAGACAATATGGGAAGAAACAAGTAGCAGGAAAGGCAGTAGAAGTCTCACTTCTGTTGGAACATCAGCTATTGTGGCTTTTCTGAACACCTCACTCAGCAGAATCAACTGCGCCTCAAATTCATCTTCGGCTGAACAATCAAGGTCAAGATACATCTTAAGAGCTTTTTCACATGCTTCCCTGGATTAGAGAGAAATTTGCATTAGATTTAAGCACAGATCATGAAAGGACCAATTTGGCATGTTGTTGGGCTTATATATATATATTACATACTCCAATTTCCAAAGTTGACATGCTATCTCCGTTGATGACCTCTCCCATTCAGTGTACTTTGCCTTGGCGAGCTCCTGCCATATTTCCTCAACCATGTAGCTCATAGGGTGTGCGCCCCTCCCGAGTTCCAGAGACTGCGTTTTTGTACAACCCAAATTAGCAAGGGAAGAATAACAAATAATGCAAACCATTAATAACAAATAATGCTGTTGAACAATGCCCATCTTAATCTACATGCCATTACAATCTTCTTCTAGATTCCATTTCTTTTTTTTTCATTTTGTAACTACTCTTCATTCCTTATTTCTTTTATTACACCATCCAATTCAAGGGTGACTATCTATTTCTCCATTTTCTTGATCACAAATTCAACAGCTGAACAGCACTAACATGTATTCTCTAGAAAACACTATCCATGTGTAATTTCGTAATCTTTAAAATCTGGTAGGGAAAACCACTTATATCATTATTTACCATAAATGTGCTCCTACATCCAAAATCATAGTACTATGTTTTCTCTCTTGCCCTTCTCTCACTCTTTCAGTTAGATACGAGAAACATTAATTTTATATGGCATCATCACATTAAGGCACTATTGTTGGTATACCACCCTTTGCTGTTGTTGTTGCATCTGAAAGGTGAGGATACAATGTGCCATTTAAAACACTTCAAATCTCCATAAAATTCCTTGACAAAAAAGTTCTATATCGGGTATCAAGATACCAACACAATCTTCCTTCCTACAATAGCAGTAGAAAATAGAACTTCATAGCTGCGTACCCCCTCCATTCATCGAAGATCTTATATGCCCCTAAAAAGTGTGCAGTACAATGGATGCCCCTGTATGTATACAATTTTCATAAATGCCCATCCAGGATGGCGTTTTTGATGTTTGATTATTTAGAAGGGGCACCTAAGAAATCGACTACGAGCTGGAGGAATATGATATTAAGGTAGTTGAAGGATATACAATTAACATTGAAGTAAAATGTATGGACAACATGATGCAAACCGAGAGGTTGTCAAATCTGAAATTTTCAACTCTATTTTGGTTTAAAGGTATTCCCTGAAATAAACTTTGGTTCAATTTATCAATTCCGTTGAACTTCAATAAAATTAAAGCAAGTAACAAAAATTCAGCAAGACGAAAAATTAAAATTGAGCTGAAGCAACACTGGATGGTGATAAACCTTCAATATATAAGATAAAAACAACCAACTGAAAATAAATATAATAGTTCTAAATAAAAAGATAAATTCGATTTTATCGGACTTAAAGCTTTTAAATTTGGTTGTTTTGGCAAAAATGGTGGGTAATGGTAAAAAGATAGGTTGAAAGGAATAATGGGAGATCAGGAGATGAGAGAGAAGATAAGATACAAGAAGATGCACCGATCACACGATTGCGGGATATCCACGATCGACGAGGGTGGTACACCACGAGTATAACTTCAGCAATGGGGAAAAAGAAAGGAGGTAGGGACCCGGAAGAAGAGGAGGTGTAGGAGCAGAAGCCGATCTTGCCACGAGGAAGAAGCAACAACAATCAAATTGAGGAAGAAGATGATTTCGGCGCGAGGAAGAAGCGTCAATGATCACACCGGGAAGAAAAACACCACAGGAAGAAAAACACCACGGCAAGGATAAAGAGCAATAGTACAAATTTCTATTCATCAAATCTCTCCCAAAACATCAAGAGTCTAAGTATTTATAGTGTTAAGAACCTATCCTATAATAAATTATTGTCTTTTCGTCTTCAACACCACACGGTCACCCAAGGGTCATGCGTAGAAGATGAAGCAATTTTGAGGAAACCAAAAAGTCTTTTTGGAATAATTTCTATGTTTATGGAAAAAAGGGGTTTGGGTTAGCCAAATCAACTAAAACTAATCGATTTAAACCCGAATCAAACACGAACTTACAAAATAAAAAAAATGCATTCAAAAATAAAGATTTATTTGTTGCATCACAACACCTCAACAATAGGCATTTTAGAAAGGCCCTGAACAACAACTTTTTTTTTAATTGACACTTCCCTCAATTTTTGCTTGCTTTGATTTGAGTTCTCTCTGTCAATTGAATAAAGGATTGTGCTAATTTAAACAGTGACTTTACCAAATTTAATGGCTTTGCTTTCTTTTCAGCTGACAAAATAGCAAATTTCTTCATCATTTGATAATTGATAGAAAGCGGAGTTGTAAATTTTAATGGAATTTTAATGAACAAAAGCTGAGGTGGTGTCAACCAGAAAAATAATTAAGTTCGGAGTCTAAATAGCCTATTGTTAAGCGGGTCTACACATTTTTCCCTATCTTACCCTAACACTAAGCACATGCAACAAAAAGAATTCGGAACTTAACCATATAAACCATATAAAAGTACTTCTCAGAGAAACTACTAATTTCTTAAACACTTGGATATCCAACCAATAATTGATGGTCATATTTCTTACATGACTTTGGGATAGCAATTAGCAATAGTTACTTCTCTGAGTCTAATTCAGTTCTCAATGAAGAAATCAATCAATCAAAACAGTAATTACTCTCTTTGTAGATGCTTGTTCAGGGTAAGTGCTTCCTACAGTGAGAGGCAGTACACCAATATGATCCTTAAGTGTCTGCTAATTATCCCACTAAACATGAAGAAAAACTCTGACAACATCCCTTTTTATCCTTCTAGCAAAAAACAATTATGAAGAATTAAAGAGTCAAATCTCCATTAATATAGAAGAATCGCATGATGATCTAATAAATCAAATTGCAAACCACAGTTTACATAACTTTCACATAATCTACTAAAAAGGGGAGGGGGAGGGGTAGACCTTCTCCAATTCTTTGATTGCCTCTGCAAATTCTTCCCTATCTAGTAGAGCAAGACCCAGCATATAGTGTGCCTGCCAATACAATACCAAAATTATGAGATGTTAAGGAGATTTGCATATGCCAAAACAATGCACAAACTATGCGATGTTGAGAAGAGATGACTATCTTTTAATTCAATATGGAAGACATGTTGTAAGTTACAACTAAATGTAAATATTTCAAGGTCATAATATAGCAAGAAAGAGAAAAATAGACGAAAACAACTACATTAAATAAGAGATCTCACATGCATTCATTCACGTAATGTTGGGTCAAAGCACAAAATCCTGGGGGTAACTTTTTCTTTCCAGGGAAAATGGGATGTTCCAGAACAAACTGGTCAAAGTGTAAATTTGCATTTGGATGTATTATGTCAGTTCCTAGAGGATGTCCCTAATAGAGTTTTGATAAAAAAGTTTGTAAGTGCCTGAATCTTTTTAAATACCATCTTCGCGCTTTCATATCCTGGCAAATTTTGGCTAAGTAATTGAGTATAGGTTGGACTGTTGGAATTTAGCCTAAAATTGGACAAGTACAAAATTAGTTTCAAACAAAACAGGGCACACTAGCAATGATTCAGCACATATACAGCGTATTTTTTCAAAATACTCTCGAAAATTAAAGGTGTACTAGCTATGATTCAGAGCATATACAACGTATTTTTCATTAAACTCCCTAAAATTAAAGGTGTAAGATAGCAAAAAGAACTGAGTGAACAGCAAGATATAATTCAGCACATAAACAACATATCTCATCATATTAGCAAAAGATTGGAGGCATAAAAAATAAAATAAACTATGCAGACAGCAACATATAAAAAGAAAACCACTGCAAATCATTAAGAGATGATTGGCAAGCAGTTAAGGAGCAGTTCTCAACAGAAAACAAGACAAATAACTACATAATTGACAAGCAAATCCAAAAATATAACTACAAAAAGCAAAACATACAAATTATACTAAGAAAATTATAGAATTAGAACATCAAAGCTTAAAGGAGAGAACTATTTTCATCCATGCCTCTCAAAAGTTTAAAAATATCATGGGCTACCCCTACATATTTTGAAATACTACGCATGCCCCTATAATTATTAACAATTTATCATGATTTTTCTTGTTGTTAAGGGATGCTAGCAAAAACTAGTTTACCTTTATCCACACACCAGTTTTATGTCAGTTAAATTATTAATTGACATTTTTATCCAATTTCTCTTACTCTTTCTTCTCCAATTCTTCCTCTTCTTCAAAGAAAAAGAGAGGGAGGGTGGGGGGGGAGGTGGTTGCCACTGCCAGTGCCGGTGGCAGAGGAGGGAGGCAGCAGGCCTGGAGGCAGCCGTACTAGAGTAGGAGGAAGGCAGTGGAGGAGAAAGGCAATAGAGGAGAAAGGCAGTGTGGATAGTGATATTTGTAGGTGTAATGGGGGAGGCGAGAACAGCAGCAACAGTGATGATAGCAGCGGTGGCAGAGGCAGCATAGGAGGCGAAAGGAGGTAAGTGGTGAGGGTGAGGGTGGCAGCCGTGGATGGAGAGGAAAAAAGAGAATGGATGGAAATTTAAGGGAAAAATTTACGTTTTGCAAAAAGTATAGGCATACTGTGAGGGGAAATTGTGAAATTAACTATAACTTCGAAATTCATTTCCTATGTTTCTAATGTTAAGAGGGTAACTGTGTACTTATGACTGACTGTTTGGCACTAAATTACTTTTTCCTAGAAAAAACTAATGGTTGAGGTTGGAGCATTTCACATAAATGTTGCACTCAACTTGCCATATAATGTTGCAATCAATTTGCAATATTATGGTATCCAAAATTCAATAAAACTCAGACACAGAAAAAAAAAACTCGCATTTCTCCTCCATCAGTACAAAAGGACCAGCAATTGGTAGGATGAAAAGGCACATGGTCTTTCCCACAACAGCAATTCAACCGCTCGAAAGAAGTTATTCCATAGACCAGGTCCAAAGAATTAGAGTCTTTAACAATTCAAACCTAAAGATCTTACGAACTAAATATAGAATGTTGAATCTATCGTAAACTGAGGATGGCTAAAGAGACTATCAAGAAAGTCAATTCATTACGATGTCAATCTATCTAAAATTTGAGGTATTTTTTCCTGATCCACCAATCGAAGGACCACGTATAGAGGCTCCACAATATCAACAATCTCTTTCACATAATCCCAAAAATTGGTGGACTGAATTATTTGCTCAATACTCTTTCCATCCGGCTTGGAGGCATAACAAGATGTTTGCCATTCATTTGATGCAAACATAGATTTTAAACCATTTTTATTTTTAAGGAAACTGTTTAGAGCGATAAAATTTGTGGCAAATCGTGTGATACCAGGACGTAAGATCTCTCCTCCAATTAATTTGGACATTAAAGCATTGACCCAATTATGATTATACAAATACTTAGATACACATTGTGCAGTATCTATAATCTTTTTTACCCGATTTATCGTACCAAAGTCAGACATCATTAGGTTGATACAATGCGCCGCACAAGGAGTCCAAAATATGTGTGGATGCCTTTGCATCAGTAGTTTGCCAGCTTTCTTGTAGTTTGAACCATTGTCTGACACTACCTGTACCACATTTTTCTCACCAATCTCACCAAGAACTTGCTCCAATAATGCATATATATAATCAGCATCTTTAAATCGACCGGTCGCATCAACTGACTTGTGGAAGACCACCTTGCCATTGCAATAAAATAAAAAATTTATGATGCTCAAATGTGTATGTGATGTCCAACTATCACACATTAAGGTAACACCATACATCTCCCACTGTTGTTTGAAGTTTTTTATCCATGCATGGATATCATTGACCTTCGCATCAAGATATTTGCCGGCGATCTCATACGGTGTTGGGGGTTCAACTCCTGGACCCTCCTTTTGTACGGCAGTGATCATTGATCTATAATATGGACTGTTTGCTACATAGGAAGGAATATGACTAGGGTAAAAAATCTTTGCTATTGCTCGACCAATTCTGCCTTTTTTATCTTTTTTGAGCATTGTATCTATGCACTGTTGTTGAGCATCTGGACCAGGAAATGTCATTGGGTCTATATCTATAATATTTGGACCTTTTCCACTTTTTTGTTTTGGTATTTTCTTTAATCTGTCGAATATGCGGCCAACAGAACCACTTCGAGATAAACCTGATGACACTGAGCCAGATCTAGACCCGCCACCGGCATCAAACTGAGAGGTCGCAAATTATGCTCTATGTCGTTGGACTTCATCTTGCTGCCATCTTTTCTGTAAAGATGCTTCCATGGCAACTCTAGTATCAATATCAAATTCATCACCTAGACCTTCATATGGGTCAACAGAGGGATACTCAGTTGCTCGTTTATCTAGTTCATCTCGATCATCCCTCGTTTTTTGTTTTGCTAATTTTGTAGATTCTAACTCAATTTTCATTGCATGTCTTATTTCCTGAGGAACTTTAGTGCATTTCGATACCTCAGAAAAACCTCCCACGATATGTTTCTTTAAGCGGGTGACACCTTCGCCCATTCCGACCATATAACAGTAATTACACTTTCAATAAAATCTGTTTTCATCAATCATTCGTCCGTGCTGCCAACCATAATCTTCTATTTTCTTAGGTGCCATTATGATCTACACAATTTTTTTACATACAAATAACTATCCTAAAATTCATTCAAAATAATAAGAAAAAGATGAGAAAATTATATATATCAATTTTGAAAATTATTTTGATTTTATCATTTTTTTTTATTTTAAAAATTATAAAATATAAAATTAGAAAATATTATATTTTTTCTCAAAACTTTTCAAGATCCATGTATTGATCCATTTAATTTTGAACTATTTATAAATTATAAAGAAAGAGATCAATAAATGGATCCTGAAAATAGTTCAAAATTAAATAATTTATAAATAACTAATTTAAATTTTTTTTTTAAAAGAGCTTTATAATTATGAAATATTTAAAAATTCTAAATAAAAACTTAAATTATAACAATTTTTACTTACCTAATAAGTAGATCTTTGATTTTCACTTCCTGTGTCTTTTCTTTAGCGATGAAGAAAAAAAAAAAAAATTACGAATTGCATGAGAAAGAAAGGAAAGGAAAAAAGAGAGAGAGAGAGAATAAAAACTGCTGCCGAGAATTATGAGGGTGAGGGGAAGGGGGAGGGTGGGAGGAAAAGGAAAAAAATATTCCTTCCCTCCCCGTTCACGGGTGGGAAGAGAAAGGAAAAAAAAAAAAATCTAAAGGAAAAAAACAAAAAAAAAAAAAAATATACTGTGCACATGTGATTTTTTTTAAAAAAAAAACAAAAAAGTTACTGTACATTACTGTACACATGTGAGTAAAAAAAAAACAAAAACAAAAAAAACAAAACAAAAGGAAAAAAACAAACAAAAGTACTATTCATTTGATTAAGAAGAAAAAAAAAAAAACAAAAAAAAAAAGGCTGCCGCGCCACTCGGCACGGCGATACCCTGTTGGGTATCACCATGTCTCGAGCGATACCCAACGGTATCGCTCGAGACGGGGAGGGGGGGGGGGATGCGATACCCCCCTGTACCGTGCCCCCGCCCGTGCCGCAACGGCACGAGCGGCACTTTAAACCCTGGTTTGATAGTACTTCAGTTTCATCGTATCCCTCATATCAACATGGCTTTTATGGAGAGAGAGATGATTATGATCCATCCATACCTTCATATAGTGAAAGTTCGTATGCCGAATCGTATAGTGATAATACTGTATATCCACATTATCCTTATGATGTTGCAGTCCATATGCCACTGTTGTCGATCATATCAGCGATCCAATTGCATATGGACATTATGTACGCCAATACAATGACATATATCACGAATATATGGCTTTTCCATAATACCAGGAATATTTATACCAACATTGTCAAATAAATATGATATCTGCATATCACACTATGTCATATGATCAACCGCGACAATCTATGTGGAATTAAGCAGTCTTCTCTCTATAGATATGTAGATTTAAATACTTATTATACATGTGAATTTATTTATTATATTGTTATTTCTATTCTCTATGAGATATAGTTGTACTTTATATATAAAAAAAAATTATCAGTATGTTAATTGGTGAGTGTAGTAAGCTATATATAGCCAATATTCATAATTTTTTGACTAAACAGTTCAAAACAATATTATAAGAGCTTATTGGGAACAAAAAAAATTAAAAAAAAACCGTGCCAGAACGTGCCACTGGGAGGTCATGCGTATCCATCGGCATGCAAGCGTGCCACGTGTCGGCACGCAAGCGTGCCGGTACCGTACCGTGCCAGGCGGCGAGCGGCACGCCCCCATGCCACGGCACTTCGAACCTTGCTTTTAATGTAATAATAAAATGTACATATTTGATATCTACTAACAAGTTTTTGAAATCATGATTATTTATGTGTAGATTATTCAAAAATCAGAAGTTACTTAATGGATTGCAATGATATCTCCCACCACAATACTGCTTACAAAGCTTACACTCAAATCTAACTTTAGAAAGGCAGTTTTTTCATCCTACAAATCCAAAGTCAATGAGCATTAGAAATAAACTAAGCCAAAACTCGTATGGCAAACTTAATACACAAAGCATAGAAGAAAGGATGGAAACTACCTTAACCGAATGACTGTCGAGCTGCAGAGCCTTTCTGCAGTCATCCTCAACTTTTCTCCACTCACTACGAATCAATAAGAAAACAGTCCAATATTCACAAAGAGCAGATTAATCAATTAAAAAAGAAAGAAGAAAAATGAAATAATTAGCATACTAACTTCCGCTTTTTATAGCATAGTGCTCGATTAGTCCAATATACCGCCACACTTGGGCACAATGTGATTGCCTACAGAACCCAAATCACAAAGAAAATTAGCACTGAGAAATGCATGGAGGCCAGACCTTAAGGATATTTGAAGTTGAAAATTTTGGCCCAAATGGATCGGCGTATAAAAAAGTATCTCAATACATCAAAGAGGATACTTTGGGAATGAAACACTGATAAATTAATCGACCCCATAGAGCAACAACCGGAATCTGCGAGGGCAAAAGAGGTAAATTGGATACGCTAAACTACTAAATTGAGCAAGAGAAACAATAACGCAAGAGCACACATCTATCTATATTCACAGTATTTGTCATTGGGTAATCACAGCAACTTCACAAATTACAGGAAACAAAGAAGAATCCAGAAGCTGATTTCATGCCTCGTAACAACTCCCTTCCTATAAGATAACTAAAGGGATCTAAATATAAGGGTTAACAAACTGAATTTAACAAGAAAATCTATTAATGAAAGAACCCAGATCACGATTTCACGGCGAGCGAAATGGGCGATCACAAACCAACAGAACATCCAAAGAATTGATTCCCCTTCAAAAATACTAGTCGGGAATCAAAAAGAAGTGAATTGTATGTCGTGCATCAACTTTTGAATCCATTGGTGGAATCATTAAGCTGATGAAACAGTTGTTTATCTCTCTTCCTATATAACCAAGAGTAGATTAGAGCAAATACTTAAACAAATTAATACGATTTCCTATCTTTTCCCCGACAACTGGAATCGAATTCGAATGGATTCTAATTTCTCCTAACCCTAACTCGATCAAATCGATCACAAATACCAACCCTAGAATCAATTTCACGCCTCGCAACAACAACAACAACAGCAACAACTCCCATAATAATAAGCCAGAATAATCAAACGGGTGCAAGAATCGGTACAAGACCCCGGTGTAGGCGTCGATGGCAGCTCCGATCCGCTCCTTCTTGTAGAATAAGTTCCCGTCCTGCTTCAGCAGCTCTGCCTGCTTCGCCGCGCTAGCCGGCACCGGCGCCATCGTCGTCGTCGTCGTCCTCCTCCTCCTCCTCTCTCTGGATTCGTCTCTCTCTCTCTCTCTCCCTTTATCTCCCTAGGGTTTGGGTGAGGAGAAGTGGGGGAAGAGGAGAGGAGACGAAGACGAAGAAAGGAGGTCGCCGATGCTTCGTTCGCTCTTCTGTTTCGTCGGGGTTTCGTTTTTTTTTCTATTTTTTTCTTTTTTTTCTTTTTTCTTTTATTTTTTTGTGGAGGGGTCACGGATGGAACTGGAATTTGTTGTGAAGGTTCATCAGAGGCGACGGAAAACGACGAAATATACGAAAAGAGAAAAACAGGAAAAAAAAAAATTGATATAAATTTTTATTTGAATTTGAGCATTCAATTACTCTCTGATTTTTTTATAAATTTTTACTTATTTATTTCTGACAATTATTTAAAATTTTTAAATTTATTCTGAAATTTCATAATATTTTTGAAATTCTGAGTCCTATTAGAAAATCCAAGGGGTTAGAGAATATTTTTACAAAATTTTGAAAATTAATAGGATCATTTTCGTCGATCAGAAATATACTAGATATTTTTAAAATTTTAAAAGGAATATTAAATATTATTCTTTAATTTTTTTTTAAGGGTTAATTGGGTACGGCTTCCTGTAAATCTATCGAATAGCAAATATATCCCTATAAAGTTTAACTTTTCATATTTATCCCTTCAAAAATCCAACTTTATTCATATATATTCCTACCGTCTATCTTTGTTAGAAAATTCTAGTTAACCATAAGTTAAATACTTAATCTTAGTTAGTTAGTGAGGTAAATTTATCTTTTTACCCTTCCAAATATTTTTGTATTAGTTTAATCGTTGCGACTTTTGGAGGAATATTTTTGAAATGGCAAAACTGTCATTTCACATATAGTCGGTTAAAAAATAAACCGAGAGATATATATGAATAACTTAGGACTTTTGAAGGGATAAATATGAATTTTGAACTTTGTAGGGATATATCTGCTATTCGATATATTTACGGGGAGCTGTATGCAATTAACTCTTTTTTTAAATCAGTTAATAGTATTTTAATTTTAAAATTTAAATATAGTGTTTATCTCTGTAAATTTAATTAGTATATTATATATAATTTTTAGGGTTAATTGCATACGGCTTCCAGTAAACATATCGAATAGCAAATATATCCCTACAAAGTTCAACTTTTCATATTTATCCCTTGAAAAATCCAACGTTATTCATATATATCCCTACCGTCTATCTCTCTTAGAAAAATTTAGTTAACCATAAGTTAAATACTTAATCTTAGTTAGTTAGTGAGACATTTTTGTATTATTTTAACAGTTTGAACTTTTAGAGGGACATTTTTGAAAGGGCAAAACTATTATTTCACATATAGTCTGTTAAAAAATAAACAATAAACTACCGATAATAAACCGAAGGGATATATATGAATAAGTTATGTGTCACGTCCCGGGTTCGAAACTGCGACCCGGGCCCGCCAACAGATCCGTCGTCCATACGGAAAATCCCGTATAGACGAAGCGTCTAACCAGCAATATATAATACTATTAGCTATACAGATATCAGAGCTGAAAAGTAAACTACTGAAATAAGAAAATACATATCCAAATAGTACAAGTCTGAACCTCACAACATAAGTCTCTCGAAAATAAAACTCTCAACAGCAACTATCTACAATAATCCAGCAGACTATACTACAAAGCTCCAAAAAGGGTACAGCTATACTCCAAAGACGGGTAGGGAACTAGCTCGCGACTCCATTACCTTAATCAGCTGGTGCAGCAACAGGAGTAGGAACAGGGGTAGATGCTTCTGAAAAATCTGTCACCAACAGAGGGTGTGAGAACTACACCGCCACGTAGTTCTCATTGGGTATCGTCACCAGCACCAACGGTCTGCCCACTAAGTCTACTAGAGACATAAGATAACAGGAAAACTGTAATAATGTAAAGATAAGCTGGAAAGAAATCTACAGCTATCATGCCTCTATCTACAATGCTCAATGGGTGATACAGATAAAAATGATGCATCGATTCTAACCCAAAATACTCAATCAACCCAATCACAGTGACTACCACATAGGGTCCAGTCAAACCTGCGCCCACCTACTGCCATTACATCTACGGAGGACTGGACTTACGTAGGGCGTCCATGACTGCCAAAACTGGCCCAGCCAGAAGGACTGCGTCGACAAGTCGCGATAGCAAAGTAACAGGCCAGCACCGGAGCGGCACTCGAAGGGCGCGACCCCACCGAGAAAAGTATCCGCACATCTCTGTCGAACTCAATATGGCTCATGCAGGCTATAATCCAAATCCATGATCAACATGATCAACAGTGCCCAAATCACATATCTAACTCAATAGCTGGAAATACTAGACAGCCAGAACCGCCGTCAACCCAACGGCTCCCCAAATAGGACATCAACTCAACATGCAAACTCACTAGCTAGGTATACTCCACAGCCGACAACAATGAAGGGTCCGGAAACCCCGAAAGACTAGAACCTACAACCCAAATCAAACAAGAACAGGCTCTAGGCATAGCCTCTCGTTGTTCTCGACCCAAAAAAAAGGCAGCCCTTAGAACCCAGATCACTCAAACCCTCCCGGGTGAGGGAGTTTATAGAAAAAATATGATATTTATTACTGAAAACCATTTTCACTCGAACCCCCTCGGGGTGAGGATTAAAAGTAGTTCTTTTTCTTTTTATAAAACCATCTTGATTTAAGAAAACCTATTTTAATGATTTTTAGCTCTTTTAGGAAAAAAAATCAGTTAGAAAACAAGTTTTATTCCCAAACCACAAAGGGCTAATGCCTTCGCCCAATCATACAAGAACAAACTCCGGCGACCCTTCGATGTCTGGAAGAAAAATATTGGTTGACTAAAATCATCTGTGTCCAAAAAGATTCCGGGTCCCAGGTCCTGCTATCACTAGTACACCACTGCCATGAACACAGCGGCGACAAATAAATCGGAGAACTCGACAACCCGGGACTACCGTTTACCCAAACGGCTCCCGCCACTGGTACAAGACTAGCTACATCTACCAGACTCTACTCTGCCCCCAAGCACGAATGTAATATGCATCCTACACTAAGAGAAATTCTGACCACTCGGCCCACTACCCGGGTGAGGAAAATACTATGTCCAGGGATAGAATGTAACGTGTGGATGTCTAAAGTATAAATAAACCTAGCCCAAGTGAGAGTTCTCTACTAGTCTGGTTGAACATACATCATATGACAGGGTGCTAGGTCAAGTTCCATTAATAATAATTTATTAACCCAAATAGGAAGCATTAACCGATATGATCTCAATAACAACACAAGGAAAATATCATCTCTTTCCCTAACATGCTTCCTAACACATCTCACAATCATGCATGCTTGCTATTCCATAGAATTAGAGAACCGTCCACCGGTTTTGGAGACGAAGCAACCCACCTGAAAGTGCACATCGGTCCAAGGTCCAAACTGAACGTGGATAAACCTCAAGTTTCCACGATTCCAACGAGCCCAAAAACACCTGAAAACTCCTCCCGGGTACAAAGATACAGTCAAAATACCGCGGTAAGTACGAATTCCCAAAATCTCAACTTTGTGCACAAACAGTCCGGAAGAAGTCAAAATATCACCTTCGAGACGACCTCCAAAAATTTCAATAAAAATGTGACTGTGATCCTCGCGAAGTGTAGATGCTGATCGAGTCCTCAAAGGCTGAAATCCGACAACCGAGCACCGAGATAAAAATCAGACAAGCTCCGCTGTCTAGAAAAACCAGTAGCAGGAAAGGGGTTCAAAGATGCGTCAAAAACTCTACCAAAAACTCAAAACGTAGTGAGGTAATCAACACAGAAATCGAAGGCGTACCGCTCATGAACACGCTACCACAAAAATCGGCTCAAAACTCCATCGGGGTGGTCCAGGGGACCTCGCGGACTGAAATGCGACGGAAAAGGCCGCCGAATAAGGAACGCCGAAGTGCGCCGAATCGCCGTAGACGTCGATGTCGCGGCCTCCAAAAATCTCGGAACTCCTTCAAGAGGTGTAGAACAAAAAGGGGAAGAACTTTGCTGAAACACTCTTCTCGGAAAAACCCCAAAAAACCCAAAAAGAAAGGAGGGGGAGGGCTATTTATAGGTCCAGCCCACAGCCCACTTCCTCTCGGATTGGGCCAGGAATTCGGGCGCCTGAAAGTTTCGGGCGCCAAATCCGCTGTCACGCCCCGGCGTCGAAACTACGACCCGGGCTCGCCAACAGATCCGCCGCCCATACGGGAAGCCCCGTATAGACGAAGCGACTAACCTGCAAAAAATCAAACTACACTATACAGATATCAGATCTGAAAAGTAAAATACTAAAATAAAATATATACAACTCCTCAAATAGTACATGTCAGGTCCTCACAATACATAAGTCACTCCAAAACTAAAACTCTCAAAAGTAAAAAGTACATGATACATCCCAAAATCACTGACAGTACTAGTACATCACCAAAAATGGGGTACAACTACTCTCTCTGGAAGAAGACTGGTAGGGATCTAGCTCGCGACTCCCTTACCTCGGTCAGTAGGATCAGCAACTTGGGCAGCAGGAACTGGAGTAGAGGTCCCTGGGGAAAAGTCACCACGGCGGGTGTGAGAACTACATCCCACAGTAGTTCTCAGTGGGTACCGCCAACAAGCCCGACGGTCTGTCCATTAAGTCTACTAGAGGCATAAAGTAACAAATGCAGTACTGAAAGTAAAAGGGCCGGAAAATAACTCTACAGCTACTATGCCTCTATCTAAATACTCAATGAGTGATACAGATGGAAACATGATGCATCTACTAACTCTCAAGACACAATCACCCAATCTATACTGACTGCCACATGGGGTCCAGTCAAACCTGCGCCCACCTACTGCCGTTACATCCAAAGAGAACCGGACTTACGTAGGGCGTCCGTGACTGTCAAAACTGGCCCAGCCAGAGGGACTGTGTCGACAAGTCGCGATAGCAAAGTAATAGGCCCAGCTCCGGAGTGGCACTCGAGGGGTGCTACCCCACCGAGGAAAGTATCTGCGCATCTCTGTCGAGCTCAATGCGGCTCATACAGGCTAGAGTCCAAATCCACGATCAACAAGATTGACAGTAACCAACAGTACCAACTCTCACTCAAAGGCTGGAAAACCACACAACCGGGACCTACCGTCGACTCAGACGGCTCCCAGAATAAAATACTGATCTAAACACTGCTACCAGACTCCACTCGGCCCCCAGGCGCGAGTGTAACATGCATCCCACAACAACCCGACTACTCGGCCCATTACTCGGGCGAGGAAACTCTAAGTCAAGGTGAAAGAATAGATGAAAGTGTGGGAGTGTCTAAAGTATAAATAAACTATCCCAAGTTGGAGTCTTCTACTAATCTGGTTAAACATGCAACATATGACGGGGTGCTAGGTCAAGTTCCAATGATAACAGTTTACTAACATATTTAGAAAGCAATAAACCAACATGATCATCATAGCAACACAAGGAGTATCAACTCTCTCTTTCTAACATGCTTCCTAACACATATCAACATCATGCATGTTCACTACACAATAGATTTAATGAACTGTCAACCGGTTTTGAAGACGAAGCAACCCACCTGGAAGTGCAAATTGATCCAAAGTCCAAAAAGGCTGAAACTGCACGGGGACAATTCTCAGATTCCCATAATTCCAAGGGCCCAAAAACATCCGAAAACTCCTCCTGGGTACAAAGTTATAGCGCAAACATTGCAATCAACACAAAAATCCCAAGATTACAAGCTGCTGAAAAATCAGTCCCAAAGATGCAAAAATACCCCTGCAAGATAATCTCCAAATATTTCAATAAAAATATGACGGTGATCTTCGCGATGCGTAGATGTAGATCGAGTCCTCATATGTCGAAATCCGATACCCAGCGCGGAGATAAAAATTCGACAAGGCTCTGTTGTCCAAGAAAAACCACCAGCAAAACAGGGGCTTGAAAATGTACTAGAAACTCCAATCAAAACTCAGATCTGGGAGCAGTGGAAAATATAAAAATCGTAGATTTACCTCTCGTGAATCTGACGCCGTTAAAATCGTCCAAAAATTCCGTCGGAGTAGCTCTGTGGACCTCGTGGACCGAAACGCAACGAAAATGGGCCACCGAAGAAAGAACGTCGCACTACGCTAACTTGCCGAAGACGTCGATGCCGCGGTGTCACGCCCCGGGGTCGATACTGCGACCCGGGCTCGTCAACATATCCGCCGCCCATACGGGAAGCCCCGTATAGACGTAGCGACTAACCTGCAAAAGAAATCATCTACACTAACAGATATCAGAGCTGAAAATGTAAAAGCTGAAATAAAAGATATAAAATACAACTACAGCTCAAAAAAATATACAGACCAACCTCACTTCAAAAACAAATGTCTCTCACAACTGTAGTAAAAGAAAGGTACAACTACAAAAGTCACTCAACATAACACTCTCAGAAACTGGTAAGGGATCCATCTACTCTCTCTCAGAGGATGACTGGAAGGGATCTATCTCACGACTCCCTCACCTCGGTCAGATGGAGCAGAATCAACAACCGGAGCAGCAGGAACCGGAGCAGAAGTCCCTGGGGAAAAAGACACCACGACGGGTGTGAGAACTACCTCCCACAGTAGTTCTCAGTGGGTGCCGCCAACAAGCCCGACGGTCTGCCCACTAAGTCTACTAGAGGCATAAAGTAACATATGCAGTGCTGTAAGGAAAGCTGGGAAAAGTAAACTCTACAGCTACTATGCCTCTATCTGGATGCTCAAAGAGTGGAACAGAAGGAATATGCTGCCACAACTAACTCTCAACTCAGATCACCCAATCCAAACTGACAGCCATATCGGGTCCAGTCAAACCTGCGCCTACCTACTGCCGTTACATCCCGGAGGACCGGACTTACGTAGGACGTCCGTGACTGCCAAAACTGGCTCAGCCAGAGGGACGGTGTCCGTGACTGCCAAAACTGGCTCAGCCAGAGGGACGGTGTCCGTGACTGCCAAAACTGGCTCAGCCAGAGGGACGGTGTCCGTGACTGCCAAAACTGGCTCAGCCAAAGGGACACATGCATCGACAAGCCGCGATAGAAGTATCAGGCCCAACTCCGGAGTGGCACTCGAGGGGCGCGACCCCACCGAGCAAAGTATCCGCGCATCTCTGTCGAGCTCAAATGTGGCTCATGCAGGCTATGATCCAAATCATCGATCAACAATATCAGCTATAACCAACAAATCATTGTCTCACTCACTGGCTGGAATCTACACAGCTGAGACTCACTGTCACTCTGACAGCTCCCAAGAATCCAGATCTACCATCACTATCACTCTCCCAAAGAAACCTGATCTACAGACTGCTATCAACTCCACTCGGTCCCCAGACACGAGTGCAAATGCATCACACAACCACCCGACCTCCCAGCCCACAACCCGGGCGAGAAAACTAAGTCCAGAATGACAAATATAATAAAGTGATGTGGGAATGTCTAGAGCAATAAAGAAACCTAGCCCAAGTTGAAGTTTTCTACAGTCTGGCTGAACATGATACATATGACAGGGGTGCTAGGTCAAGTTCCAAGATTTCAATAATTAACATGTTGTAGGAAGCAATAAGACCACAAGGTTCATCAACTGATATACAAGAGTAATAACATTCAGTTTTCACATGCTATTAAGTCTATTTACTAACATGCATGCTCCTACATATATAGAATTAGCACGCAGTCCATAGATCTTGAAAGCAAAGTCACCCACCGAATGTGCTAACTGTCCGAAATCGTACAGTTGAGATAGCCCAGAAACAGATATCTCAGTACATCCACCAAGCCAACAGTACAGTAGCAGTGCTCAATACATCCTGGGTACAAAATGCATCCCAAAGTTACACTTAATTCCACAAAATTCCAAGTTTACAAATTCTGCGGTGAACAGTCCTCTTACTGCGAAATTTTCAATTACTGAAAGTGCCCAGAAAATTCCAATAAAAATATCACAGCGATCGTCGCGTCGAGACCTTCGAAACGGGTACCTGCACGTCCAAAACCGAGCCCCGTAGGCCGAGTTACAAATTCCACAGTACCGGCGCGCAAACAATCACAACCACACAACTATAAACTCTAGCCTAGATAAAAAGGGAATAGTATACCTCCAGGAAGGTCTCAGAAAAATCCAAGAAAAATATGATGATAATCCTTGCGACGAGTAGATGAAAAAAGTGTACAGGCTCGTCTCGATCCGACGCTCGAGCGCGGAGAATAAAATCCAGCAAGGTGCTGCTGTCACGAGAGAAATCCTGTAGCAATGGGGGTTAAAAATGTACCAGAAACCCCAAGAAGAGCTCGGATATGAAAAAGGTAGTCAATACGAAAAACATAGGCCTACCTCTCGAGAATCCAACGCCGCAAAAATAGTCCAAAAATACTATCGGGGTAGCTCTGTAGACCTCCCAGACTGAAGTGAGACTAAAACGGGCCTCCAACAGTAAATCGTCGCTCTGCGCTACGATGCCGAAGTCGTCGACGCCGCGGCCTCCAAAAATTCCGGGCCTCTGCCAGAAGATGCGCAACACGAAGATCTCCAACTTTCCTAAAGGGTCCAAGGGCAGGGGAGCTCGAGAAAAGGGGCAAAAAGCCCAACCAAGCAGGCTATTTATAGGCCCAGCCCGAAAAATCCGAAATTGGACTTTTGAGCCCAAAATCCGGGCGCCCGGAACATTCGGGCCGCTACAGTGTTGGGCCCGGCCCAATACTGTGCGCGCCCGAAATCCCGAGAGCCCGACACGTGGCTCGCCGACACAGCCCGCACCCGGCGCACGCGGGCCCGCCAACCAAAAGCCGCCACGTGTCCACCCCCGGTCCACCGTGCACCCGCCCAAAGTCCGTGGACCGCGCCTGCCGCGCCGGCCAATAGGGAGGCGCCACGTGGCCAGCGCCCCGGTGCACGCCTTCCGCGGTGGACCGCGGCTGCGCCTCCACCCGCCGCCGCACTCCGCCGCAAGCCGCCGCCGCCGCCGCCTCTCCGACCGCCGGAACAGTAAACCCACACCTCGAAATCCGAGTTTTCACGTCCGGGCTCCGAAAAATACAAGTAAATAGTCTATCTTGACCGTTTTCGCGCGCTGAATCCAAATCCGATATCCGTTTGGCCAAATTCCACTTCTAAAATTTCTCAAAAATTCCCGGAAAAGTAAACTTGATCCATTTTTCTTGCCGGGTCAATTTCTTGGTTCCAATACGCGCGCAAAAACCTCAATCACCCAATATGGGTCTCCTGATAAGCAATCTTGCTCCAATTACACCAGGAATCCATTTCTTGGGCCCGACACGTGCACAAATACTCCCAGAAGCCACCAATCCATCAATAAACCCTTAAGTGGGGATTCGGGTCCTCACAGTGCACCCGCGCTAAGTCCGTGGACCGAGCCTGCCGCGCCAGCCAATAGGGAGGCGCCACGTGGCCAGCGCCCGGTGCACGCCTTCCACGGTGGACCGCGCGGCTGCGCCTCCACCCGCCGCTGCGCTCCGCCGCCAGCCGCCGTCGCCTGCGCCTCTCCGGTCGCCGGAACAGTAAACCCAAACCACGAAATCCGTGTTTTCGCGTTCGGGCTCCAAAAAATACAAGTAAATAGTCCATCTTGACCATTTTCACGCGCTGAATCCAAATCCGATGTCCGTTTGGCCAAAATCCACTTCTAAAATTTCTCGAAAATTCCCGGAAAAGTAAACTTGATCCATTTTTCTTGCCGGGTCAATTTCTTGGTTCCAATAGGCGCGCAAAAACCTCAATCACCCAATATGGGTCTCCTGATAAGCAATCTTGCTCCAATTATACCAGGAATCCATTTCTTGGCCCCGACACACGCACAAATACTCCCAGAAGCCACCAATCCATCAATAAACCCTTAAGTGGGGATTCGGGTCCTCACACGCGGCCTCCAAAAAAATCTGAGCCTCCTTCACAAGATGAAGATCAAACTTACTTGAGGATCAAGAGGGTTTGAGCTCGGTAAAAAGCCCAAAACCGAAGAGGAAGAGGCCTAGCCTATTTATAGGCCCTCTCACAAAAAGCCCCAAAAAATCCAAGTAATGGGCTTTCGGGCCCATTTTCCGGGCGCCCGGGGCTTTCGGGCGCCAACAGTAGCCCGAAAAGCCTCCCGGCCCGACCCACGCGCAGCGCCCGAATCCTCCTAGCTCCGACGCGTGTCCCGAACAGCGGACAGCGCGTGCGGAGCCAGTGGGTTGGCGCCGCGTGGCCCCGACCGGCGAACGTGGGGCCGTGGCGCCCGCCAATCGCAGGGCGCCACGTGGCGCCCCCACGTCGGCGGTCACCAGCTCCACCTGCCCCGCCTGCTCCCTCTGGCGCGTGGACCGCGCGCACGTGGACCAGCCAACCCGGGGCCGCCACATGGCCCGCCCTGGTTCACTGCACCCGCCCGCGCTCCTGTGGACCGCGCTGCGTGAGCCGGCCAACCAAGAGCCGCCATGTGTCCCCCGCGTCTGGTCCACTGCACCCGCGCCAATTCCATGGACCGCGCCGCATGCGCCGGCCAATCAGAGGCCGCCACGTGGCATCCAGCCGGTCCACGCTCTCCCCCATGCACCAAAATGCGCAGAAAACTTCCGGGAGTTCATTTTTGGGCATCCGGACTCCGAAAAAGGCAAGTAAATAGCCGATTTTCGACATTTTTCCGCGTTGAATTCAAATATGACCTCGGATTAGTCTATAGCCCTTTCTAAATTCTGACAAAAATAGCCGGAAGGCAGGCTCAATCCAGAAGCCTCACAGAGTCCGTCCAACGCGTCCATTTGACGCGTTGCGGGTCCGACATACCAATAATAGGTGTTCCATATCGTTGGTCATGGGAAAAGCTACTCGGGGATCGGGGCTACTACATTCGCGCCCAGGGGAACCCCGCGACGAGCGCCCGAAACACCCTGGGCGCGCCGCGTGTCCCGAACAAAGGACAGCGAATGCCCAGCCATGCGGGCGCTGCCGCGTGTCCCCGCGCCAGTCAACGCGGCATGTGGCGCCCGCGAATCGCAGGGCACCACGTGGCGCCCGCATACGGGCTGCCACCTGCCCCTCCTGCTCCCCGTACTGTGTGCACCGCGCGCACGTGGGCCAGCCAACCCGGGGGCGCCACGTGGCCCGCCCCGGTCCACTGCACCAGCCGCGCGCCTCCGTGGACCGCGCTGCGTGAGCCCGCCAACCGGGAGCTACCACGCGTCCCCGCGCCCAGTTCACTGCTCCCACGTGACTCCCGTGGACCGCGCCACGTGCACCTGCCAATCAACGGCCGCCACGTGGCACCCCAGCCGGTCCACGGCTCCCCCGTGCACCCAAATGCACCGAAAACTTCCGGAAGCCCTTTTTTGGACGTCCGAACTTAGACAAATACAAGAAAATAGCCGTTTTTCAATGTTTTTCTGCGCTGAATCCAAATCCGGCCTCTGATTAGCCTGAAACAACTTCGAACATTCGGCAAGAGCAGCCGAAAGACAGGCTTGATTCAGAATCTCACTGAGTCCGTCAAACATGTCCATTTAACGCGTTGCGGGCCCGACACACCAACAATAGGTGTTTCATACCGCGGATCACAGGAGAAAGCTACATGGGGATCTGGGCCACTACATTATGACTTTTGAATGGATAAATATGAAAAGTTGAACTTTGTAGGGATATATCTGCTATTCGATATGTTTTCGGGGAGCCGTATGCAATTAACTCTAATTTTTATTACTATAAATTGTTATGACAAAAGCGGAAAAGATCTAATTCATTGGGTGCGAAAATATCAAAGGAGAATCGAGAAAGAGAGAAGAAAGATAAAATAAATAATATTTACGTAGTTCGGCCACTGGCCTACGTCCATGGGCAAAGACGGAGTGAAGACTTTCGGCCAAGATGGAGCAGAGACTTTCGGCCACTGGCCTACATCCATGGGCAAAAATGGAGCGGAGACTTTCATTATAATTAAAGTGGTGTACAAAATATGCCTCTCCGCCACACCAAATCAATGGAATAATGGTATATTTATAATAGTGGCTAAATCCTAATACAATTAGGAATGCGAATCCATTAAGCCTAGTTATTATTACTAGTGTCCATGTCTCTTTTATACCCAATCACAATCCTAATCACACTCGATGTGGGACTATTGGTGTGGTGTTTCGGAATCCCCGTGCGACTTGACCGTGTGGTTGGTGGTGAGAAAACATCTATTTTTGGTGTATCGAGTGCGTTGTGAGTCGAATGGATGCCAAAAATGGACTCAGCGCGCGAAAACAGTCAAAATTAGCTATTTTCGGACGTAAATGGGCTAACGGGCCCAATGTGGTCCGGGCCGGTCCACGGCCCACGTGCGCGCACCGGGTGCAACGAACCCGCGCTGCTGCCACGTGGCGAGCGCGGGTTGGTCGAGCCGGTCACAGGCGCATGCGGGGGCGCAGCGACCCAGGGCGCTGGCGTGGGGCGGGGGCGCACGTGAGAGGTGCCACGCGGCCGCTCAGCATTGGGCGCGCCGGCTAACGCGTTGACGCGCGCGGGGGAGCGACGTAGGCCAGCACGGGAGTTGCGCGGGTGGCGACACGTGGCGGGGCCTGATTCGGCCTCGGCGCGTGATGGGACGCGACCCTGGCGCGCGTGGTCGCGGAGTGGCGCCCGTGCCGCTACGTGGCGGCCTCCGGGTGGACGCGCGCGGAAACGGAGGCCCGTGCTGCCACGTGTCGGCCCCCGGTTGGCCTTGCAGAGCGGGGTGTTTTGTGGGGTTACTATAGTGTACGCCCGGGGGACGTTTCGGGCGCCCGAATGTGGAATTCGGGCGCCCGAATCTCGGCGCTTTGGGCTATATAAAGCCCAAAACGTTCCATTTTCTCCTTTTTTCTCTTTTTGCTCCGTCCATACACGTGAGAGAGAGAGAGGGAGGGAGGGCGTGTGGGGGAGTTCGTGAGGTGCTGCAAGCGCACCGTTTGTGCCGTGGAGCGCACGCGAGGTGTTCCTTGGAGCCGGGCGTACGTACGAGTGCCTGTTTGACGACGCGTCGACTTTAAGGTTGGTTTTGCTCATCTTTTTGCGGTGTTTTTCGGCACAGTTTTAGGGTTTACCCTTTTGGATTTTGGATTTCACCCCATGCCTTTTTGCTTGTTAGGGACCGTTATTTACCTTACTGTTTTGCGTGCGGACTCGGGTGACGTGCACCATTTAGCTTGCGGACCCGGGTGGCGTGCACCGTTTTGCGTGCGGACTCGGGTGGCGTGTACCATTTTGCGTGCGGATTCGGGTGGCGTGCACTATTTTGCGTGCGGATTTGGGTGGCGTGCACCGTTTTGCATGCAACCGCGGGGAGGCAAGGAAATCGCGCGGAGCCTAATTGCAAGTGTCTACGAGCAATTGTGCAAACCGAGGTGGGTTGGATTTTTCTCCAAGTTTGCAAACTTCTTTCTAATTCTATTATGATAGGACTCAGCGTGCTAGAATAGGTGCTACTTTTGATGTTTGTAGAGTTATTGGAACCTTGACTAGCACCCCCGTCATATGTTGCATGTGTTTAACCAGACTAGTAGAGGACCTTAATTTTGGGCTAGGTTCTTTTATACTTTAGACATCCCACACATTGCATTTCTTCCTAGACATAGAGTTTCTCGCCCGGGTAGTGGGCCGAGTGGTCAGGTTATTGTGGGACGTATGTTGCACTCGGGCCTGAGGGCTGAGTGGGGTCTGGTGGCTGAGATTAGGCCAGTGTTAGTGTTTTGGGAACCGTTTGGGTAAATGGTGATCCCGGGTCGTTGGGTATTTCTCCGTTTTGTTGTCACCACCAAGTTGTGATCGTGGTGCGCGTGTGGTATCAGGATCTTGAAGCCAGAATGTTTTTGGACACTCATGATTTTAGTGAACCAGTGTTTTTCCTTTCGAATTTCTAGGGGTCGCCGGAGCCTGTTCTTGTTTGATTGGGCGAAGGCATAAACCCTTTGGAGTCCGAAAAATAAACTTATTTTTAACTGATTTTCTCAAGAACTAAAATCTATAAAAGTTGGTTTTCTCAATTCAAGACGGTTTTCAAATGGGGGCTATTTTTATCTTCACCCCGAGTGGGTTTAAGTGAAAATGGTATTTTATAATAAAGGTCATCTTTTCTCATAAACTTCCTCACCTGAAAGGGGTGAGTGATCTGGGTTCTAAGGGTTGATTTCATTCTTGGGTCGAAAGCAACGGGAGGCTACACCTATAGCCTGTTCTTGTTTGATTGGGGTCGTAGGTATTAGTCTCCCGGGGTTTTCGGACCCTTCGTTGTTTTTGCTGTAGAGTATCTCCAGCCCGTGAGTTTAGTGTGTTGAGATGGATTCCTGCTTTAACCGAGGGAGCCGAATTCCTGAACTGTAAGGGGTCGATAACTTCGAAAGGCCGAGCCTAGAGTCTGTTCTTGTTTGATTGGGGTTCTAGGCACCGGCCTAATGGGATTCTCGGACCCTTGCTGTGTCAGTCGGTTCTTCTCGTCTATGAGTGGGGTGTCGTTTGGGAGCCATTTGGGTAGACGGTGATCCCGGTTGTGGAGTATATCCAGCCAGTGTGTTTAGAGAGGCGAGTTGGGTGTCTGGTTTTGGGAGCCGTTTGGGTTGACGACGGTCCCAGCTATTGTGTACCTCCAGCCAGTGGGTTAGCGTTGTGAGTTGGACATTGTCGATCTGTTTGATCGAGGATTATAACCTGCAGATGCCGCTTATTATGCCAGATATGACACGCTTGTTCCTCGGTGGGGTCGCTCCCCTCGAGTTGCCGCTCCGGATGCGATGATGATGCGCCCGATGAGACTGCTGCGCGTGGTACTTTATAGTTCGATTGAATGCCCTACGTTGATACACGAGGGACCCTAGTTGATACACTAGGGGGCGCAGGCCTGATTGGAACAGATTTGGCAGTCATTGAGATTGGGTTGATACGAGCGAGTGGATGCATACCATCATCTGTGTTTTCCCTATTGAGCATAGTAGATAGAGGCATGATAGCTGTAGATACTTTTCCAGCTTAGCTTTTCATTATCACAATCTTTTTCAATTATCTTATGCCTCTACTAGACTTAGTGTAGAGTACTGGATTTGGATAGAGCACCGACTCCGCAGTTGTCACACCCCGGGGTCGAAACTGCGACCCGGGCTCGCCAACAGATCCGCCGCCCATACGGTGAACCCCGTATAGACGAAGCGTCAAACCTGCAAAAGGAAGATACTATACTAAACAGATATCAGAGCTGAAAATAAACTGCTAAAAATAAAATATATACAACTCAAAGTCCTCACCAAAAGTACATAAATCTTTCAACTCAAAAAGAAAAGTACAACTCTATGCCTCACTACAAGGTCTCTCAACTGACGAAGACTCCCAAAATATAAAAAAGGGTACATCTACTCTCTGAAGGACGACTGGTAGGGATCTAGCTCGCGACTCCCTTACCTCGGTCTGAAGAAGCAACAACTGGAGCGGCAGGAACAGGAGTAGAAATCCCTGGGGAAAAAGACACCACGACGGGTGTGAGAACTACATCCCACAGTAGTCCTCAGTGGGTGCCGTCAATGTCACGCCCCGGGGGATTATTTTAGCGGAAACGGATTACAAAAGGGTATGTATTTTTTTTTTGAAAACCTTCTTCCCCGGCGCGTACCCAGATCCGCCGCATATACAGGATCACTCTACGAACGGACAGAGTCTCCCCTGTATATGCACGGCGTCGCGGTTTGTACAATGTCCAATAACGAGTGAACATTCAATCACAACAATCCAAACGTATAACCATTCACAATATACTGAATTAACTCACGGCCGATTAGTTTGAAAGGATAAAACCCACGGTTGTTGAAACGGCGCCCACCCGGCACCCATATTTTGAAAACCGTTTTTGAAAGCAACATAAACTCAGGGTTTTTGAAAACAGTGCCCACACGACACTTGGGTTTTGAAATCATAGTTTTCGCAATCCGTTCTTTTATTTGCTATTTTATTTTCCAAAGCGGCCCACAGAAATATAAAGAAAAATAGACAATCCAAATGTCACCGTACCAACGTCCACACCGACCCCACGAGGGTATCGAGAACCATCCACAGTCTACAAATATTAAATGGAATGCGAAAGTAAGGAGTAAAACACTGTTCCGGTCTCCTGAGACCCAACACCTCTAGCCGTGGCCTCACCGTCGCCTAACTCTCCCCCCTGTAGGACCCTGTCGCAAAGTGGGAAGTCAGCGACTAAACAAAAATGATAATAATAAAGCAGGTAAAGAAACATCCAACCGTAGTCTATCCGGAGCGACCACCCCTCCCCCCGCAAGGGAAAAGTAGAATCAAACACCTGTAAACCTGCAATACCCGATCCCGTCGGACAACTAAACCGACGAAATCGCACCGCGCCCAAGTCGGACAACTAAACCGAATGGGTCGCACCGCTCCCACGTCGGACAACTAAACCGACGGGTCGCACCGCTCACACCTTGGCGCATACATGCCCCACAACTAAAGAGGCCCCACGCCGTCCTGTGGGTATACACGGGTCATGGACCACTTTTCCGGAAAAGCACACCCTTTGCGGTGGCCAAACCGCGGGTGCGCGTGCTGCAGCCGAGCATAGTAACCGTGAACCATATAAATATATCAATGTATGAAAAACGTATGAAATAACATATACATATCCGTGCATGATAACTAAATGAAACAGTATATATATATTCACAGCATACTCCTATACGTGCAAGAGAGCGACGTGAAACAATATGTATATCTAATCACGAGTACCGTAAAGCCATAACGAATAAATGATGCCTCCCTACTAGGTTTAACCCAAGTACACTTAAGGATGACCCCGTCCACCAAGATAGAATTAAATGTTGAGACTTAGGAGTAAAGACCCACACCTACGAGCGATGAACAAAGCGCTATCCCCCGTGTGTCCCGGTGCGCTCCCCAAAACTACAAAAGTCCACCGGGGAGAAGTCAGTGACTAAACAACATAAAACAAGGGTCAAGAACAGACATTCGGGTCCCGTCGTGGAACGGGGCTCCCGGGTTCGACGGCGGCGGCGGCGGCCGAGTCGGAACCCGAGGCGGCGGCGAGCGTGCTGCCGCGCTGGCCGCACGCGTATCAGGCTCCGTGCGGTGTGATGCCCGCACGGCTCCCTGACAGCGGCGGCGCCCAGGTCCAGCACGGGTGCCCAGGCCGCACGCACGGGCTGCCCCGCGCGGCGCCCAGGTCCCGCGCGGGCGCCCAGCCCGCACGCACGGGCGACCCCGTGCGGCGCCCAGGCCCGCGCGGGTGCCAGACCCGCATGCACGGGCGACCCCGCGCGGCGCCCAGGCCCGCGCGGGTGCCAGACCCGCACGCCCGGTGCCCTAGCCCTGCGCGTAAGGGCGCTCGCGACGGCGGTGGTGCGGCCGGCCGGGGTGTGCCGCCTCCCCCCCTTCCCGTGCGACGATCCGGAAGAAACCCTAGCTAAAAAGAAACATAAAGACAAACTCACCGAACCAATGCGCCTCCGACTCGCCGATGGAGAGGGAGGGAGAGACGAGGATTATCCCGTTCTTGCGTGCCCGGTTCCGGAGGTGTGCGGTGTTCTTCCCGTTCCTCGATTGCTCCGCCGCGGTGCCTCGCGCCGATCGGTGGGAAGAGGAGGGTTTGGGTGAGAGGAACGGTAGGAAAACTCCAAAACTAAACCCGACACATACGTATTAATATTAGCCGCCTCCGTACACGGGAACTTAACCCTAAGTCCCAAAATACAAATCAATCTCGGCGAAATGAGTTTGGGTGCGAACCTGGGTCCGGTCCGCCTCGAAGAACGTGTAAGTCGCCTGGACTGCTGCCAACTTCCGGAATTTATTCTGGGAGATTCCGGGGTCAGAATCCAGAACCGATCGCGCCGCCGAAATCCATTTCGCGAGCTTTATTGTCTAAAAAATACCCGCGAGCCCCGACAGTCTGCCCAGAGATAAAGAAAAATAATTCACCCCCGGACCCCTTAGTCGAAAAGTGGATTTACAAGAATTTTAAAAGAAGGTCTAGAAAGGCAAATAAAGCCGCGGTTATTACACCACTCACCTCTAAAAACGAGTTTCGTCCTCGAAATTCAAACCCGGGTGGTGGTGAAGAGGTCGGGGTAGCACTCCCTCATCTTAGATTCCAGCTCCCATGTTGCTTCTCGTTCTTCCTGGTTGCTCCAGAGCACCTTCACGTAGGGGATGACTCGGTTCCGCAGTGCTTTGCTTTCCCTTGCTAGGATACGCACGGGGGTTTCCTCGAAGCTTAGATCCTCCTTGAGCTCGAATGTGGAGACGTCCAACACGTGTGACGGGTCGGATAGGTATTTCCGGAGCATGGACACGTGGAAGACGTTGTGGACCCGGTCGAGGTTAGGGGGTAGGGCAAGGCGGTACGCCACTGGGCCTATGCGCTCCAAGATCTCAAAAGGCCCCACAAACCGTGGGCTCAACTTGCCCTTCAGCCCGAAACGCTTGATCCCTTTGGATGGCGAGACCCGCAAGAACACGTGTTCCCCCACTTGAAATTCCAAATCGCGGCGCCGTCGGTCTGCGTAGCTCTTCTGTCGGCTTTGGGCGGTCAGCAACCGCCGCCTGATGAGGCGCACCTTCTCCTCAGTCTCTTCCACCAAGTCGGGTCCCAGGAATTTCCGTTCCCCTAAGTCGTCCCAACAGATCGGGGATCGGCAGCGTCTCCCATACAAAGCTTCGTAGGGTGCCATCTGGATGCTGGCCTGGTAGCTATTGTTGTAGGCGAATTCCACGAGGGGTAGGTAGCGCGCCCAACCGACTCCCCAGTCAAGTACACAGGCGCGCAGCAGGTCCTCGAGGGTCTGAATCACTCGCTCCGACTGTCCGTCCGTCTGAGGGTGGAAAGCTGTGCTGAAGTGTAGCTTGGTCCCCAGGGCTTGCTGTAGACTTTGCCAAAACTTCGAGACGAAGCGGGTGTCTCTATCCGAGGTGATCGATGCCGGCACTCCGTGCAGTCTCACGATCTCGCTGAGGTAGACTTGAGCCAACTGCTCTCTGGTCCAGGTTGTGTGGATGGGTAGGAAATGAGCTGTCTTGGTTAGCCGGTCCACAATGACCCAGATCGAGTCGTGCCCCTGCTGTGTACGTGGGAACCCGGTGACGAAGTCCATAGTGATCTGATCCCACTTCCACATCGGCACCGGTAAGGGCTGTAATTTTCCTGCAGGCCGCTGATGCTCTGCCTTTATCTGCTGGCATACCAGGCAGTGAGCTACGTGTCGCGTCACATCCCCCTTCAACTTGGGCCACCAGAAGGTCTGCTTGAGGTCCCTGTACATCTTCGTGCCCCCCGGATGCGCCGCATAAGGGGCGCGGTGTGCCTCTGTCAGAATCTCCTCCTTTAATTCCGGCGAATCCGGTACACAGAGACGCCCACGGAACCGCAAGTTACCGTCACTTCCCACTGCAAAGTCGTTCTCCTGGTTCGGGTGGATCTTGTCTCGCACGAGCTGTAAGTGCGGGTCCGTCAGCTGTCCTTCTCGGATTTTCTCAAAAAGCGTCGGCTTGACCACCAACGCCGTCAGTCGAGCAACAGTGCCCGCCGGTACCACCTCCAACCTCAGTCGCGAGAATTCCGCGATCAGGGTGCTCTGCTCAGTTATCGCGCGTGCCGGCGTCTCCTCTGGTTGTCCCTTCCTGCTTAAAGCGTCCGCCACCACGTTTGCCTTCCCGGGGTGGTATTGGATTGTTAGATCGTAATCCTTCAACAATTCAAGCCACCGCCTCTGCCGCAAATTTAGCTCCTTTTGGGTGAACAGGTACTTGAGACTTTGGTGGTCTGAAAAGACGTTACAGTGGACACCAAAGAGGTAGTGTCTCCATAACTTTAGAACGAAGACCACTGCAGCCAGTTCCAAATCATGAATCGGGTAGTTCTTTTCGTAATCCTTCAGCTGCCTGGATGCATAGGCTATTACCTTCCCCTGTTGCATCAAAACACCCCCAAGTCCGATTCTCGATGCGTCGCAGTACACTTCATAATCCTCTCCGGGCGTGGGTAGTACAAGAATAGGCGCCCTGGTTAGCCTCCTTTTAAGTTCTTCGAAGCTCTCTTGGCACTTAGCCGTCCACAAAAACTTTTCCCCTTTCTTGGTCAACCGGTTTAAAGGGGCCGCAATCTTCGAGAAACCCTCGACGAAGCGTCTATAATATCCCGCCAGTCCCAAGAAGCTGCGGATCTCCGTCACTGTCGTCGGTGGTTGCCAGTCGATCACCGATTCCACCTTCTTGGGGTCCACAGCGATTCCCTCTGCCGAGATCACGTGCCCTAGGAAACCCACCTCTCGTAGCCAGAATTCACACTTCTTGAGCTTCGCGAACAGCCTCTGTTCCCTGAGGGTTTGGAGAATCGTTCGTAAGTGGTCCTCGTGCTCCTCGTCGGTAGATGAATAGATCAGGATGTCGTCAATGAAGACCACTACGAACCGGTCCAAGAAAGGTCTGAAGATCCGGTTCATCATGTCCATGAAGACGGCGGGGGCGTTCGTAAGCCCGAACGGCATAACCGTGAACTCGTAGTGGCCGTACCGGGTCCGGAAGGCGGTCTTTGGGATATCTTCGTTCCGAACCCGGAGCTGGTGGTAGCCCGATTGCAGGTCGATCTTTGAGAACACCGTTGCTCCTCGCAGCTGGTCGAAGAGGTCGTCAATTCTGGGCAGGGGGTACTTATTCTTCACAGTAACCTTGTTTATCCCCCTGTAGTCTATGCAGAGGCGCAGGCTTCCGTCTTTCTTCCGTACAAAGAGCACTGGTGCCCCCCAGGGTGACACACTCGGTCTGATAAATCCTTTGTCCAAGAGGTCCTCCAGTTGCGCCTTAAGCTCCTTTAACTCTGCGAAGGCCATTCGGTAGGGCGCCTTATGGGACTCGTCCCTTATCACGAAAGGGACGCAGTTGGCCAGTCGTACAAATTCGCGCTGATAGGCCATCACCGTTTTACTCCCCTGCTGGATATGGTTCAGGTCATCCTCCAATTTCTTTTTAACGCTGCTTGTGAAAAAGGCTCCAAACAGCTCCTGTTTGAATGCTGTCCATGACGGGAGCACGGCGGTGCCCTTTGTGGGATCAGGGCGGACCGTCTTCCACCATAAGCGGGCGTTCCCCTCCAGGAAGTGAACTGCCAGGGGAACTCGCTCGTCGTCCTCCATGAGTAAGTCCTCAAATAACTTTTCCATTGATCCCACCCACTTCTCGACGACCCAAGGATCAGTCGTCTCCCCGTCGAACGTGGGTGGGTCGTACTTCTTAAAGTCGGCCAGGTTGGCCCGCACGCGGTCCCACTCAGTCAGCGGAACTGACCCCTCCCCCGTGGCGGCGGCAGCCACAGGAGGGGAAGGGGCGACCACGGTCTCCCCCGAGGCACCCCTGTTGGTGCTTCCCGGCGTCGGTCCCGCAGTTGCCGTCGCGGTTACCGCCGCTGGTATCGTCGTCTGGGGTGGGGGTACCTCGGCTTCGGCAGTCGCTGTAGGGGTCACTCCCGCGCTGGCCCCCGTCGCCGGCGCGCCTAGCCCCTGTGGAGGGGCGGCGGCGACCGTCACCGTCGCGGCCGGTCGCTGCTGCGTCAACTGACGCACGTGAGCCGTGAGAGTCGCCAGCTGCCCCGCCATGTCCCTCAGCTGTTGTTGCAGGCGCTGGTTCTCTGCGGCCGCCGACGTTGTCGCGTCCGCCCCTGCATCCTCGGCCGATGATCTAGTACGGGCCATGTCTCTACACAAAAACAACAGTCAGCTCTAGACTCTGCTAACATGCAACGAACCCCCCCATCGAGGGCAAAGGACCCAAGCTCGTTCCCCCCCCTCGATCACTCGCGTCCTACTCTACTATAATCTATCCATTCCATTCCTTTGTAGTTAAGTGAGGTATTCCTGTGGACGTCGGCACCAATTGTTGTGATTGAAAGCTGAGTCTCTGATACCATCTTAATCTGTCACGCCCCGGGGGATTATTTTAGCGGAAACGGATTACAAAAGGGTATGTATTTTTTTTTTGAAAACCTTCTTCCCCGGCGCGTACCCAGATCCGCCGCATATACAGGATCACTCTACGAACGGACAGAGTCTCCCCTGTATATGCACGGCGTCGCGGTTTGTACAATGTCCAATAACGAGTGAACATTCAATCACAACAATCCAAACGTATAACCATTCACAATATACTGAATTAACTCACGGCCGATTAGTTTGAAAGGATAAAACCCACGGTTGTTGAAACGGCGCCCACCCGGCACCCATATTTTGAAAACCGTTTTTGAAAGCAACATAAACTCAGGGTTTTTGAAAACAGTGCCCACACGACACTTGGGTTTTGAAATCATAGTTTTCGCAATCCGTTCTTTTATTTGCTATTTTATTTTCCAAAGCGGCCCACAGAAATATAAAGAAAAATAGACAATCCAAATGTCACCGTACCAACGTCCACACCGACCCCACGAGGGTATCGAGAACCATCCACAGTCTACAAATATTAAATGGAATGCGAAAGTAAGGAGTAAAACACTGTTCCGGTCTCCTGAGACCCAACACCTCTAGCCGTGGCCTCACCGTCGCCTAACTCTCCCCCCTGTAGGACCCTGTCGCAAAGTGGGAAGTCAGCGACTAAACAAAAATGATAATAATAAAGCAGGTAAAGAAACATCCAACCGTAGTCTATCCGGAGCGACCACCCCTCCCCCCGCAAGGGAAAAGTAGAATCAAACACCTGTAAACCTGCAATACCCGATCCCGTCGGACAACTAAACCGACGAAATCGCACCGCGCCCAAGTCGGACAACTAAACCGAATGGGTCGCACCGCTCCCACGTCGGACAACTAAACCGACGGGTCGCACCGCTCACACCTTGGCGCATACATGCCCCACAACTAAAGAGGCCCCACGCCGTCCTGTGGGTATACACGGGTCATGGACCACTTTTCCGGAAAAGCACACCCTTTGCGGTGGCCAAACCGCGGGTGCGCGTGCTGCAGCCGAGCATAGTAACCGTGAACCATATAAATATATCAATGTATGAAAAACGTATGAAATAACATATACATATCCGTGCATGATAACTAAATGAAACAGTATATATATATTCACAGCATACTCCTATACGTGCAAGAGAGCGACGTGAAACAATATGTATATCTAATCACGAGTACCGTAAAGCCATAACGAATAAATGATGCCTCCCTACTAGGTTTAACCCAAGTACACTTAAGGATGACCCCGTCCACCAAGATAGAATTAAATGTTGAGACTTAGGAGTAAAGACCCACACCTACGAGCGATGAACAAAGCGCTATCCCCCGTGTGTCCCGGTGCGCTCCCCAAAACTACAAAAGTCCACCGGGGAGAAGTCAGTGACTAAACAACATAAAACAAGGGTCAAGAACAGACATTCGGGTCCCGTCGTGGAACGGGGCTCCCGGGTTCGACGGCGGCGGCGGCGGCCGAGTCGGAACCCGAGGCGGCGGCGAGCGTGCTGCCGCGCTGGCCGCACGCGTATCAGGCTCCGTGCGGTGTGATGCCCGCACGGCTCCCTGACAGCGGCGGCGCCCAGGTCCAGCACGGGTGCCCAGGCCGCACGCACGGGCTGCCCCGCGCGGCGCCCAGGTCCCGCGCGGGCGCCCAGCCCGCACGCACGGGCGACCCCGTGCGGCGCCCAGGCCCGCGCGGGTGCCAGACCCGCATGCACGGGCGACCCCGCGCGGCGCCCAGGCCCGCGCGGGTGCCAGACCCGCACGCCCGGTGCCCTAGCCCTGCGCGTAAGGGCGCTCGCGACGGCGGTGGTGCGGCCGGCCGGGGTGTGCCGCCTCCCCCCCTTCCCGTGCGACGATCCGGAAGAAACCCTAGCTAAAAAGAAACATAAAGACAAACTCACCGAACCAATGCGCCTCCGACTCGCCGATGGAGAGGGAGGGAGAGACGAGGATTATCCCGTTCTTGCGTGCCTGGTTCCGGAGGTGTGCGGTGTTCTTCCCGTTCCTCGATTGCTCCGCCGCGGTGCCTCGCGCCGATCGGTGGGAAGAGGAGGGTTTGGGTGAGAGGAACGGTAGGAAAACTCCAAAACTAAACCCGACACATACGTATTAATATTAGCCGCCTCCGTACACGGGAACTTAACCCTAAGTCCCAAAATACAAATCAATCTCGGCGAAATGAGTTTGGGTGCGAACCTGGGTCCGGTCCGCCTCGAAGAACGTGTAAGTCGCCTGGACTGCTGCCAACTTCCGGAATTTATTCTGGGAGATTCCGGGGTCAGAATCCAGAACCGATCGCGCCGCCGAAATCCATTTCGCGAGCTTTATTGTCTAAAAAATACCCGCGAGCCCCGACAGTCTGCCCAGAGATAAAGAAAAATAATTCACCCCCGGACCCCTTAGTCGAAAAGTGGATTTACAAGAATTTTAAAAGAAGGTCTAGAAAGGCAAATAAAGCCGCGGTTATTACAGTCAACAAGCCCAACGGTCTGCCCACTAAGTCTACTAGAGGCATAAGGTAATAAATGAAATACTGAAAGAAGAGCTGGAAAAAAATATCTCTACAGCTACTATGCCCCTATCTAGATGCTCAACAAGTGAAACAGAAGGAAAACATGATGCATCTATTAACTCTCATGTATAGCAACCCAAACTAAAATGACTGCCATTATAGTAACCCAAACTATAATGACTGCCACATAGGGTCTAGTCAAACCCGCGCCCACCTACTGCTGCATATCCTTAACAGGACGGTCTACCGTAGGGTGTCCATGACTGCCACATCTGGGCCAGCCAGAGGGACGGCGTCGACAGGTCATGATAGAAGAACTCAAACTCACGCTGGTTACAACAACCCGGTCTAAAGCTCAATCTCAACGCCGGTTACAACAACCCGGTCTAAAGCTCAATCTCAACGCCGGTTACAACAACCCGGTCAAAAGCTCAATCTCAACGCCGGTTACAATAACCCGGTCTAAAGCTCAATCTCAACGCCGGTTACAACAACCCGGTCTCATCTACTCCGGAGTGGCACTCGAGGGGAGCGACCCGCTCGAGTCAAAAAGTAACCCATGTCCAACAGCTCTGTCATGTATCTCAGTCAATCAGGCAATAGTCGACACTATGCTCAAAGTGGAGACTCACTCAATCCACAATGCAAAACCTAGCCCCAACTGACGCATAACACTAATCGGTCCAACCGACCACAGTTCGCGGTTGCCAAAACAATAACCCGAGTCGATAATCTGGTGCTATCCCACCCGACTCAACAAATCACTGTCTCACTCACTGGCTGGAATCAACACAGCTGAGACTCACTGTCACTATGACAGCTCACAGCACAAAACCCACTGGCTGGAGATGCTCTACAGCCAGGATCGGCCCACAACTCAGGGCTAACAAATCTGGTCGGACAACATTCAACGACCCGGGACCACCATCAACTCCAACGGCTTCCAACCACAGAACATCAACCCAACCTGCAGACTCACAGACAGGATAAACTCCACAACAAACGCAGAGAAGGGTCCGGGAACCCCGAAAGACTAGAACCTACAACCCTACTCAAACAAGAACAGGTTCTAGGCATAGCCTCTCGTTGTTCTCGTCCCAAAGGAAAAAGGGCAGACCTTGGAACCCAGACCACTCGAATCATCTCGGGTGGTTAAATTTATCAGAAAAAGGTGATATTTCTTATTGAAAGCCCTTTGATCTGATAGAAATCCATATTTAATAATTTTTAGTTCTTTTTAGGAAAACAATTGAAAACAAGTTTTATATCCAAGCCTCGTAGAGTTAATGCCTTTGTCCGATCAAACAAGAACAGACTCGGCGACTCTACGATGCTCGGAAGAAAACATTGGTCGACTAAAATCATATGTGTGTCCAAAAACAGTTCTGGGTTCAAGGTCCTGCTATCACTGGTATATAGCTGCCACTGACACAGTGGCGACAATAAAACAAGGAACCAAAACATCTCGGGACCGCCGTTTACCCAAACGGCTCCCGCCACAGATGATCAATCAACTACTTCTACCAGATTCCACTCTGCTCCCAAGCATGAGTGTAAAATGCATCCCACACTAAAGGAATCCCGACCACTCGGCCCACTACCCGGACGAGTAAAACACTATGTCCAGGAAAGAATAAGAAGTGTGGATGTCTAAAGCAGAATAAACCTAGCCCAAGTTGGAGTTTTCTACAGTCTGGCTGAACATGCTGTATATGACGGGGGTGCTAGGTCAAGTTCCAAGACAACAATAATTTTACAGATAGTAGGAAACAAGAGATCGCATGATCATCAAATAACTCTAGAATCAACTGCTGTCACATTCTAGCATGCTACACAGGAATATCACTATCATGCATGGTCCTACTATAGCAGATTTAATGCACATTCCATCAATCTTGGAGACAGGGCCACTCACCTGAAAACGCTAACTGTCCAAGGTTCCACAGCTGAAAAATACCAGGAAATTGATATGTCCAAATCCAATGGGTCCAGCAATACCCGCAAACCCTCCTGGGTACAATACAAAGCTAACAGTTACACTTAATTCCATAATTTACCCAAATACACACAATCTAAAAATCAGTCCCAAAGATGCCACTTTTTCACCTGAAAAAAATACTCCAAAAATTCTAATAAAAATACCATGGCGATTCTCGCGTCGATACCTTCGAAACGGGTACCTACACGTCCAATTCTGAGCCCCGTAGGCCGAGTTACAAATTCCACAACACAGGGTGCGCAAAAGTTCACAATCTCACAACTGTAAGAATCAGCACAGTAAAAGGGGAAACAGTATACCTTCGAGAAAGCCTCAGAAAAATCCCGGAAAAATATGATGATAATCCTCGCGACGAGTAGATGCAAAAAGTGTATAGGCTCCTCTCGATCCGATGCTCGAGTGCGGAGATAAAATTCCGGCAAGGGGCTGCTGTCCAAAAAACTTCACAAGCAAACAGCGGCTTAGAAGTGTCTCAAAAACCGTGCCATAAACTCTGAATCCAGCAAGATTATCAACATGAAAGTCGAAGACGTACCTCTCGTGATTCCAACGCCATGAAAATCGTCCAAAAATATTAAAGGAGTAGCTCTGTGGTCCTCTCAGATCGAACTGCGACGATAACGGGCCTCCGATGAAAGATCGTCACTCTGTTCTCCGATGCCGAAGTCGTCGACGCCGCGGCTTCCAAAAATTCCGGGCCTCTGCTGGAAGATGCGCAACACGAAGATCTCCAACTTTTCTAAAGGGTCCAAGGGCAGGGGAGCTCGGGAAAAGGGGCAAAAAGTCCAAGCAAACAGCCTATTTATAGGCCCAGCCCGAAAAAATCCAACTTTGGACTTTTGGGCCCAAAACCGGGCGCCCGGGCATTCCGGGCTGCTACAGTAACGGGCCCGGCCCGTTACTGTTCACGCCCGGAAGTCTCCCAGCCCGCCACGCGTCCACCCAAACAGCAAACAGCTGTTTGGGCCAACGGCGCTGCGCCGCGTGGCCGACGCTGGTGCCGACACGTGGCGCCCACGCCGGGAGCCGCGGGTCAGCGCGCCCACGTCGCGCCCACGCGCGCCCACGCGCGCCTGTCGGGCACGCAGCCCGAGGTACCTACTCCCCGCACCGTGGACTGCGTGCACAACACCACCCAACTACGTGCTGCCACGTGTCCACCCCCGGTCCACCGTGCACCCGCGCCTTTCCCGTGGACCGCGCCCACTGCACCCGCCAACCGGGTGCCGCCACGTGGCCAGCTCCCGGGTGCACGCCTCCGCGGTGGACCGGGCGCCAACGCCGCCGCCAACCGCCGTGCTCCGCCGTCCGCCGCCGCCGGCGGCGCTTCTCTGGCCGCCGGAACAGTACCAAATCACCTCGAAAACCGTGTTTTCGCGTCCGGGCTCCGAAAAATACAAGTAAATAGTCCATCTTGACCGTTTTCGCGCGCTGAATCCAAATCCGCTATCCGTTCTGTCAAATTCCACTTCTAAAATTTGCCGAAAATTCTCGGGAAGGTGAGCTTGATCTATTTTTCGCACCGGGTCCATTTCTTGATTCCGAAACGTGCGCAGAAACCTCAATCACCCACAATGGGCTTCCTCCAAGCAATCATGCTCCCATTTACACCAGGAATCCATTTTCGGGGCCCGACACCCGCACAAACACTCCCAGAAGCTACTATTCCAACCATAAACTCTTAAGTGGGGATTCGGGTCCTCACATCCTCCCCCACTAAAAGAAAGTTTCGTCCTCGAAACAAACACGGCTCAACAGGGCACTCAAAGCCAAGGGTAAGCATCCATCAACACGGCCTCCAACTCCCCAGTCGCCACACACTCTCCATAAAGCGAGTCCAAAAGCTAGAAAAACCACAGGGATTCCAAACACTGGGGATAGAGAGAAGAACAGTCAACTTTACTCGTCCAAACTACACCAATTACGCCAACACAACCAACCAGAAAGGGCAAGGCTCCACCAGCAGGAAAGTCACCAACCCCCAACTCTCAATTTAGAAAACAGCTGAAATTAACGAAAAGTTTGAAAATTCCGAAAGACCAGTGCCCTCGCCCCAATCAAACAAGAACAGGTTCGGGCACCGTTTCCATTTCTGGAGTAGCCTTTCGAATCTTTCGTCCTGTTCGCAAATTTCAGCGTAAGGGCGAGAAAAAGGGAGAGAAGTGTTGATGTCGTTCCTGCTGTGGCAACAAAAACGGAAGCTACAATCTATCCGAGACCCCTAGAGACACAACCTCTAGTCCTAGGCGTCACCTACGCTCAACAGGTAGCACCTAACCCAAAAACCGCTGAAGCCACTGCCGCAGGAAGGATGCCTCGGTGACCTGTGGAAATGATCTCCTGTTGCCCAACTCGCGGGAAGGTCACTGTTCTCAATCCACAATCAATCATTGCACGATACCGCACCAACTGGTCCATCCCGTATGCTCAAACTGAGTCGTGGAGCTGTAACTGAACCGTCACACCTGCTGGTGTACTTCCTCAAGTCTCAGCTGTCCCGATCACGCCCCAAAATTCACCTCTGCTCGCAGGATACTGGGAAGAATCCAATCGCTCATACATGTAACCAAATTTCTATCCCTTATTCATGCAGAGATGCAAATGCCCTAATATCATATGCAAAACAATGCCGGTACCAAAAGCTCACTCAACTGACTGAAAATAAAGCCATACCTGCGGCGATAGGATCTGCTGCCGGGGTGCCCTCCTCCAGGGCTGGATCAACTCGTCCGCTGGGGGGGTGAAGATCGTCGTCCCGTCTGTCCCGACGTCGTACCCCACTCTGTCTGACGGTGTACCGGAGGGGCTTCCGCTTCCTGAACTGGCAAGGGAGGTGTTGTAGCAAGGGGTCGCACTGACAGAATGGCTGGGGACAAACTGTTTGAAAATGTCCCAACTCTCCACATAGGAAACACCGTCCCCGTCTCTGGTAACACTGCGTCGGTGGATGAGGGCCGCCACAGATGACACACTGCTCATGTCGCTGATATCGATACTACTGCTGAAACTGCTGCTGTCGGGGGTACTGCTGCTGAAACTGCTGCCGAGACTGCTGTCGCTGCTGGTGCTGCTGATACCGTGGCTGCTGCCGAGGCCCACCTGACCTCTGGCGCCTCCGAAACCCACTACCCTGAGGATGAGATCGTGGAGGGTTCGGAGGTCCCTGCCGACTCGTCTGCCCCTCAACATCCTGTGCTGGGCGCTTCGCCCCCGAAATCCCTGCGGGAACTAGAGCCACCTCGGCCGTGACCGCCTCTCCGCGCTCCGAACTCTGCCCCAAAAAACGATGCGGATCAGACTGATAGAATCTCGTCAACATATCAACCACCTCACGCTGCTCTGCAGGGGTTAACTGTCATACCGTCCCGAACGGCAGACCACTGGTAGCCGGTGCAATAGGGGCTGCCTGTGCTGCTGGTACAACTAGGGGTGTCACAACTGGCGAAGAAAGTACAGGGGAACTCTCTGGGGGTGCTACAGCTGACTGTGTCGTCTGCTCCATCATGCGCACCATCCGATCCATGGTCTCCCCCTGGCGCCGGACAGCCTCTGACAACTGAGCCATCTGAGCCCGAAGCTCCTGTACCTCACTTTGCTGACCCTGTGCTGACTCCTCCTGCTCAGGCTCATGGGAGGAGGAAGGTTGAGAACGCGTCCGCATCCTGCGTCGGGGAGGCATCGTGCCCACCTGCAATCCACATGCAAACATCAGGACAGCACAAACAACACTCGTCCCAATCCAGCGAAAGTCTAAGACATGTCATCCATTCCATAGCATTATGTTGTCTGCAGCCAACATAATCGCTTAGGAGAATAAACATGCCAATCACTCAACCCATCCCTTGGGAGAGGTATAAAATTCAATCAGGACTTTCGCTAAAGTCACGACTCTTACGTAGCCATCCTAATGTCCAACCATAAGCCTAGGGTTTCTAAGTCCAATATGACCTAAAACCTAGGCTCTGATACCACTCTAATCTGTCACGCCCCGGGGTCGAAACTGCGACCCGGGCTCGCCAACAGATCCGCCGCCCATACGGTGAACCCCGTATAGACGAAGCGTCAAACCTGCAAAAGGAAGATACTATACTAAACAAATATCAGAGCTGAAAATAAACTGCTAGAAATAAAATATATACAACTCAAAGTCCTCACCAAAAGTACATAAATCTCTCAACTCAAAAAGAAAAATACAACTCTATACCTCACTACAAGGTCTCTCAACTGACGAAGACTCCCAAAATATAAAGAGGGTAAATCTACTCTCTGAAGGACGACTGGTAGGGATCTAGCTCGCGACTCCCTTACCTCGGTCTGAAGAAGCAACAACTGGAGCAGCAGGAACATGAGTAGAAATCCCTGGGGAAAAAGACACCACGACGGGTGTGAGAACTACATCCCACAGTAGTCTCAGTGGGTGCCGTCAACAAGCCCAACGGTCTGCCCACTAAGTCTACTAGAGGCATAAGGTAATAAATGAAATACTGAAAGAAGAGCTGGAAAAGAATATCTCTACAGCTACTATGCCCCTATCTAGATGCTCAACAAGTAAAACAGAAGGAAAACATGATGCATCTATTAACTCTCAGGTATAGCAACCCAAACTAAAATGACTGCCATTATAGTAGCCCAAACTATAATGACTGTCACATAGGGTCCAGTCAAACCTGCGCCCACCTACTGCTGCACATCCTCAACAGGACGGTCTACCGTAGGGTGTCCATGACTGCCACATCTGGGCCAGCCAGAGGGACGGCGTCGACAGGTCATGATAGAAGAACTCAAACTCACGCCGATTACAACAACCCGGTCTAAAGCTCAATCTCAACGCCGATTACAACAACCCGGTCTAAAGCTCAATCTCAACGCCGGTTACAACAACCCGGTCAAAAGCTCAATCTCAACGCCGGTTACAACAACCCGGTCTAAAGCTCAATCTCAACGCCGGTTACAACAACCCGGTCTCGCCTACTCCGGAGTGGCACTCGAGGGGAGCGACCCGCTCGAGTCAAAAAGTAACCCATGTCCAATAGCTCTGTCATGTATCTCAGTCAATCAGGCAATAGTCGACACTATGCTCAAAATGGAGACTCACTCAATCCACAATGCAAAACCTAGCCCCAACTGACGCATAACACTAATCGGTCCAACCGCCCACAGTTCGCGGTTGCCAAAACAATAACCCGAGTCGATAATCTGGTGCTATCCCACCCGACTCAACAAATCACTGTCTCACTCACTGGCTGGAATCAACACAGCTGAGACTCACTGTCACTATGACAGCTCACAGCACAAAACCCACTAGCTTGAGATGCTCTACAGCCAGGATCGGCCCACAACTCAGGGCTAACAAATCTGGTCGGACAACATTCAATGACCCAGGACCACCATCAACTCCGACGGCTTCCAACCACAGAACATCAACCCAACCTGCAGACTCACAGACAGGATAAACTCCACAACAAACGCAGAGAAGGGTCCGAGAACCCCAAAAGACTAGAACCTACAACCCTACTCAAACAAGAACAGGTTCTAGGCATAGCCTCTCGTTGTTCTCGTCCCAAAGGAAAAAGGGCAGACCTTGGAACCCAGACCACTCGAATCATCTTGGGTGGTTAAATTTATCAGAAAAAGGTGATATTTCTTATTGAAAGCCCTTTGATCTGATAGAAATCCATATTTAATAATTTTTAGTTCTTTTTAGGAAAACAATTGAAAACAAGTTTTATATCCAAGCCTCGTAGAGTTAATGCCTTTGTCCGATCAAACAAGAACAGACTCGGCGACTCTACGATGCTCGGAAGAAAACATTGGTCGACTAAAATCATATGTGTGTCCAAAAACAGTTCTGGGTTCAAGGTCCTGCTATCACTGGTATATAGCTGCCACTGATACAGTGGCGAGAATAAAACAAGGAACCAAAACATCTCGGGACCGCCGTTTACCCAAACGGCTCCCGCCACAGATGATCAATCAACTACTTCTACCAGACTCCACTCTGCTCCCAAGCATGAGTGTAAAATGCATCCCACACTAAAGGAATCCCGACCACTCGGCCCACTACCCGGGCGAGTAAAACACTATGTCCAGGAAAGAATAAGAAGTGTGGATGTCTAAAGCAGAATAAACCTAGCCCAAGTTGGAGTTTTCTACAGTCTGGCTGAACATGCTGCATATGACGGGGGTGCTAGGTCAAGTTCCAAGACAACAATAATTTTACAGATAGTAGGAAACAAGAGATCGCATGATCATCAAATAACTCTAGAATCAACTGCTGTCACATTCTAGCATGCTACACAGGAATATCACTATCATGCATGGTCCTACTATAGCAGATTTAATGCACATTCCATCAATCTTGGAGACAGGGCCACCCACCTGAAAACGCTAACTGTCCAAGGTTCCACAGCTGAAAAATACCAGGAAATTGATATGTCCAAATCCAATGGGTCCAGCAATACCCGCAAACCCTCCTGGGTACAATACAAAGCTAACAGTTACACTTAATTCCATAATTTACCCAAATACACACAATCTGAAAATCAGTCCCAAAATGCCACTTTTTCACCTGAAAAAAATGCTCCAAAAATTCCAGTAAAAATACCACGGCGATCCTCGCGTCGAGACCTTCGAAACGGGTACCTACATGTCCAATTCTGAGCCCCGTAGGCCGAGTTACAAATTCCACAACACAGGGTGCGCAAAACTTCACAATCTCACAACTGTAAGAATCAGCACAGTAAAAGGGGAAACAGTATACCTTCGAGCAAGCCTCAGAAAAATCCCGGAAAAATACGATGATAATCCTCGCGATGAGTAGATGCAAAAACTGTATAGGCTCCTCTCGATCCGATGCTCGAGTGCGGAGATAAAATTCCGGCAAGGGGCTGCTGTCCAAAAAACTCCACAAGCAAATAGCGGCTTAGAAGTGTCTCAAAAACCGTGCCATAAACTCTGAATCCAGCAAGATGATCAACACGAAAGTCGAAGACGTACCTCTCGTGATTCTAACGCCATGAAAACCGTCCAAAAATATTAAAGGAGTAGCTCTGTGGACCTCTCAGATCGAACTGCAATGATAACGGGCCTCCGATGAAAGATCGTCACTCTGTTCTCCGATGGCGAAGTCGTCAACGTCGCGGCTTCCAAAAATTCCGGGCCTTTGCCGGAAGATGCGCAACACGAAGATATCCAACTTTCCTAAAGGGTCCAAGGGCAGGAGAGCTTGGGAGAAGGGGCAAAAAGCCCAAGCAAACAACCTATTTATAGGCCCAGCCCGAAAAAATCCAACTTTGGACTTTTGGGCCCAAAACCGGGCGCCCGGGCATTCCGGGCTGCTACAGTAACGGGCCCGGCCCGTTACTGTTCACGCCCGGAAGTCTCCCAGCCCGCCACGCGTCCGCCCAAACAGCAAACAACTGTTTGGGCCAACGGCGCTGCGCCGCGTGGCCGACGCTGGTGCCGACAAGTGGCGCCCACGCCGGGAGCCGCGGGTCAGCGCGCCCACGTCGCGCCCACGCGCGCCTGTCGGGCACGCAGCCCGAGGTACCTGCTCGCTGCACCATGGACCGCGCGCACAACACCACCCAACCACGTGCTGCCACGTGTCCACCCCCGGTCCACCGTGCACCCGCGCCTTTCCCGTGGACCGCGCCCACTGCGCCCGCCAACCGGGTGCCGCCACGTGGCCAACGCCCGGGTGCACGCCTCCGCGGTGGACCGGGCGCCAACGCCGCCGCCAACCGCTGCGCTCCGCCGTCCGCCGCCGCCGCCGGCGCTTCTCCGGCCGCCGGAACAGTACCAAATCACCTCGAAAACCGTGTTTTTGCGTCCGGGCTCCGAAAAATACAAGTAAATAGTCCATATTGACCGTTTTCGCGTGCTGAATCCAAATCCGCTATCCGTTCTATCAAATTCCACTTCTAAAATTTGTCGAAAATTCCCGGGAAGGTGAGCTTGATCCATTTTTCACACCGGGTCTATTTCTTGATTCCAAAACGCGCGCAGAAACCTCAATCACCCACAATGGGCTTCCTCCAAGCAATCATGCTCCCATTTACACAAGGAATCCATTTCCGGGGCCCGACACCCGCACAAACACTCCCAGAAGCTACTATTCCAACCATAAACTCTTAAGTAGGGATTCGGGTCCTCACAGCAGTTGTGCACAGAAAAATTGGAAAATACTTGGGACATGTGTATTTTATGTTTACAATGGAGTTCGGGAGGTTTCGAAGTGATGCGGAAGCTTCCAGGGCAAAAAGTGAGTCGGCGGCGAAGAATCTGAAGCTTCAGCTTGGGTTTTGGACTTTGGAGCCTGGGTTCCGGAACCTGTGCTGGGTTCCGGAACCATGTGCTGGGTTCCGGAACCAGCCTTTGGGTTCCGGAACCGAGGGGGGGGTACCGGTACCCAGTTTGTGGTACCGGTACCCAGCTGTAACAGGGGCTCGGTTTTCTTGCTGAGTTAGACATTTTAGCGAGGGCACTTCAGTCTTTTCACCTCTCAGCTGCCTTGCACTACGCCACCTGCTATTTATGAGCCATCCAACCCTACTTCATCTCCATTACAACCAAAGAAACAAAAAGAAAGGAAAGAGAAGGAGAAGAAGAGAAGTGAAGTGCAGGTTGGTTTTCCTGCTGGTTGGTCTTGAGCGGAGTCGCGTGCGCGTCGAGCTACACTCGAGGTAAGTTGGCAGATGCTTCAAGCTGGATTTTTGGATTTTTGTTTAGATGGATTTTGATGAGTTTGAGTTGATTGGGATGTTCTTTTCTATCTTTTTCCATCTTGCACTTTGTGAACAGCTTGTATGCTGTTGGCTGGGACTTGGTATTTCACTGTGCGGAGCTGAGGTTTTTGCATGCATGCGTATGCTGTGTGTTGGCTGAGAGAGAGCTGAGGCGCGCAGGATTTTTTTGAGGACTCGAGAGATTTGTTTGAACGTCCGAAGATTTTTCCGAGGATCGAGACAGTGTGCGCGCGCGGCGCGATTTTTGAAGTTTCGGCAGATTTTTGATACGGCGCTTCTCCGACTTCGGCTTTGCCTATGGAAAGCATTTTAGGTGGGTTTGAAATTCTTCCAAATTGTATGGGATGCCCTCTAATGCTTCTGTATGCATCTTGATCATGTCTAGTGTGTTATTTTTATTGTTGGTAAATCTGATAGTTGCCTAGAAAATTACAGGAAATTCAGTAGAACCAGATTATTTTTAGTATACTCATGGTACTGTATGACACTAGATTGCATGGTTAGATGGCATTACTTTTGCACTGGGACCGCTTTAAAAATTATGAAAACCGTTTCAAAGAAAGATCGGCATTTTAAAAGTGGTTTTTAAATTGTGAGATCGCCAGTGGAATGACATGGTTCCAGGGTGCATGTGTGTGAGGACCCGAATCCCCACTCTGTGGTTTACTGTTGGTTTGGAGGCTTCTGGGTGTGTGTGTGTGCGTGTCGGGCCCCAGATTTGAGGTTATGGTAAAATTTGAACTTATTTTCTTTTCTGGTAGTCCATTTTGGGTGTGTGAGGTGTTTGCGTGCTTATTGGAGCCAAGAATGTGACCTGGGACGGAAATTGGATCAAGTCTACTCTTCCGGGAAATTTTGGAAAATTTTAGAAGTGGAATTGGGCCGAACGGACCTCGGATTTGGATTCAGCGCGCGAAAACGAGCGAAATGGACTATTTACTTGAATTTTTCGGAGCCCGGACGCGAAAACATGGATTTCGAGGCATGGGTTACTGTTCCGGCGGCCGGAGAGGCACCGGCGGCGGCGGAGCGCGGCGGAGTGCGGCGGCGGGCGGCGGCGCAGGCGCGCGGTCCACCGCAGGGCGCGTGCACCGGGTGCGGGCCACGTGGCGCGCTGCGGTTGGCCGGCGCAGCGGGCGCGGTCCATGGGCCTTGGCGGGGTGCACGGTGGACCGAGGGTTGGCCACGTGGCATCTTGTGAGTGGTCGGTGCACGCGGCGCGGTCCACGGAATTGTTGTGAAGGCGTGGACCGGGTGCATGGGACACGTGTCACGCCCTCATTGGCAGGTGCAGCACGCGCGGTGCACGGGGCGCGGGGTTGGTGCCTCGGGAAGCGAGCGCACGTGCGGCCCACGTCGCGCGGCAGACGCGCACGTCTCGCGGTCGGGGTCAACGGGCGGGACACGTGGCGCCCGCTCATTGGCGGGCGCCACCGCCTTACTGTGCGGGAGGGCGGACACGTGGCGGGCGGTGAGTGGCCCGCTTCGGTGTTCGCTGTTCGGGCGACACGTGGCAGGCTCTGAGGCGGGTCGGACGGATCGTGGATCCCGTCCGACGGCGTGTATTGGGGCGGGCCGCACTGTGCGCGCCCGAAAACTTTGGGCCGGGCCGCACTGTGCGCGCCCGGAAATTTCCGGGCGCCCGAAAGTTTTGGGCCCGAGCCCATTTGACTTGTTTTTTTGGGGCTTTTTCCTTGAGGCCTATATATAGGTCGGTTTGGGCCGAGTTTTTCACCTCTTTTTCGGGGGAATCAGCTCCTGAGCCTTATATGAAAAATTTTCCTCTCCCTCTTGCCAATCTTCCGACCAAGTTTCAGAATTTCTGGAAGCCGTGACGACTGTGTTTCCCACCTCGTAGTGCGGAGCGACGTTCTACAGTTTGAGGCCCATTTTCGTCGCATTTTACTCTGGGAGACATACAGAGCTACCCCGACATCATTTTTGGACGATTTCTTCGCCAGCGGTTGCGCAAGAGGTATATCTATGTTTTCCGTGTTGATCATTTTTCCCAGAAATGAGCTTTTGTGAGGGTTTGGGGTACATTTTTACGCCCCTTTGCTACAGTTTGGAATCTTGACAGCAGCAACTTCGCAGAATTTTTATCTTCACTTCTGGATATCGGATTTCGACGATTCAAGAGCCTATCGACATCTACACTTCGCGAGGATCGTCGTGATATTTTTATTGGAATTTCTGGAAAATTATTTTCAGGTGAAATTCGCGTGTGAACAGTAACCTTGTTTGCAGATTTTTGGAATAGTAATTGTGTGTGTGTATTGTGTATAATTGAGATGTGTTACTGTTCCCAGGACTGTAAGAGCATTTTTTCTGTGCTCTTTGCACTGTGGATCTAGGAGATTGTCGATTTCTGGACTGTTTATCTGTACCGTCCCGGACAGTTAGCGTGTTCAGGTGGGTGATCCTGCTTTCAAAACCTATGGACTGCACTCTAATTCTATGATTATAAGTGCATGCATGATAGTATATGAGCTGTTTAATCTGTGCAAACTGTATGTTAGTACCCACAGTTGATAGTTGTTAAATCTGATGACCTCATTGAACCACTTGCAATATTTGAACTCTTACAACATGAAAACTAAACTTAGCTTTATTGTCAGTTAATTATTTATTCATGCACAATTAGACTACAGAAAATGTGAACATGTATTCAGATTTGCTCATCACCTTAGTTTTTCCCCAGTGGTTGTACCCTTGTCGTTCTGGACATAGTGATTTTTCCCCGAGTCGCGGGTTGGGAGGTTTATTAGCTGGGGTTGCATTTGCACTCGCGTCTGGGGACCGAGTGGCGTCTGTAGCAGTCTGTAGATCGGCTTGCATTGAGATAGTGATAGTGATAGTGATAGTGATAGTGACAGTGGATCTGGGATCTCTGGGACATGGTCATAGTGACAGTGTGGATTTTTAGCCAGTGAGTGAGACAGTGATTGGACCATAGCCTGCATGAGCCACATTTATGTTCGACAGTGTTGCGCAGATATTTTACTCGTGTGGGTCGCTCCCCTCGAGTGCCACTCCGGAGTAGGCGAGACCGGGTTGTAGTACCGGCTTTGAGATTGAGCTAGATACCGGGTTGGAGTACCGGACGTACCTACAGCAGTAGGTAGGCGCAGGCTTGACTGGGCCCGTTGTGGCAGTCAGTTTGGATTGGGTGATATGGGTGAGTATCAGTAGTGGCATATCGTCCTTCTGTCCTAACCCTTGAGCATTTTAGATAGAGGCATAGTAGCAGTAGATGTTTTACTTTCCAGCTTCTCTATACTGCATTTCTTGTGTTACTTTATGCCTCTAGTAGACTTAGTGGGCAGACCGTCGGGCTTGTTGGCGGCACCCACTGAGAACTACTGTGGGAGGTAGTTCTCACACCCGTCGTGGTGTCTTTTTCCCCAGGGACGTCAGCTCCAGTTCCTGCGGTGCCTGTTGCTGATCCAGCTCTTCCAGACCGAGGTAAGGGAGTCGCGAGATAGATCCCTTCCCCTTCAGCTTCAGTGTGTTATAGAGGTACCCCTATATTTTGGTTGTGTCATGTTTGAGAGTTATGTAGTGAGGTATCGAGTTGTACTCTTTTGTTTCTTTGGAGAGACTGCTGTATTCTGGTGAGGATATGTTATATATATTGTGAGAGACTGTACTATTTTCTGTTCATAGTTAGTCTTCTTTACTGCTCTGATATCTGTTAGTATAGTTAATCTATTTTTGCAGGTTTGACGCTACGCCTCTACGGGGCTTCCTGTAGGGGCGGCGGATCTGTTGGCGAGCCCGGGGTACAGTTCTGACCCCGGGGCGTGACAATGTGACCTCGTGCCTGGGGGCCGAGGGGATTTTTATTTGACTTGTGGATGTATTTACTAGTGTCTTGGGAGTTGGTGAGGGCATATCAGATTGAGTCGTGGAGGGTTCTCCGATCTAGACATGAGTTTGGGATGTTGGTATTCGAGTTTTTCGATCTGATTGATCATGGATTGTAGCCTGCATATGTTGCTTTTGTGCCAGATGAGACACGCTTGAGCTCGGTGGGGTCGCTCCCCTTGAGTTACGCTCCGGATGCGATGATGATGATGCGCCTAGTTGCTATACTAGAGGTCGCTTTGCGTGATATTGAGATAGTCCGTGTAGGACGCCCTACATAAATCCAAGTCCTTTGTGGGCGTAGTGACAGTAGGTAGGCGCAGGCTTGACTGGACCCGATGTGGCAGTCATTGAGATTGGGTGATGTGAGCGGGTGGTTGCATTGCATGTTCTTATATGTGTATTTCTTTTGAGCATGGTACTTGAGGTATTTAGCTGTAGTTTTATTTTCAGCTTGCATTTTATCTATATGCATATCCATCTGTTTTTGCCTCCAGTAGACTTAGTGGGCATACCGTGGACCTTGGTGACGGTACCCACTGAGAACTACCTTTTGCAGTAGTTCTCAGACCCGCTGTGGTGACAGGTTTTCCAGAGGCGGCTGTTCCGGATTCATCTCGTGCGGAGACAGCAGACCGAGGTAAGGGCGTGGCCGACTAGTTCCTACCCGTGTCTGTATGTGTCAGAGGTAGTGTTACCCGGTATTTTTAGTTTCCACTTTTGTACTGGACAGTGGTGTTGTATTTATTTTCTTAGTGAGAGGATTTGTATTTTGGTTCTGGACTGTATATTGATTTAGCTGTTCAGTTTTACTTCTATAGCTTTAGTTTCTTTTCTGCTATGATATTTGTGTAGGTATAGATCTTATTGCAGGTTAGACGCTTCGTCTGTGTGGGAAGTCTCGTACAGATGGCGGATCTGTTGGCGAGCCCGGGTCGCAGTTTCGACCGCGGGGCGTGACACTTAGTGGGCAGACCGTGGGTCTTGGAGATGGTACCCACTGAGAACTACTGTAGGATGTAGTTCTCACACCCTCTGTCGGTGATAGGTTGCCGAGTCTTTTTTTTCCGTTCCTGCTCTAGCTGTCTTGAAGGACCGAGGACAGGGAGTCGCGAGATAGATCCCTACCAGCGTAGTTTATTTTGAGTGAGGTAGATGTACCATCCCGAACTGTGGGATTCACTATATACTATTATATTTCTAATTTTTAGTTATCTCCCTTTTTGGATTCATAGAAGTTGTATAGGTGGATTTTTATTTGTACCTTTCCTGTGGATCTGACCTTGTATTATTCTTGTATTTAGGAGATGGACCTTGTATTTATTTCAGTTTTACAGTAGTTTGATTTTATATTTACAGCTGTTATTTTTCGCTCTAATATCTGTGTAGCCGTGGTACTATCTTTTGCAGGTTGGACTCTTCGTCTATGCGGGGCTTCCCGTATCGACGGCGGATCTGTTGGCGAGCCCGGGTCGCAGTTTCGACCCTGGGGCGTGACAGATTAGAGAAATCCAACCCACTACAAGATGCGGGTGGTCGTTGCTCTGTCTACCCCGACGTCGTGGCCCTATCTACCTGGCGGTAAATCGGAGGAGCTCCTTCATCCTGAAGAGGTAGTAGGGGTGCCGTCACAAGCGGTAGTGCTGTGAGTACTGCTCGAGGGCACGCTGCCTGAAAATGTCCTGACCGTCCACATGAAAAGCATCACCCATGTCTGTCGTCACACTGCGGCGCTGAATGCAGCCCACCGCAAATGACGCACCCGTCCCGTTGCTGCTGCTGGTACCTCAGCTGTGGAGAACCTCCTGGTCTCTGTCTCCTTTGAGACCCACGACCCTCAGACTAGAATCGTGGCGGCCCCGGGGGTCTCGATCTACTCGACTGTCCAAAATCAGGCGGCACTGGATGCCTCTCCCCGAAGCTGGTCCCTGACGCTCCGTCCCTCTCAGACATGATCGCATATCCACTGTCAACCCACCAGCATGCTCAATCGCTGCATCTAGTGTCGGCGCTCGTTGAGAATGCACGAAGTGATAGATGTCCCGATGCAGTCCTCTCTCAAATAGATCAACCTTCTGGGCCTTATCCTGGGCGACATGGGGCACACTGTTAAGCAAACGCAAAAACTCACGGACATAATCCTGAAGAGGCCGACTCCCCTGCTGCAGGCGTATCAAATCTCCCTCTAGTTTCTGCTTTACACTGTCGGGGAGAAAGGCCCCAAGCAGCAAAGTATGAAACTCGCTCCAAGTCATCAACTGAACCCAAGGTGGTCCAACAGGACGAACTCGATGCCACCAAGTCTCGAAGTCCTTCTCCAAAAAGTGTGCAGCCAAATGCACCTGATGCTTCTCCTGGATGAACAAACTCTCGAACAGCTTTTCCATGGCAGCGATCCAGTTCTCGACCTCCCAAGGCTCCAAACTCTGCCCTGAAAACTGCGAGGGATGGAACTGGTTAATGTAAGACAACTGATCAGTAATCTCTCATTGCTCCTGCACTATCAACGGTACAATCGGGGTCGAAGTCGACGATGTCGCAACCGGAGGTACTACTGACCGTACCACATGAGATGTTCTCTGCCCAATCACGCGCATCATGCACTCCATGTTCTCTTCCTGGCACCGCATCGCCTCTGACATCTGGGCTACCTGGGCCCGCAGCTCCTGGACCTCACTCTGCTCTGTTTGTTCGGCCTCCCGCTGCTCGGGCTCCTCATCAAACGCAGGATGCGCCCTCGTCGCTGCACGACGTCTCGGCGGCATCGCAGACAACTGCAACAACAACAAACGTCAGGACACAACAACCACTCAACCCGATCAGGCGAAAGTCTAAAACAGGTTACCCTTCCTAAAACATTATGTCGTCTGCAGCCAACATAACCACTTTAAGAGAATAACATATAAAATCACTCATCCCGTCCCTTGGGAGAGGTAAAAACTCAATCAGGACTCTCGCTACAAGTCACGACTCTCACGTAGTCATCCTAGGGTCCAACCACAAGCCTAGGGTTTCTAAGTCCACAACGACCTACATCCTAGACTCTGATACCACTCTAATCTGTCACGCCCCGGGGTCGAAACTGCGACCCGGGCTCGCCAATAGATCCGCCGTTGATACGGGAAGCCCCGCATAGACGAAGCGTCCAATCTGCAAAAGATAGTACTACAGCTACACAAATATCAGAGCGAAAAATAGCAGCTGTAAATATAAAATCAAACTACTGTAAAACTGAAATAAATACAAGGTCCATCTCCCAAATACAAGAATAATACAAGGTCAGATCCACAGGAAATGTACAAATAAAAATCCACCTATACAACTTCTATGAATCCAAAAAGAGAGATAACTAAAAACTAGAAATATAACAGTATACAATGAATCCCACAGTCCGGGATGGTACAATTGGGGTGTTACAAACTTCCCCCGTTTAGACCCAACGAGTTATTATTGCTAGTGGATCGGGTCGTTATATTTGGTATCAGAGCCAATCGCCAGCCGAAAGTATGAGACGAGTCTCGGCTGAGCCTGGGTCCAGATGACAGGACTAGCGAGACAAGTCTCACATCACGACGAGTCTCGGTTGAGCCTGGGTCTAGATGACAGGGCTAGCGAGATAAGTCTCACATCACCTGGTTATCTTGGGCTGTGAGTGTGCTTGAGCCCGACGTGGACGTCAGGGCTTAAAGGGGGAAAGAATGTGACACCCAAGGAATTTGGATTAGTTCTATATATAAATGATATAATAGAACTAAATTTCTTAACTCGGCTATAGCATTTTGGGCGGTAGCAAGACCCAAGAGATTAAAAGAGTTAAGCGTGCTAGAGCTAGAGTAGTTTTAGGATGGGTGACCTCCTGGGAAGGCAGGGCATCACAATTATAATCAGAATCAATCACCAGTCGGAAATGTGAGATAAGTCTCGGTTGAGCCAGGGTTATATAGCGGGTAGAGCGCGGCTCCCCAGCTAATAATCATTGTGGGTGGAGTGCAGCTCCCCACAAGGTCGACTAAGACTAGCGAGACGAGTCTCATATCGCCCGGTACTTGTGAGTATGTAATGAACCATATATATAGGTATATAGGTGAATAGCGCCGACTTAAGTGTGAATAGTAACCCGTTGGAATTTCGGAATTTTGAACAAAGTTGGCTAACTGAACTTATCTGAGTCCGAAATCGACGATCCAAATAGTTGATTTGAACGGTCTCGTCGTTCTGAGCGCAGTGGCGCAGTTGAAAACCGCATGTAGCTCCGCCTCGAACAACCGCATCCCTCGATGGTTTTTCCTGAGAAAAAAGATGCCCAGCTTCTTCTGCTGGACTTGTTCAAGCCTCCCACCAAGTTTGGTGAGGTTTGATGCGCTGTGGAGCCCGCGGCGTCGTGCCCTAGTTTTGAGAAAATGAAGGCTGCTTGGCCGAGCTTTTTGCTCCGGCGTCGCCACCGCTCTCCGACGCCGGCAATGGCCTCGGTTGGCTCCACGAGGTCAAGAGGTTGACGCTCACCGAGTTTCAAAGAGTTGTCTAAAATTTTGTTTTTTTTTTTTTTTATAAATCAGAGTTCAAAACCTTGAAACTCAGGATGCGAGCAGACCGCCACATGCATAGAAAATTCTCTGTACACACGGACAGAGTCTCCTCTATACATGCTCGGCTAGGCAAGTACAACAAAGCAATCAGAAAGCGACATAATCAAAAACTAAAGTATAACATAAAGTTCTACAACTAAATACATCCACAACTACACATGACATAATCCAACAAATACTCAGAACAGTCACAACTCCACAAACACAAGACAATATAAACTCCTCAACTAAACTGGAAATATCAAGCACTAGGCCACAGTGGCCAATAGCAGGGGACAACTATATCGTGATAGCTCTTATGATCGTCCCGATATCTCAGCACCTGAATGACCTGAAATGGTGGTCATCCAAAGGGTGTGAGATACAACATAAATGTATCCCAGTGGGCACGACGGGCCGAGAAATAACAAGTCATACCTACCGGATACAGTAATAAGCGGATAGCAAAACATGCTATAATTTGAAAGCTAGATACTGATCATGTTGAAATGAAAGCAGGTACTCATAAAGGAAGCTGAACATGCTATAACTAATCATCAGATAAATCAGGACAATATCAATGTATCATGATGTACATCAGGCAGGTATGATAATGCATAACTGTCAAAGCTGTAATCTAGAGTACCAACAATCATGTGCTAATCAATAAAGCAGAGTATTCACATATGAAGATGATCAAGCTATAACTGGCAATCAAGTAAACCTGGTCAATCTCAGTGCACATAGATCAAGATCATGCAATAAATCAGAGCAGGTATAAAGATGTGTAATAATATAATGCGTCAAAGCTGTAACCACAAATATACCCAATCTCATGCCATTTTTTTGTCACAAGGACCTCAGGCTAATACCGCCCCGGTACACCAATATGCTATTATAACCCTGCACACATCTGTGTGAACTCCCTAGGCTCACGGGTCGATGTGACGACCTCTCTACCGGTAAAGAACACCATTGCGGGTAGCTAATCCGCGGGTGTGCGTGACTGAAAGCTGGCTCTATGGCGATCATAATGCTGATGCTCAACTCACGGTCTACACGGTCTAAAGACCAGACAATCGGCAAAAGCCGAAAAAATCCCCATCGGGATGCTGAAAGCTGTAATTTCAACTAATACTGTATAACTGAAACTGTATAACTGAATCTGTATAACTGAAACTGAATAACCGAAGTTGAATAATTGAAACTGAATAACTGAAGCTGAACTCCTATTCTAACATGCAGTAGAAGAATAGGAGATGCTAATACCACTAAGCTAGTGACCAAGCAAGAATGACATATGTCCTTGTGTATATCACTAATATACTAAGTGCTGAGAATGAAAGCATATAGAAAAGCTCAACTATAAGATCAAGGCTACATAGCTATAAAGACTGAATGCTAGAATGAAAGCAAGAAGAAAGGCTCAACCATAGGATCAAGACTATACCAAACATAGGGGTCCGACCTACTACGGTACCCCATAGGGCCGAAATGATAAAGCCCGGACCGAAGATAAACCCACCTCAATATACTCACACATACCCAATCCATAGACTCACTATACACAGAAAGCTTAAACCTGGACCATTTCCAAATTCCCACAATTTGCCGGGAATCCGCCGATCGGTCAACTTTGACCCGATCCGCTCTTATGGGTTTCTGAATTTAACAAAACTGACATGCAGCCCGAGAATGCTTCATTGAAGACATTCGGGCAATAACATACTGTTGGGTGCATCACTGAACTCGATCGATGCTAAAATTATCAAAATACCCCCAAAAAACCCTTTTTGGTTTTGGGAAGTCGCCAGCAATAAACCAAGGTTGCTAAATCCTCTAGGATTATTGTAGTGAACCGGAACTTGGTATATAAACAAAATATAAATAAAAATGGTATGAAATACTATTTTTATTGAGTTAGAAAAGTACAGGATGACCTGGAAGTGAATTGGGCCCAAATCGGGACTAAAATAAGATATCTAGAATCTTATGTGAGAAAGTGGGCCCAGATTGTAAGTGCAAAATTCACAGTGTCGGAAAATTCCGAGAAAATTACGGGTGCCCCGTAGATATGTTTTAAAGGCCCCAGAATGGGTTTCGCGTTGATCGGATGCCGGGTAGTGAGTTCGGGCTCCGTGTGAGGTTTCGGAATTTCCAGCGTAGGGTTTGCTGGTTGTTCGGCAGCTTTCGGTGGCCTTTGGGCGTGATTGAACGCATGTCGGGCCCAAGAAATGGAATTGTGGTGCAATTTGGGCACAAGCGTTGGAAACTGGGCTTAAAAAAGAGATCGCGTGGGTCGTTGGAGGACCCGTCGAGTGTTCAGAAGTGGTTTCACGTGTCGTGGATGTCAAATTTGGCCCCCGGGCGGAGTTTGGATTGAAAATTTCCTCTCCGGGCACCTCAGGAGAATTTTAGAGTTGAAATTTGGCAAATCGGGCTCCAGAATTGGACCCGGTGCGAAAAACCGGATCAGTGAGCTATCCGGAGCCATTCAGCAAATTTTTGGATGAGAATTTGGAGAAACAGACATCGTTTTTGGACTCGGCGCGCGAAATTGCTAAGAATGGACTATTTATTTGTTGGATTTGGAGCCCGGTAGGCGTGCGCGTTTTTCGAGACAACGCGGCACGCAAAACGAGACGTTGTCGCGGCACGAATCCCGAGGTGGATGGCACGGGGCTCGAGGTACGCGCAGCAGGTGCGTTAGGTGCGCAGGGAGGCGCGCCTCCTGCGCGGGCCACGTGGGGACCGCCACGTGGCGGGCCCCCGTTGGCACCCGCGCGGGCGCGGGGGCGCACGCCCGTGTCACGGGCGTGTCTCCCGCGCCTGTGGGCAGCGCGGTGTCACGCCGCGCATGCGGCGTCGGGACTGCGTGGCCGCGTGGCGCGCAGGGGCGCGACCACGTGGCCCGCTGCTTCGCTGCCTGGACCGAGTGCACCCGCATGGGTGCGGTGGACCGGCGGGTGCACCGTGGACCCCCGGACCGTGGACCCACCCTCTCTCCCTTTTTCTTCTTCTTCTTCTTTCTCCCCCGCACCTCCATTTTTCCCTTCTTTCGTTTCCTTCTCCAACTGAGTGAGAGGGAGAGTGAGGGAGGAGGTTGTGGGAGATGCCGTTTTGCATCGTGGGCCTCGTGGAGCGCGCGAGGCTTCCGATGGGGGGCGTTTCGGCGGCGGCGGCGCGGTCGGGTAAGTCCCGCATTTTATTTTTATGGTATTCTTGCACAGTTTTGGGGGGCGTTTTGTTGACCTTGGTTTAACCCCTCGCTCTCATCTATGTTAGGGACCGTATGTTGCTGCACCGTTTTGCGTGCGGACCCCGACGGTGTGCACCGTTTCGCGTGCGGGCTCCGTTTTACGCGCGGATTCTGACACCGTGCTCCGTTTTGCGCGCGGATGCAGAAAATATGCGCAGTTTTGGGCGCAAACCCGAAAAACATACACCGTTTTACGTGCAACATTGAGAAAGGGACTTGCACCGTTTTGCGTGTCAGTGCGAGGTATGCGCACCGTTTAGCGTGCCGTCACTATTAGTATGCACCGTTTTGCGTGCAGGTTCTAACAATGCATCTCGTTTTGCGTACAGGACTGGATGAAGGTGCACTGTTTCGCGTGCAACCCTACAGTGGGGTGTGCACCGTTTTGCGTGCCCATACGGGGTACGTGCTCCATTTTGCGTGCGGGTTGGACCAATGCGCACCGTTTTGCGTGTAGAATCTAATGGTTTGCATCGTTTGTCGTGCAGGCTAGGAAAAAGACGTGCGCCGTTTTGCGTGCAACCCTACAATCAGACGTGCACCGTTTTGCGTGCAGATTTGAGGTACGACCACCGTTTTGCGTGCAGGTCGTGTTGTTGCGCACCGTTTAGCGTGCCGTCATTAATAGTGTGCACTGTTTTGCATGCAGGGTTAGAAAAGACATGCACCGTTTTGCGTGCAACCTTAAGAGAAGCATGCTTCGTTTTGCGTGCAAGCTCGAGGTACCAAGTGGAGCCGCGTGGAGGCCAATTGCAAGTGTCTACAAGCAATTGGAAGAATAGTGATCAAGTGTGGAGATATGAAAGGAAATTGGGTACACCACAAGGTGGGGAATTCTGCCGAAATTGGGTGACCTCTCCCCTTGCTCCCTTGCTTTTCGATTCGAAGCATGATAGTAGCCTGTTAGAGGCGTTAGGTAATTATGATTATGATTGCCTGTGTAGATGGTTTCAAATGGAAAAGTGCAACTGTTGGTTGCCAGAGTTAGAGGAATAGATGTGCATGTGTAAATGAACACAGAGGAAAAAGTGCAACTGTTGGTTGCCAAAGACATATGATGAATATGCATGCGTAGAAGTATTACTACTTGATGAATGAAATGAAAATAACTGCATGCATGAAAAAGGATTAGCTATTATGATTGTGAGCATGTTAGTGTATAACCCTAGGAATCATGTGACATAAGAAAATAGGACATGTTGGTAGTAAGACTAGGAGAAAATCTAGATTAAGGTTTAACGAGTGGCATGATGACCTAGGAGATATACCTAGATCGACGAGTGGCATTATTTTAGGAAAAATAACCTAAGGTTGACAATAGAGTGTTAAACATAGAGTCAGAGAACTCTAGGTTAAACAAGATATGGAACTTAGGTAAAGGAACCTAAGATGAACTAGTAGGGTTAAACTCTAGTGATGAAATAGAGTTAGTGCTGTGACACCCCCGAAATTTGGATTAGTCCTATATATAAATGATATAATAGGACTAAATCTCTTAACCCGGCTATAGCATTTTGGATGGTAGCAAGATCTAAGAGGAACATGAGAGTTAAGCGTGCTAGAGCTAGAGTAGTTCTAGGATGGGTGACCCCCTGGGAAGTGGGGCGTCACAAGTGCAACCCTAGGTTAAACATGGAACAGGAAAAATAGAGTTAGTAAAACTCTAGGATTCAGTGAGGAATCAGGAAATATGGGGATTTGATTCCCAAGTTAAAGAATTAAATATTGTAACCCCAGAAAGTCATAGGACGTCTGGGTAAGGGGATTAATTAGTTTAACTTCAATCTGAGTTAAATAAAGGAAATGAAAAATGACCAAATGTGGAGACATGAAAGAAAGAGAAAATGGAAATAGGGTTAATAAACTCTTGAGTTAGATAAGATTGAAAGTAACTGGTGTCCTAGTGACATAGTGCAGTGATATAGTGCAGCCTTAAGGGTAATTGAAGCTTAGGGTTGTGAATTGAGAACCAGTAAGAAAAGTGTAAAGTGGTCAGGAAACTTAAGATATTGCCGAGTGGCAAAATAAGTGGAATGTAAACGAATAAGTTGTTCAAACTTAAATTGGTGTTATAGACACCCAAGTTATCCTAGAGTAAAGAACTTAGGATAAAAAAAATAAAGCTCGAGAGAGAGCTAAAAGTGATTAATGATCAAGACAAGCAAAGTGCTTGAAATAAAAGAGAAAAGTAAAAGAGAAGCATTGAGGCATAAATGCTAACGGGAGGGTTGAGCATATGTCACTCCCGGGTGGATGAGTGCCAAGGTGCCTTAAACTCATCTGAACATAAAGTGTAAAGAGAATGGTTAAAAAAAAAAGAATGATTAATGAAAGGTAAAAAGGATAAGATAAAATGTATTGGGCTGAGCACTACGGGAGGCGATGCTACAACCTGTTCTTGTTTGATTGGGGTTGTAGGCATTCGTCTCTTGGAACCCTCGGACCCTGTGAAAGAAAAGCCTAAATGGCCCTTGGGAGGGTTGAGCATATGTCACTCCCAAGTGAATTAAAGAATTAAAGCTAAGTTGCCAACGGGAGGGTTGAGCATGTGTCACTCCCGGGGGAAGTGTGTGAGCAAGACTCAGCTTCCCAAGTAAAGGCAAAGCAAAGAGCTAAAGGCAAAAGAAAAGATAAAGATAAAACGGGCGGACCTACGGAGTGAAACGCGGCCCAGGTTGGAGCAGTTGGCAGTGCCCCTCTCCCGGGTAGAGACCCGTTCGGGACGTTTCTTCCGTAGGACGGGGTAACACTTGCGGGTGTTACCGGCAACCTTGGAAATCTTATCTGATGGTAGCAGGACTACCGGGCTCGGGCCCGTTGGATAAGAATTTCTGAGGGTTAACTTGAACTAAAGCACCAGAATTTAAAGAATAAAGAGAAATTAGAGTGGCCAAGGTGGCCGGGTTAGCTTAACCCTGTGTACAGCGGCATAGTGGCCGAGTTGGTGCTTAGTAGCCTAGTATGACTAGACAGAGTAGTGCTGGGTCGATGATTATATACAGACAGTGATATATTGTTTTGCATAGCTACATTTGATATCGAGGATTTTAGTTTCCTAGCACTATTATTATTGCTTCCATTGGACCAAGTGGTGTAGGACACTTTTTCTCGGTGGTTGAACCCACTGGGAACTCTGTCAGGAGTTCTCACACCCCTTGGGTGCACCCCCCATAGGCTCTGGTATGGATGCAGCGATCGCGACGGTTCAGAGGCAGACGGCGAGGTATACGACAGGGGCAAGGGCCCAGCAGCATAGAGACCTAGAGGGTCTAGCAGAGGTATCCCTTTTTATATATTTCTTGAGTGAACTTTGTATGGTGAGGAATTTATGTAAAGGAATTGTAATAATTTTATTAGCAAGTTCAGAAATGTAAAGTGTAATAAATTTAAGTTATGGTTCACTCTTGTATGCTTTCATTATCGCTTAAACTGTTTGTTTATAAAATGAAAGTTCAAATTTATAGTGATTTTTAGTACTCTGATATTGAGCTTCCGCATATACTTGTTGTATGATTATGGATATTACCGTTCCTTTCGGGTAGTGAAAGGTCATACCCGATTGGCGGGTCTGTTGGCGTGCCCGAACCGTACAAATTGGCGGACTCGGTGCGTGACAGATTAGAGTGGTATCAGAGCCTAGGAATAGTCCTAGGTGGTTAGCGAACCTTAGGGAGACCCTAGGGATTAGCACGAGAGAGTGTGTGGATTATTGAGCGAAAGTATTTGATTGGTTATTGTTGTTCCCAAAAAGGATGTTGGGACTGATCGAGGGCGACGAGCTTTTATTCTTCGGATATTACGTTGGCGGCCGACAACGTAATGTTGGAGATGAAAAGAAGTACCCTCTTATACTTTCGCATAATTGGGTTGACGAGCCTTTTTGTCGGTATATAGACTGCGCGTTGCTCAAATGGCTAAGTTTGGGCTAGTTGTTTCGTATTGGCGATGACACCACTTTGGGAAGCGCACCTGTTTCGACTCGAGTCACGACAGGGCTCGGGGTCAAGCGACGTACACGAGCTGCGATAGCAGGTGGCCACACTTATTGGTGTGGTCCAGCAGCAGATCAAGGTTCTTGCCGCTAAGCAGAAACTCCCCGCCGACAGGAAGACAGATTCCGACGCCTATGAGTGGCGTCAAGGCGACGGTCGGAGCAGATCAATAGGCTCCAGTGGCTGATAGCGCAGCAAGCTGAGGCTGTATAATGACGCATGAGTATATGGCGTCGCCGCTTGTAGGGATAATGGTAGAGCGAGTGGCAGTGGCCGCCGAGCTTTTGTCGGCACACCCCGCACCTTCAACAAGGGGTGTTATAAGCTTGCGCCAGCTATTTTGCTGGCAAGGTATGGTCGAAAGGGTCCAGTGAGGGACCGACTTACAGAACGCTGGTGATCGCTATGTGTGAGAACCAAGTTAATGTCCTAAGGGTGAGGGCAGGGAAGGTTTACAAGCCCAGAGCAGGCTTCAGGATGCGTGGGCCTCTCGAAAGAGCGAGAGTTTTACTGGCGTCGTTCTGATGAATGGGTGTAATGGCAAGGATTGCCACCGCAGGATTTGAGTGTTAATCACCAGGATGGTGAACTGTTATTGTGGTGCCTCGACCCAGTAGGAAGAGTGCACAAGCGCCGTAGGGGGTACGTAAGCGAATCGCTTAACGCTGGATTTTCTGCGAGTTAGCATGGGGGCGTAGGACGCCCAATTGTTTGGGTGCTCATGGAGCACAAGTATTGTTTAGCCAGAGAGAGCTGATTAGGTGGCATAGTAGCCTTTGCCCAGTATGGCCAGAGTTGATAGAGAGTTTTGGGTCGTGGATTGACGACTGGTTAGTTGGTTTTGCTCAGTGAGCATATTGGTCGCGTGGCGACGATTAGCGGGTTCGCTTGGGGACGATCCGTGCCTGGACCATGTTTGTGGACTGTGGGACTGTAGCCCAGTGGGCAGGCGCAGTCAGCTGTGAGAGACAGCGGCCCGAGACCTGATGGCGGGGCATGATAGAGATTTGGTCGGGACGGTAGTCCGAGCGATGACCCGGGGACGTGGAATGCCACGTGTGAGCATTGAGGCTATTAGTACATTGAGATTAGTACACTGAGAGTGTGATATGACCAGGCCGTAGAGCTAGTGGTGATTGAGGTACTGTAACTCCTAGTGGGAGTGTTGGTGTAGTAATCCTAAGTGAGGATCTACCTGTATGATGATTGGGTCTGTGTGCTAGTGAGAGCCATTATACAGCATTGGATTAGTTTTGGGCTATAGGCCCTATTGGACCGTGGTCTGTGAACCTATTAGTAGTCCGAGATATCGGGTTAGCTGAAAACCCGTGGACTTAGAGCGCTAGCAGCGTGTGAGATAATTGAGGACTTGTGGTTGGCCTATGCCCTCCGCATTAGGCAGCGAGTGACCGAAAAATGCGGTAAATGTAATTAGTTGCAGATGCAACCTCCTTGTGAAAGGTAAAATGACCGCGGAATTAAAGTGGAGATTTCGCAAGAAGAGACTTCACCATTTGTAGCAATTGAGAGAGAACAAGTGCTCAAATGTGTCTCTCACCTACTTGGTGAAAATGGTCAGACACCAGGTCTGAGTTTCTCCCTAAGTTGAGGTAGGGATCCAGGAATGGGCTGCTCGTGTAATTGTAGGCGAGCAGGCAGTGTGATGCCGGTCACGATGTACAGTGAGCCCAGTAGTGAGGGCAAGATTCCTCCCTCTCGATCAAGTAGGAGTCGAGATGTGACTCAAGTTTCGAGGACGAAACTTATTTTAAGGGGGGGTAGAATGTAGTGAACCGGAACTTGGTATATAAACAAAATATAAATAAAAATGGTATGAAATACTATTTTTATTGAGTTAGAAAAGTACAGGATGACCTGGAAGTGAATTGGGCCCAAATCGGGACTAAAATAAGATATCTAGAATCTTATGTGAGAAAGTGGGCCCAGATTGTAAGTGCAAAATTCACAGTGTCGGAAAATTCTGAGAAAATTACGGGTGCCCCGTAGATATGTTTTAAAGGCCCCAGAATGGGTTTCGCGTTGATCGGATGCCGGGTAGTGAGTTCGGGCTCCGTGTGAGGTTTCGGAATTTCCAGCGTAGGGTTTGCTGGTTGTTCGGCAGCTTTCGGTGGCCTTTGGGCGTGATTGAACGCATGTCGGGCCCAAGAAATGGAATTGTGGTACAATTTGGGCACAAGCGTTGGAAACCGGGCTTAAAAAAGAGATCGCGTGGGTCGTTGGAGGACCCGTCGAGTGTTCAGAAGTGGTTTCACGTGTCGTGGATGTCAAATTTGGCCCCCGGGCGGAGTTTGGATTGAAAATTTCCTCTCCGGGCACCTCCGGAGAATTTTAGAGTTGAAATTTGGCAAATCGGGCTCCAGAATTGGACCCGGTGCGAAAAACCGGATCAGTGAGCTATCCGGAGCCATTCGGCAAATTTTTGGATGAGAATTTGGAGAAACAGACATCGTTTTTGGACTCGGCGCGCGAAATCGCTAAGAATGGACTATTTATTTGTTGGATTTGGAGCCCGGTAGGCGTGCGCGTTTTTCGAGACAACACGGCACGCAAAACAAGACGTTGTCGCGGCACGAATCCCGAGGTGGACGGCACGGGGCTCGAGGTACGCGCAGCAGGCGCGTTAGGTGCGCAGGGAGGCGCGCCTCCTGCGCGGGCCACGTGGGGACCGCCACGTGGCGGGCCCCCGTTGGCGCCCGCGCGGGCGCGGGGGCGCACGCCCGTGTCACGGGCGTGTGTCCCGCGCCTGTGGGCAGCGCGGTGTCACGCCGCGCATGCGGCGTCGGGACTGCGTGGCCGCGTGGCGCGCAGGGGCGCGGCCACGTGGCCCGCCGCTTCGCTGCCTGGACCGGGTGCACCCGCATGGGTGCGGTGGACCGGCGGGTGCACCGTGGACCCCCGGACCGTGGACCCACCCTCTCTCCCTTTTTCTTCTTCTTCTTCTTTCTCCCCCGCACCTCCATTTTTCCCTTCTTTCGTTTCCTTCTCCAACCGAGTGAGAGGGAGAGTGAGGGAGGAGGTTGTGGGAGATGCCGTTTTGCATCGTGGGCCTCGTGGAGCGCGCGAGGCTTCCGATGGGGGGCGTTTCGGCGGCGGCGGCGCGGTCGGGTAAGTCCCGCATTTTATTTTTATGGTATTCTTGCAAGTTTTGGGGGGCATTTTGTTGACCTTGGTTTAACCCCTCGCTCTCATCTATGTTAGGGACCATATGTTGCTGCACCGTTTTGCGTACGGACCCCGACGGTGTGCACCGTTTTGCGTGCGGGCTCCGTTTTGCGCGCGGGTTCTGACACCGTGCTCCGTTTTGCGCGCGGATGCAGAAAATATGCACAGTTTTGGGCGCAAACCCGAAAAACATACACCGTTTTACGTGCAACGTTGAGAAAGGGACTTGCACCGTTTTGCGTGTCAGTGCGAGGTATGCACACCGTTTAGCGTGCCGTCACTATTAGTATGCACCGTTTTGCGTGCAGGTTCTAACAATGCATCTCATTTTGCGTACTGGACTGGATGAAGGTGCACTGTTTCGCGTGCAACCCTACAGTGGGGTGTGCACCGTTTTGCGTGCCCATACGGGGTACGTGCTCCGTTTTGCGTGCGGGTTGGACCAATGCGCACCGTTTTGCGTGTAGAATCTAATGGTTTGCATCGTTTGTCGTGCAGGCTAGGAAAAAGACGTGCGCCGTTTTGCGTGCAACCCTACAGTCAGACGTGCACCATTTTGCGTGCAGATTTGAGGTACGAGCACCGTTTTGCGTGCACGTCGTGTTGTTGCGCACCGTTTAGCGTGCCGTCACTAATAGTATGCACCGTTTTGCATGCAGGGTTAGAAAAGACATGCACCGTTTTGCGTGCTACTTTAAGAGAAGCATGCTCCGTTTTGCGTGCAAGCTCGAGGTACCAAGTGGAGCCGCGTGGAGGCCAATTGCAAGTGTCTACAAGCAATTGGAAGAATAGTGATCAAGTGTGGAGATATGAAAGGAAATTGGGTACACCACAAGGTGGGAAATTCTGCCGAAATTTGGTGACCTCTCCCCTTGCTCCCTTGCTTTTCGATTCGAAGCATGATAGTAGCCTGTTAGAGGCGTTAGGTAATTATGATTATGATTGCCTGTGTAGATGGTTTCAAATGGAAAAGTGCAACTGTTGGTTGCCAGAGTTAGAGGAATAGATGTGCATGTGTAAATGAACACAGAGGAAAAAGTGTAACTGTTGGTTGCCAAAGACATATGATGAATATGCATGCGTAGAAGTAATTACTACTTGATGAATGAAATGAAAATAACTGCATGCATGAAAAAGGATTAGCTATTATGATTGTGAGCATGTTAGGGTATAACCCTAGGAATCATGTGACATAAGAAAATAGGACATGTTGGTAGTAAGACTAGGAGAAAATCTAGATTAAGGTTTAACGAGTGGCATGATGACCTAGGAGATATACCTAGATCGACGAGTGGCATTATTTTAGGAAAAATAACCTAAGGTTGACAATAGAGTGTTAAACATAGAGTCAGAGAACTCTAGGTTAAACAAGATATGGAACTTAGGTAAAGGAACCTAAGATGAACTAGTAGGGTTAAACTCTAGTGATGAAATAGAGTTAGTGCTGTGACACCCCCGAAATTTGGATTAGTCCTATATATAAATGATATAATAGGACTAAATCTCTTAACCCGGCTATAGCATTTTGGATGGTAGCAAGATCCAAGAGGAACATGAGAGTTAAGCGTGCTAGAGCTAGAGTAGTTCTAGGATGGGTGACCCCCTGGGAAGTGGGGCGTCACAAGTGCAACCCTAGGTTAAACATGGAACAGGAAAAATAGAGTTAGTAAAACTCTAGGATTCAGTGAGGAATCAGGAAATATGGGGATTTGATCCCCAAGTTAAAGAATTAAATATTGTAACCCCAGAAAGTCATAGGACGTCTGGGTAAGGGGATTAATTAGTTTAACTTCAATCTGAGTTAAATAAAGGAAATGGAAAATGACCAAATATGGAGACATGAAAGAAAGAGAAAATGGAAATAGGGTTAATAAACTCTTGAGTTAGATAAGATTGAAAGTAACTGGTGTCCTAGTGACATAGTGCAGTGATATAGTGCAGCCTTAAGGGTAATTGAAGCTTAGGGTTGTGAATTGAGAACCAGTAAGAAAAGTGTAAAGTGGTCAGGAAACTTAAGATATTGCCGAGTGGCAAAATAAGTGGAATGTAAACGAATAAGTTGTTCAAACTTAAATTGGTGTTATAGACACCCAAATTATCCTAGAGTAAAGAACTTAGGATAAAAAAAAATAAAGCTCGAGAGAGAGCTAAAAGTGATTAATGATCAAGACAAGTAAAGTGCTTGAAATAAAAGAGAAAAGTAAAAGAGAAGCATTGAGGCATAAATGCTAACGGGAGGGTTGAGCATATGTCACTCCCGGGTGGATGAGTGCCAAGGTGCCTTAAACTCATCTGAACATAAAGTGTAAAGAGAATGGTTAAAGAAAAAGAATGATTAATGAAAGGTAAAAAGGATAAGATAAAATGTATTGGGCTGAGCACTACGGGAGGCGATGCTAGAACCTGTTCTTGTTTGATTGGGGTTGTAGGCATTCGTCTCTTGGAACCCTCGGACCCTGTGAAAGAAAAGCCTAAATGGCCCTTGGGAGGGTTGAGCATATGTCACTCCCAAGTGAATTAAAGAATTAAAGCTAAGTTGCCAACGGGAGGGTTGAGCATGTGTCATTCCCGGGGGAAGTGTGTGAGCAAGACTCAGCTTCCCAAGTAAAGGCAAAGCAAAGAGCTAAAGGCAAAAGAAAAGATAAAGATAAAACGGGCGGACCTACGGAGTGAAACGCGGCCCAGGTTGGAGCAGTTGGCAGTGCCCCTCTCCCGGGTAGAGACCCGTTCGGGACGTTTCTTCCGTAGGACGGGGTAACACTTGCGGGTGTTACCGGAAAGCTTGGAAATCTTATCTGATGGTAGCAGGACTACCGGGCTCGGGCCCGTTGGATAAGAATTTCTGAGGGTTAACTTGAACTAAAGCACCAGAATTTAAAGAATAAAGAGAAATTAGAGTGGCCAAGGTGGCCGGGTTAGCTTAACCCTGTGTACACCGGCATAGTAGCCGAGTTGGTGCTTAGTAGCCTAGTATGACTAGACAGAGTAGTGCTGGGTCGATGATTATATACAGACAGTGATATATTGTTTTGCATAGCTGCATTTGATATCGAGGATTTTAGTTTCCTAGCGCTATTATTATTGCTTCCATTGGACCAAGTGGTGTAGGACACTTTTTCTCGGTGGTTGAACCCACTGGGAACTCTGTCAGGAGTTCTCACACCCCTTGGGTGCACCCCCCACAGGTTCAGGTATGGATGCAGCGATCGCGACGGTTCAGAGGCAGACGGCGAGGTATACGACAGGGGCAAGGGCCCAGCAGCATAGAGACCTAGAGGGTCTAGCAGAGGTATCCCTTTTTATATATTTCTTGAGTGAACTTTGTATGGTGAGGAATTTATGTAAAGGAATTGTAATAATTTTATTAGCAAGTTCAGAAATGTAAAGTGTAATAAATTTAAGTTATGGTTCACTCTTGTATGCTTTCATTATCGCTTAAACTGTTTGTTTATAAAATGAAAGTTCAAATTTATAGTGATTTTTAGTACTCTAATATTGAGCTTCCGCATATACTTGTTGTATGATTATGGATATTACCGTTCCTTTCGGGTAGTGAAAGGTCATACCCGATTGGCGGGTCTGTTGGCGTGCCCGAACAGTACAAATTGGCGGACTCGGGGCGTGACAATTATGCTGGGAACATCAGACAACAATGCTTAATCGCCACAATTTCTCGAATTGCGCGATTAACGCTGAGTCGCCGATAAACCGGTGGTATTGCCGATTTATGGTCCGAAATTCAATTCCCGCTCAACAAAAGCCGTCGGATCTCAAACGAAGGGTTAGAGATCATAAGCACATAGCCCAAGACAGCACGTGAGGTTACAATTGCGTTAAGACCCCTAGGGTTTATTAAAATTACATAAATACATGATCTTATTGCCTTTTAAAGCTTGCATTCACTTTCTAAGTACCTTTGAACTGAACCGAGGCCACCAGTAGGTGGGCCTCGACGTACTAAACGCCGTGCTCACTATTTGGGAGCAGCACGAAACCCAAAAACAACTTTGGGTCATCTTTTCCTTAAGCTATTAGGCTTAACTCATTCAATTGACCTAACCACCCCACCAAACCCTAATCAGGGTTGAGCATCATTCTCAGCAGGTTAAGGGGGCACGGAGGCTCACCCTAGTGAAGCCACAAAGCTGCTGGAACAGCTTAAGGAGTTATATTGTTCATATAAAGGCTTAGCATGCTTGATCTTACCAACCCTTTAGTCATCCTTTCAACTGAGGTGAATATCCAGCTCAGGGGGTGGAGTAGGTGCTAGGGCTCACTATCCGAGGGTTGCTGGCCGGCCGGAACAGTCGCCGGAGCAACCTCGGCCAACCCTTAAGCTCTAAGGACTCAAGCATGGGCAACTCAACATAACAAAGGTTTTGGAGCAGAACTGTCTCTCCCCGAGACCGCCAATTTGTATAGTTCGGGCACGCCAACAGACCCGCCAATCGAGTATGACCTCTCACTACCCCAAAGGAACGGTAACATCCAAAACAATACATCAAGTGTATGCGGAAGCTCAATATCAGAGTACTAAAATCACTACTAATTTAAAACTTTCATTCAATAAACAAATAGTTTAAGCGGAAATGAAAGTATATAAGAGTGAACCATAATATAACTTTATTACATTTTACATCTCTCAACTTGCAACTAAATAATATTACAAATTTCTTTACATCTTTTCCTCACAATACATAGTTCACTCAAAATATAAAAAGGATACCTTTGCTAGACCCTCTAGGTCTCTATGCTGCTGGGCCCTTGCCCCTGTCGCATGTCTCGCTAACTGCATCAGAACCTGTAAAAATGGTCACCCGAGGGTGTGAGAACTACTTAAAGTTTCCAGTGGGTTCAACCACCGAGAAAGAATGTCCTACACCGCTTGGTTCCAATGGAAGCAATAATAGTAGAATGTTAGGAAACCTATAAATCTTGATTTAACATGCTGATACGCATATAAAAGGTCACTACACTAACTGTGTATAATCATCGACCCAATACTACTATGTCCAGCCATACTAGGCTACTATCTATAAACTCGGCCACTATGCCGCTATAAAAAAAAGAGTCAAGCTAACCCGGCCACCTTGGCCACTCTATTATCTCTTTATTCTTTCACATTATGGTGCTTTAAGTTAAACCCTCGAAAATTCTTATCCAACGGGCCCCAGCCCGGTAGTCATGCTACCACAAGACAAGATTTCTAAGGTTGCCGATAGCACCCGCAAGTGCTACCCCGTCCTATGGGAGAAACGTGCCAGACGGGTCACTGCCCGGGAGAGGAACACTGACCATAACTCCAACAAGCGCTACGTTTCACCCCCGAAGGTACGCCCATTTTATCTTTTTCTTTCATTTTCTTTTCTTTTATTTTTTCTTTAGCACTTAGCCTCTTTTCTCTTAAGCTGTCACGCCCCGGCGTCGAAACTACGACCCGGGCTCGCCAACAGATCCGCCGCCCATACGGGAAGCCCCGTATAGACGAAGCGACTAACCTGCAAAAGATCAACTACACTATACAGATATCAGAGCTGAAAAGTAAACTGCTGAAATAAAAAATATACAAATCCTCAAATAGTACATGCCAGGTCCTCACAATACATAAGTCACTCCAAAACTAAAGCTCTCAAAAGTAAAATATACATGATACATCCCAAAATTACTGACAGTACTAGTACATCACCAAAAGGGTACATCTACTCTCACAAGAAGAAGACTGGTAGGGATCTAGCTCGCGACTCCCTTACCTTGATCAGCAGGATTAGCAACTGGAGAAGCAGGAACTGGAGTAGAGGTCCCTGAGAAAAAATCACCACGGCGGGTGTGAGAACTACATCTCACAGTAGTTCTTAGTGGGTACCGCCAACAAGCTCGACGGTCTGCCCACTAAGTCTACTGGAGGCATAAAGTAACGAATGTAGTACTGAAAGTAAAGGCTGGAAAATAACTCTACAGCTACTATGCCTCTATCTAAATGCTCAAGAAGTGGAACAGATGGAAACATGATGCATCTACTATCTCTCAAACATAATCACCCAATCTACACTGACTGCAACATAGGGTCCAGTCAAACCTGCACCTACCTACTGCCGTGACATTCAAGGAGGACCGGACTTACGTAGGGCGTCCGTGACTGCCAAAACTGGCCCAGCCAGAGGGACTGTGTCGACAAGTCGCGATAGCAAGTAACAAGCCCAGCTCCGGAGTGGCACTCGAGGGGCGCGACCCCACCGAGGAAAGTATCCGCGCATCTCTGTCGAGCTCAAATGTGCCTCATGCAGGCTATAGTCCAAATCTACGATCAACAAGATCGACAGTAACCAACAACAACAACTCTCACTCACAGGCTGGAAAACCACACAGCCGGGACCCACCGTTGACTCAGACAGCTCCCAAAAATAAAACACCGATCTAACACTGCTACCAGACTCCACTCGGCCCCCAAGCGCGAGTGTAACATGCATCCCACAACAACCCGACCACTCGGCCCACTATCCGGACGAGGAAACTCTAAGTCCAGGTAAAATAATAGATAACAGTGTGGGAATGTCTAAAGTATAAATAACCTAGCCCAAGTTGGAGTTTTCTACTAGTCTGGTTAAACATGTAGCATATGGCGGGGTGCTAGGTCAAGTTCCAAAGATAGCATTTAATTTACAAATTTAGGAAGCAATAAATCAATATGATCATCATAGCAACACAAGTAACATCAATTCTCTCTTTCTAGCATGCTTCATAATACACTCACAATCATGCATGTTTCCTACAATATAGAATTACTTATCAGTCCGCCAGTTTTGAAGACGAAGCAACCCACCTAGAAGTGCAAAGCTGTCCAAAGTTCAAAAAGTTGAAACTACACGAGAATAATCCTCCAATTCCCACAATTCCAACGGGTCCAAAAGCACTCAAAAACTCCTTCTGGGTACAAAGATATAGTCCAACGTTACAATCAACACAAAATTTCCAAGTGTACAGTTTACTGAAATTCAGTCCCAAAGAAGCTTAATTATCACCTGTGAGATAAATTTTAAAAATTCCAATAAAAATACGACAGCGATCCTCGCGAAGCGTAAATGTCAATCGAGTCCTTAAACGTCGAATTCCGATACTCGAGTATAGAGATAAAAATCCAACAAGGTCCTGCTGTCTAGGAACAACCACTAGCAAAATAGGGCTAAAAAATGTACCCAAAACCCTAGTAAAACTCAAATCTGGGAGGAGTAGAAAATACAAAAATCGTAGATTTACCTCTCATGAATCCGACGCCGCAAAAATTGTCCAAAAATTTCGTCAGAGTAGCTCTGTGGACCTCGTGGACCGAAATGCAACGGAAATAGGCCACCAACGAAAGAACGTCGCACTGCGCTAACTCGCCGAAGACGTCGATGCCGCGGCCTCCAAAAATTCCGAAACTTCTTCGCAAGATGCAAAACAAGATGAAGATCAAAGTCAGTAGAGGGCTCAGAGGCAGAGGAGATCGGGAAAAGGGGTAAAAGGCCAAAGAACACGTCCTATTTATGGGCCCTCACACAAAAGCCCACAAAATCCTCCTTTATTGGGCTTTTGGGCCCAATTTCCGGGCGCCCGAAACTTTCAGGCTGCTATAGTGCGCCCAAAAGCTCCCCCAGCCCGGCCCACGATCAGCGCCCGAATCCTCCTGGCTCCGACGCGTGTCCCGAACAGTGGACAGCGCGTGCAGAGCCAGCAGGCGTGCGCCACGTGGCCCCGACCGCCGAACGTGGGGCGGTGGTGCCCGCCAATCGCAGGGCACCACGTGGCGCCCCCACGTCGGCGGTCACCTGCACCACCTGCCCCACCTGCTCCCCCTGGCGCGTGGACCGCGCGCGCGTGAGCCGGCCACTCCGAGGCCGCCACGTGGCCCGCCCTGGTCCATGCGCCAGCCGGTGCGTTTCCGTGGACCGTGTCGCGAGAGCCCGCCAATCGCAGGATGCCACGTGTCCCCCGTGCCCGGTCCATGCACCAGCGCCAACACTCTGTGGACCGCGCCGCGTGCGCCGGCCAATCCGAGGCTACCACGTGGCACAAGGCTGGTCCACGGCTTCCCCCATGTACCAAAATGCGCAGAAAACTTTCGGGAGTCCGTTTTTGGGCATCCGGACTCCGAAAAAGGCAAGTAAATAGCCGATTTTCGATGTTTTTCCGCGCTGAATCCAAAAATGACCTCGGATTAGCCTAAAGGCCTTTCTAAATTCTGACAAAAATAGCTGAAGGGCAGGCTCAATCCAGAGGCCTCACAGAGTCCGTCCAACGAGCCCATTTGACGCGTTGCGGGTCCGACACACCAATAATAGGTGTTCCACATCGTGGGTCATCGGAGAAGCTACACGGGGATCGGGGTTACTACATAAGCACTTGCTTTTCTTTCTTATTTGAGCTTATAGCTCACATTGCCACTGGCAATCTGTTCCTCTTTCTTTTAAGCCTTTTAGCTTTTACTTTCACTTTTACACTTGTCTTTATTTAATCGGCTTTCTAAAGGAGTACTACATCCGATTTCCCTTAGAAGGGTCTCACATTCAGAGGCACCATTTTCATTCTCTTTTTCTTTTTAGCCACTTTTAGCTTTCTTTTCAAACTTTATCTCTTTCATTAATTTATCTCTTATCCTAGGTCTCACCATAAGGATAACTAGAGAGTCTCATGGACTCTGAATCAATTCTCTTTCATTCATTTAACTCAAATTGAAGTTAAAGTGGTTGTCCATTTGTCCATACATCATATGACCCACTCTATGGTTATATTATTTAGCTCTTTAATCTTGTGATCACATATACTTGTTCTTAGAGTTTGACTCTAAGTTAATTACTTTACTATCTGTTTAACTCCTTAAACTTTGTGGCCACATACTCTTTCCCATTTTTCACGTTGAACCTGGAGTTACATTAACTCTATTTCCTGTTCCACTTTTAACTTAGAGTTACATTGACTCTAATTCATTACGTGAGAGTAAAACTCCACTAGTTCATCTTAGGTTTTCTTTACCTAAGTTCCATATCATGCTTAACCTAGAGCTCATTGACTCTATATTAAATATTCTATTATCAACCTTAGGTTATCCCCTAAGGCAGTGTCACTCGTTCATCTAGGTTTAACTCCTAGGACATCATGCCACTCGTTAAACACTTAATCTAGGTTTTCTCCTAGTTTTACTACCAAGCATGCTCATTTTCCTTATACTTTTACATGATTCCTAAGGTTACACCCTAACATGATCACAATCATAAAATAGTATTTATCATCTATTTTAGGTAAATAAAAAATGACACTTTTCATCTGTGTTCATCTACACATACAAGTTTGTCCCCTGATTTGGGTAAATCATAAATTTAGCACTTTTCATCTGTGTCCACCTACACATGCAAATTTATCCCCTATCTTGGATAAATCATAAATTTAGCACTTTTAATCGGTGTTCATCTACACAGGCTAATCTATCTCCTATTTTGGATGAATCATAAAATATCACCTTTTTCATCTGTGTTCATCTACACATGCAAATATATCTCCTATTTTGGAATAATCATAAAATATCACTTTTTCATCTGTGTTTATCTACACATGCAAATTTATTATCTAGTCTTAACCATTAGAAATCCATTTTTTTCCTATGTCTATTTACACATGCAATTTATGATCTAGTCTTGACAATTAGAAAATTCACTTTTCTTTATGTTCATTTACACATGCAAATTTATCCACTATTTTGATAAATCACAAATGGCACATTCCTCTAAGTCCATTTAACATGTAAATATAGCACCTATTTTTCTTTTCCTCATTCATAATCACAATTAAAATTACACTACACTAGCATGCTTACCAATAATGCTTCTAAATCAATGTAAAGGAAAAAGGGGAGAGGTCACCCGTTTTCGGTAGAATCTCCCACCTTGTGTTGCCCCCAATTGCTTGTAGACACTTGCAATTGGGTTCCGCGCGATTTTCTTATCTCTTCGAGGTTGCATGCAAAACGATGCACACCATCCGAGTCCGCACGCAAAACAGTGCAAGCTTTCTAAGTCTGCACGCAAAACGGTGCACATCATCAAAGTCTGCACGCAAAACGATGCACATCATTCAAGTATGCACGCAAAACGATGCATGTACCTCGGATTAGCATGCAAAATGGTGCACGATCATCGAGCTTGCACGCCAAACGGTGTGTGTCCTTTGAGCTTGCATGCAAAACGATGTACGTCCTTTGAGCTTGCACGCAAAATGGTGCACATTCTTCGAGCTTGCACGCAAAATGGTGCACGCCGCAAAATGGTGCACATTCTTCAAAGTTGCACGCAAAATGGTGCACGTTCATCAAGGTTGCACGTAAAATGGTGCATGTCGAAATGCCCGACGGTACTTCGCGCAGCAAAACGACACAGTCAACGGCGTCCCAAACACGCACAACGGCATGGGGTCAAATCCAAAACCCAAAGGGGGAAGACTTAAAACTGTGCCGAAAAACACCGCAAAAATGATGAGCGGAACCTACCTTGACATCGTCGCGCCGTCCAATGTGCGCATGAGCGTTCGTTCGGCTCCTTGTAACACCCCGCGCGCGCACCACGGGGTCCTCGGCGTGCTCGCGGCACCCCCAAAAATCCCCCACGAAATCCCCCTCTCCCTTCCTTGGACGCTCGGTTTGGAGCAAAAGGAGAAAAGGGAAAGAAATGGGGCATTTCGGCCCTTTATAGCCGAAATCCTCACATTCGGGCGCACCTTTCGGGCACTCGAAAGTGGGTTTCAGGCTGCTACAGTTGTAGTGACCCAGATCTTGGTATATAAACAAATATAAATAAAAATGGTATGAAATACCACTTTTATTGAACTTCGTGAAGTAAAGATTAATTTGGAAAGGGATTGGGCCCAAATCGGGATAAAAAAGAGAAGTTTAGAATTTTATATGAGAAAGTGGGCTCAGATTTTAGCAGAAAATTAATAGTGTCAGAAAATTCTGAGAAAATTCGGGGAGCTCCGTAATTATGTTTTAAGGCCACAGTAAAAGTTTCGCGTCGATCGAATGCCCGGACCGTGAGAACGGGGTCCATCTGCGATTCTGAATACAGCGAGACTTTTGATGACCTGTAAATAGCCCAACCGGAAGATTTTGCATATCCCATGATAAATTAAGTTAAGTTGAGGCTCTCTGTCAAATTTGAGCGAAAACGGGACGAAACCGGTCGAAAAAGGGGCAAAAACGGGCGTAAAACGGGTGAAACGGGCGAAATCCAGATTGGGACGTTCATTCGGGCGCCCGGTTCACTGTAGCTGACGCCCGAATCACTGTAGCAGCGACGGGTGTGGATCCCGAGGCAGTTGGCACGGATACCAAGGCAATTGGCACGGATCCCAAGGTAGTTAGCACGGATCCCGAGGCATTCGGCGCGCATCCCGAGGTGATGTGCGGATTCCAAGGCTTGGCGCGAGGTGCGCAAGGGTGCGCGGTGCGAGGCGTGCGCGGGGAAGGCGCGCGGCGCAGGGCAGGTGGGGGCGCCACGTGGCGGCTCCCCACTGGCTGCGGACCTCCGCAGCATGCTCGCTCGGGGGCGCGCGCCTGCGCTGGAGCGTGCTGGCGGGTCAGCGCGCGGGGACACGCGCCGGGGCTGGCGCGGGTCAGCGGGGACAGGGGGGAGCCGCCACGTGGCGGGCCCCCATTGGCCGGGCCTGGCGATGCAATGCGCGACGCGACGCGTCGCTGGCTCGTTGACGCAAAGGGAAGCGGGGTGGGTGCCAGGTGGCGCCCGCCCATTGGCCGCAGCGTGTTGCCGTTGGCGCAGTGCGCGGGTACGGGGACGCGTGTCGCTCCCCGATTGGCCGAGCAAGGATAACATGGACATTTAGTTGTCCACTGTAGCAGCCCGAATTGGTTTCGCGCGCCCGAATCTGGCACCCGAAAGTGAGATTTTTTGCTATAAAAGCCCAGAATCCCCTCATTTCTTCTCTTTTCCCCTTTTTCTCCAAACCGAGCGTCCAGGGAAGGGAGAGGGGAATTTCGTAGGGGGTTTTTGGGGTACCGCGAGCACACCGGTGACTCCGTGGGGCGCGCGCAAGGTGTTCCAAGAGACCGGATGGACGCGTGTGCACGCGTTGGACGGCGCGACAATGTTAAGGTAGGTCCGTCCCGTATGTTATTTTGCGGTGTTTTCGGCGCAGTTTTGAGATTTACCCCTTTGGGTTTTGGATTTGACCCCATGCCGTTGTGCATGTTAAGGACGCCGTTGACTGTGCCGTTTTACTGCACTAAGTATCGCCGGGCGTTTTGACGCGCATCGTTTTGCATGCAAGCTCGAAGAACGTGCACCGTTTTGCATGCAATATTGAAGAAAGATGTGCGTCGTTTTGCATGTAAATCTAAGGTACGTGCATCGTTTTGCGTGCAGGTTTGGATAACTTGCACCGTTTTGCGTGCAAACTTTGACAGTGTGCACCGTTTTGCGTACAGACTCGAAAGGCGTGCACCGTTTTGCGTGCAACCTCAAGAGAAGGCGTGCATCGTTTTACATGCAGACGTGGACGACGTGCACCGTTTTGCGTGCAACCTTGAAGAGGCTTGAAAATCACGGGGATACCAATTGCAAGTGTCTACAAGCAATTGTGTGCAACACAAGGTGGGGGATTCTGCCGAAAATGGGTGACCTCTCCCCTTGTTCCTCTGCTTTTGATTTTGGATGCATTATAGTAGCATGTTAGAGGCGTTAGAGAATCATGATAAATGTGCATGTGTAAATGGACATAGAGAAAAGTGGATTTTTCTAATTGTCAAAAATAGGGGATGAATTTACATGTGTAGATAGACACAGATGAAAAGTGCAACTTTTAGTTGCCAAGAATAGACGATAAATATGCATGTGTAAAGGAACTTAGAGGAAAGTAATATTTATGATTTTACCCAAAATAGGGGATAAATTTGCATGTGTAGATGAACACAGATGAAAAGTGCAACTTTGAGTTGCCAAAAAGGAGATGATAAATTTGCATGTGTAAAAGGACATAGGAGAAAAATCTAATTCTTGATTTATCTAAATAGATGATAATTGCATGCGTAAAAGTGATTAGTTATTTTATAATTGTGATCATGTTGGGGTATAACCCTAGGAATTATGTGAGACATAAGGAAAAAGAGTATGCTTGGTAGTAAAACTAGGAGAAAACCTAGATTAAGAGTTTAATGAGTGACATCAAACTTAGGAGCTTATCCTAGGATTGAACGAGTGGCATTGTCTTAGGAGATAACCTAAGGACATTGGATAGAGTGATTAACATAGAGTCAATGAACTCTAGGGTAAGCATGACATGGAACTTAGGTAAAGGAAACCTAAGGTGAACTAGTGGAGTTAAACTCTCAAACAGGAAAATTAGAGTCAGTGTAACTCTAAGTTAAATGTGGAACAGAAAATTAGAGTTAGTGTAACTCTAAGTTAAATGTGGAACAGGAAATTAGAGCCAGTGTAACTCTAAGTTAAATGTGGAACAGGAAATTAGAGTCAAGGTAGCTCTAAGTTAAAAGTGAAACAGGAAAAATAGAGTTAATGTAACTCCAGATTCAGTGTGGTATCAGGGAAATGGTATGTGATCCCAAGGTTAAGAATTAAACAAATATAACCCTTGAGTAGTTCATAGGGTGTCTGGGCAAATGGACAATAACTTTAACTTCAATTTGAGTTAAATAAATAAAAAAGAAATGTTTAAGAGTCCAGGAGACTCTCTAGTTACCCTTGTGGCAAGACCTAGGGTAAGGGATGAATTAATGAAAAAGATAAAGCTTAAGAGAAAGCTGAAAGTGGCTTAATAAGCAATATAAGCAAAAAGCTTAAAAGAAAGAGAACAGAAAGAAAATGCAAATGGCGCATTCGTGATGAGACTCGTCAATTTGGGAGCAGGACTCCTTAGGCAGTGACCCGTTGGACGAGATACTTTGGAAAGGCTAAAGGAAAAAGTGAAAGAGATTGCCAGTGGCAATGTGAGCTGAAGGCTCGAATGAGAAAGAAAAGAAGAGCAATAGCTTAAGAGTAAAGATAAAGGCAAATGCATAAAGTACAAAAAAGGCTAAGTGCTAAAAAAAAAAAGAAAAGAAAAGATAATAAAACGGGCGTACCTTCGGGGGTGAAATGTAGTCCTGTGGGACGTAAAGGGCATGTCCCTCTCCCCGAGGGCTCCTGTCGGACGTAAAGAGCAGTGTCCCTCTCCCAGGTGGCGACCCAAAGGACATATTTTTCTCGTTGCGACGGGGTAGCACTTGCGGGTGCTATCGGCAACCTTAGAGATTCTCGTCTTGTGGTAGCATGATTACCGGGCTGGGGCCCCTTGGGCAAGAATCTCCGAGGGTTTAGCAACTTGAATTAAAACACAAGAATGGGAAAAAAAATAATGAGTAATAGAGTGGCCAAGGTGGCCGGGTTAGTTTAACCCTGTATACAGCTGCATAGTGGCCGAGTTTGTGAATAGTAGCCTGGTATGACTGGACAGAGTAGTATTGGGACGATAAGTATACACAGATAGTGTAGTGATATATTATATGCATATCAGCATTTTAATATTGAGGTTTATAGTTTTCCTAACATCCTATTATTATTGCTTCCATTGGACCAAGCGGTGTAGAACATTCTTTCTCGGTGATTGAACCCACTAGAAACTTTGTTGTAGTTCTCACACCCTCGGGTGACCATTTTTTCAGGTCCGGATACAGCGGTCGAGACAGACGACAGGGGCAAGGGCCCAGCAGCATAGAGGCCTAGAGGGTCTAGCAGATATACCTTTTTATATTTTGAGTGAACTATGTATTGTGAGGAAATGATGTAAAAGAATTGTAATATTATTCAGTTGCAAGTTGAGGGATGGAAATGTAATAAAGTTATTTATAGTTCACTCATACCCTGCTTTCATTTACAGTTCTAAACTTATTGTTTATTGAATGAAAGTTTTAAATTAGTAGTGATTTTAGTACTATGATATTGAGCTTCCGCATACACTTGATGTATTGTTTTGGATGTTACAGTTCCTTTCAGGTAGTGAGAGGTCATACCCGATTGGCGGGTCTGTTGGCGTGCCCGAACTGTACAAATTAGCGGTCTCGGGGCGTGACAACAAAGCCCCTGCACTCGTGGTCCACGGGCGATGGCACCAGCACCCGCCTGCGTGGGCCAATGGGCGGCCGCCATGTGGCGGTACCCGCGGCCCCCCGGCGTCAACGCGGCGCAGCGACGCGTCGCGTCGCGCGTCGTGTCGCGCTGACCAGCGAATGGGGGCCCGACACGTGGCCTGCCCCCCGCTGACACGCGATAGGGGCCGCGCGTCTTCCCGACGCGCACCTGTCGCCTCGGCGGCTGGGGCCAATGGGGCGCCGCCACGTGGCGCGCCCCACCTGCCCCCCGCGCCTCGAGTCGCGCGCCCCTGCACGTCGCGCGCGCGTACCGTGCCTCAGGATTCGTGCCCGTGCCTCGGGATTCGTGCAACTGCCTCGAGATCCATGCCAACTGCCTCGGGATCCGTGCCACCTTGGGATTCGGGCGCTGGCCCAAGCCCGAACCGGGCTGCCACAATGTGAACCGGGTTCACTACAGTGTGAACCCGGTTCGCCCTACTTTGAACCGGCCTACTACATAAATTTTCGGGCGCCCGGAAACATCTTTCGGGCGCTCGAAAGTTTGGCCCAACTCCGGTTTCGTCCGTTTTCGTCCGTTTTCGCTCGTTTCTCGCCCGTTTTTGCTCAAATTTGGCAGGCAGCCACAGTTTAACTTAATTTATCACAAGGTACTTTAAATTTTCAGTTTGGACCATTTCTGGGTCACCAAAAGTTTCGCTGTATTCAGAATTGCTGGCGGACCCCGTTCTCACTGCCCGGGTATCCGATCGACGCGAAACTTTTACTGTGGCCTTAAAACATAATTACGAAGCTCCCAGAATTTTCTCAAAATTTTTTGCTAAAAATCTGGGCTCCCTTTCTCATATAAAATTCTAGAAGCCTCATTTTTAATCCGATTTCGGCCCAATTCACTCTCAGATCATCCTTTACTTCTCTAGATTCAATAAAAATAGTATCTCATACCATTTTTATCTATATTTATTTATATACTAAAAATCTGGTACATTACAAGAACTGAGGCAAGCATGAGCTTTATCAACTCGAGGGCACTGCCAGGAGCAATGCCAGGTCGGCTGCCGGCGCGCGATGGCGGCGGATGGCCGGAGCTAGGCAATGCGGCCACCATGGACAGCAAGCATGGTGCTATTCACAACCAGAGGCTTTCGAGTGCAACCAACAGCACCAATGGCTTAGTTACAACATTTGGGGAAGGACTGGGTGCCTGGCCGACGACGGCGAGCGGCGGATGGTCGGCCGCCATTGTTGCGGCCAACCAAGCTTCATCAATGGCGGAGCTTCAACCCGAGGGTCTAGCTCACATACAAGGGTACATGAAGGTCCCTCTTGACCTCGTGGAGCCAACTGAGGCCATTGTCAGGGTCGGAGAGCAGCAGCGACGCCGGAGCAAAAAGATCGGCCAAGCCTTCATTTTCCCAAAACTAGGGCACGATGCCGCGGGTTCCACAGCGCATCAAACCTCACCAAACTTGGTAAGAGGCTTGAACAAGTCCAGCAGAAGAAGCTGGGCATCTTTATTCTCGGGAAAAACCATCAAGGGCTGCAGTTGCTCGAGGCGGAGCTACATGCGGTTTTTCGGCGGTGCAACTCCACCGCCGCCCATTCGGCATTTCCCCGGCTTCGGGGCTGGGCTGGGAGACTCCCCAAAAACCCAGGAACCTACTTCTAGTGGTCTTGGGCCAAGCAACCAAGAGGAGGAGAAGAACCTACCTCACCGGGGTTGATGAAGAAAGGAAGAAGCTAGATTGCTCCCCGGCGTCGCGCGGCCACGGCACACCACCGGATCCCCTGGGCTGGGCTTCTGGGGGTAAGAGGAGACCTCAGAAAGCTCCGGGTGGAAGTCTCACTTGTTTGGTGGCTTCTCCTTGAACCCAACCCGAGAGCAAGGGATAACTTTTTTGGGACCTCTTTTTTTAGTAACCAGGGCTTTGGGAGGTGGCTGCGCTCTACATGAGGGGTCCTTTGAGGTTGCTGGAGATCCTCGAAGTGGTCTAGAGGAATCCCAACACTCAGATGCTACTCTCCCTCACCTTCTCGGGTGCAAGAAGAGGGAACTCTTTCTTCTTCCTTTTCGAATTCAAATGGAGGGGAAGGAAGTTAGGATGGCTATTCTCGTGGCAGAAGAGGAGGGCTACATGGAGAGGGTGCAGTTATCCCCCCCCTTATGCGCGTAGTGGTTGAAACCAACTTAGGGAGTTGGATGCTAGAAAATGCCTAAAGGTCCTCAACTTCTTCACCCTTCAATCCCAATCCTCCGCTATAGCACCAACTTGCAGAGAAGCCCCTCCACAAAAAGTCGCACGTAAAACGGAGCATAAAATATAAGGGATCTTATGCAATTATGCAATATTTCACCTTTTTTTTCATGCTTTTTGAGGCAACAGTGTCGTCAAACGGAAAAACTCGAAGAGCCGTATATTCTTCTTGCTGATCAACGATGATCACAATATCAAGCAATCCCGTCATATATTTGATCCCGTTTGCAAGGTAGATAATTTTCTCTTCAACATTGCTGCATCGCTTGACGAAACCTATCGAGCAGTGATTTCGATTCGCTAAGTTCGATTTTCTAAAATCTCGAAATCCATCTTATACAGTGAATTTTACTGGTTGGCACGCTTTTTGATGACCTAGACTCGTCAAACATAAACTATAGTGGATTCGTATTCCTAATTGTATTAGGATTTAGCCATTATTATAAATATATCATTATTTCATTGATTTGGTGCGGCGGATGAGAAGGAGTATGAGTGTATTTTGAGATTAGGGTTTTGTAAGAGATGCATATTTTGTACACCATTTTGATCATAATGAAAGTCTCCGCTCCCTCTTCGCCCGTGGACGTAGGCCAGTGGCCGAACCACGTAAATATTATGTGTTTCATCTTCTTCTCTCTTTCTCTATTCTCTTTTGATATTTTCGCGCCCAACAAACTAGATCTTTTCCACTTTTGTCATAACAAACTGGTATTAGAGCCGGATTGTTTGTTTGGGTGTTTAAGACATCAACGAAATTTCAGATCGAGAAGTTTGATCGCTCCAGCAGTTTCGCTCTACGGCAATTTGCCATTCTGACGCAGCAGAAGTTGCAAAATGCGTAACTGGAGAATGAGAAGATTGACACTTCAGAGAACCCAACGGTTTTGCTCATTAAGTCAAGCGACAAAATTCAAGAATTATGTATATTTGGTTTGCATGTGCAGCAGCACTTTCAGGAGCTTTTAGGATTTTGGTGGAGAAGAAAAAAAAATTCAAACCAAGGTGGAAATTGTTAGATATGTCTCGAATCCTAAAACCGAAAGGTTTTCTAACCTTTTCTGTTTTGGTTATCTAACATAAATTTATTAAAATAAGTAATTAGTTTAAATTTTAAAAATAACGTGTCATTGACTGATTTAAATTAAATAAATTAAAAATTAAATAGTAAAATTAAAAAATTTAAATATTAGAAAACCAAATCAAAATAATCTAAAACTTGATAAGTTATATAATTATGACACCTTTAAGATTTGAAATAGTCCAATATAAAATATATAATAAGGCTAAATTTATTATCCCGGCTACAGTATTTTATACGGTGGTTAGCTTCAATAGGTTAAAAGAGATAAGCGTGTTACAGTTAGAGTAGTTCTAGAATTGATGATTCCCTAAAAAGTTGAAACCTCACAGTATCAGATTCAATCACCGGTTGGAAATATAATAGGTGACTCTCTAGAAAGTTGGAGTCTCACTGGAAATTTGGAATCTCACAATTGATATTAGAGTCAATCACCTCGCAAGATCGACTAAAAACTAGCAAGACGAATTGACCGAGAATTTAGAATAGTTTTATATAAAAAATATAATAAAACTAAATCTTATAATCCAACTATAGTATTTCGGAATGACGACTAAGTCCAAAAAGTTAAAAAAGTTAAGTGTGCTGAGATTAAAATAATCCTACCATGGATGACCGAGTAAAAAGTTGGGACTTATACTTTTTTTTTATCACTAATGTATCGAATTTTCGAATTCGATCTGGACCGAACTTAGATAATATCTAAATAAGCTCAGTTTTTTTTTGAACCTAAATTTTTAAGCCCAATTCAGACCTAAAATTATAATTTTGATCCGACCTATTTGCATCCCTACTCTACTAGCAATGCATATGGCTTGCTGGGATGAAAATAATTGAAAGAAAAAAAAAAAAAAAATTTCTTGAGAGAACATAATAAATCTTTTTTTTTTTTACCTCTAAAAGTGGAGAAACAATGAAAAAGTACTTGATATATATATTTTTGACTGCATAATAGGCGTGTTACTAGTACCACGTGCAAATGTAAGCATATGCATTTTGTGGCATTTATTTATTTATTTAATGATTGCATGAAATGAAATAGAAATAATATTTTTTTTTGAAATTGTAGGCACAGTGTGCTTTTTAATTTTTATAATTATTTAAAAAATTAAATTAAATCAAATTAAAGATATGAATTGAACTGAACCGAACCAAAATAATTCGGTAGGTTCTATTCGATTTATTTGGTTTTTGTATAATATTTGTAGGCTAAAATATCGAAAAAAATTATATAAATATTCATCTTTTTTATTTTTTTATTTTTTTTCTGACTTTCAAATTTTAATATTTTGCTCTTTTAAAATTTAAAGATATTTTTAAAATTTTATTGTGTTAATGAATTATCAAAATAACAAAATTATCTTTAATTATTCTATAAAAAAATAATTTTTAATATACTTATATTTTTTTAAGAATATTTTTTATTATAAGTTTTAAGAAATGAACGGGAACTCAAAAAAAAAATATTTACAAAAATATTTTCTGTATTTTAGCCATATTTTTATTTGCTTTAATTTTTGTGTAAAACAGCTAAAAATAAATTATAATAATTATTAATTTTACATTAAATTTTGTTACTCTGAAATAATAATAATTAATATATCTATTATTTAATTATTACTTAAAATTAATACTTAATTTTCTCAAATTTAAGAATAATATATATTGAATTACTTCTTATCTTTAACGTTTTGAATCAGATTGAATTGAACCGACTAATTTTGGTAAGTTTAGTTCGATAATTCACTTTGAACCGAATAATATATGCACAATATTATATAATAAGTTTATTTCAAATTAAACGAACCGGATAGCATGCTATATCTTTCTATCAAATAAATAAATAAATAAATAAATATATATATATATATATATATATATATATATATATATATATATATATAATTAGGTTGGAATACTATTGATAGCACCAAGTCATTGGTGCTACCAAATTTTTAGTCATTGGATTAAGAGATGTACGGTTAGGATGATAGTGGTCCTCTAGAGTTTAGTGGGTGGTTGGTTGAATAGTAAAAATTTTAGGGGATCACTATAATTCTAATCGTACATACTTTAATAGCACAAATTACTTAGTGCTATCGATAATATTTCAGCTGGACTCTATATATATATATATATTATATAGTAAGTCAAAAGTGCTTGTATATATGTGCTGTAGTAACCCAGATCCCCGTATAGCTTTTCCCTATGTTTCGGGGTGTGGAACACCTGTTATTGGTTTGTCGGACCCACAACACGTCAAAGAGATGTGTTGGATAGACTCAGAAAGGGTTTGGGTTGGAGCCTGTCTTCCGGCTATGTTTGCCGAATTTTAGAAGTGGTTTCAGGCTGATTGAAGGTCGTATTTGGATTTAGCGTGGAAAAACGCTTGAAAACGGCTATTTACTTGTATTTTTCTGAGTCCGGACGCCCAAAAAGGACACCCAGAAATTTTCTGTGCAAAATGGTGCATGGGAGGAGCCGTAGACCGGCCTAGGACACGTGGCGGGCCGTGATTGGGACGGCGCACGCTGTCCGGTCCACGGAGGAGGGCGCTAGTGCACGGTGGACCGGCGGGGACACGTGGCAACCGCCCATTGGCGGGTCTGCGCTGCGCGGTCCACGGGGCGGCGCGGCTGGTGCATGGACCGGGGCGCGCCACGTAGCGGCCCCGGATTGGGCGGCCCATGTGCGCTCGGTGCACCCGGGGGCGCGCGGCTGCGGCCGTACGCCCACGCGGGCGCAGGCGCACGGGTGGCGCGCTGTCGCGCCGGCTGGCGTGTCGGGCGGGGCGGCGCCGCGCCACGTGGCGCCACGCTAGCCGCTGGCGCCGAGCTGGGTGCGGGACGCGTGGCGGCGCCCGATTCGCAGGCGCCGCTGTCCGCTGTTTTGCGGACACGTGTCGCGCCCTGGATTTTCCGGGCGCGCACAGTGAATCGCGTGTGGGCCGCACTGTAGCGGCCCACTTCTCCCGGGCGCCCGAATCTGGGGATACGATGGTCTTTTTCCCAAAAGATTTTTGGGCTATAAATACCTCCATCCCTCTCTCTCTTTCTCTTCTTTACAAAAGTTGTTCCTCTGGTAGTTTTTGATCTCGTGGTGGATTCCCAGAATTTTTGGAGGCTCGACAGCAGCGATCTCGATTTTACAGTGCGCCTCGACTTTCCCCCATTTCGGCCCGTTTCCGTCGCATTTCAGTCGGGATTTTTCTATGAGCAAACCAGGAAGAATATTTGGGCGATTTCTACGACAGCGCGTTCCTAAGAGATAAGGCTTCGATTTTCGTGTTGACCACTTCTCCCCGTTTCGCACTTTTGGTATAGTTCCCGAGGCATTTTTGACCCCCCTTTTTCTGTGATGAATTCTAGACAGCACCGACTTGTTCGATTTATATCTTGGCCTAGGAGCATCGGATCAAAGCGTATAAGTACTAGTTTTCGATCTACTCGTCGCAAGGAACGCAACCGTATTTTTTCTGAATTTTTCGGAGCACCGTACAGAGGTGAAAACTCCTCTTTTTCCGTGCTATTTGGAAAACAGCAAATGCTATATTTTTGGGCTTTGTATTTACACCGGGTGCGTTGATCTGTACAGTTTGGCACTGTTTTCGGAGGTTGTGGCGTTAGAGGACTGTGGACAGCGAGGAGGCTTTTTGGGTGCGGATTGCACTTCTCGAGGTGGGCGGTTGTTGCTTACCTCACTTTTGACTAACTCACTAGGAGTATTAGAGATCCCCTAATGTTAAATGTGATAATCGACATTCTAATTGAGAACTGCATGTGTGGACCCCATAAATTATGTGACAGTTTATTTATGTTAAATTGGGACACTGTTGTTGGGACAAATGCTATATCATAATCTCACATGCAAAATAACTTATCATGTTGGAACATTAAAATCATCCTTTTTAAAATAAATATCAAACACTTTTCTACAGTTTTAAAAGAGGACATTTGCATGCTTGTATGGACATCTTGTTAGGCCACTATTTATTGCTACACTATCATATTGGGACTTGACTTAGGAGAGACCATGTTTCGTCATTCTCCTTTTCATTCAGATGCATGTTGCTCGAGTTAGAGCAGGGATTTGGGATAGTGTAGTTGAGGCCATTGAGTCTGGGACAGGTTAGACTCGATTATGGATTGTGGGGCATTGTGGTAACCGCGAACATTAGGCGGTTAGCCAGATGTTGATTATTGGACTTGTGGGGTGTTGCGGCGACCGCGGACATTAGGCAGTTGACCAGATGTTTACTTATGTATCAGATTGGGTATCAGATTTCTCTAGTGGATGGATTTTCCCACTTTGATCATAGTCGTGATCCAGTCCTGCTATTTCGTGATACTTGTGACAGAGATACTTGTGGTATTGGTGACAGAGATACTTTACTCGTGTGGGTCGCTCCCCTCGAGTGCCACTCCAGAGTAGGCTTTAGACCGTGACGGGTACCGGTCCATCTGATTGGGATTTCGAGCCTTGTGTGCTGGTCCCCTTGGGATTTCGAGCCTTGTGTGCTGGTCCCCTACTGAGTTCTTGAGTTCGACAGCAGAGCAGGCAGCACCGGGTTTCATACCGGTCCATCTGATTGGGTTTATTTAGACAGCTAGCATTATAGTTGCATGCATACAGTTACCTTTGATACTGCATTTAGAGGCATAGTAGTGGTAGTTTCCTTTTTATCAGTAGCCTATATAGCTTACCACTGTTTCTTCCTTTTGCCTCTAGTAGTCCTAGTAGGTACGTCTGGGTTGAGGCTTTACCCACTAGGGGAGGCTACTAGTTTATCTAGTAGTTCTCACCCCCATAGTTATTTTTTGTCTTTTCCCTTTTGTTTTGCAGAGTCGTCTGCGGGAGCTACTGGGCCATCAGCGGCGGATCGAGGTAAGAGGATAGTGGACTAGCTAGATCGTCTACCCCGACTGTGAGAGTAGCTGGACTTTTATTGTACCCCATTTTGTATCTCAGGCTGTAGCATTTTACTTTTGGGCCTGGCTTTAGCCAGCTGGTTGTATTTATTTCGGTGAGCTGGGAGTTTATTGTATATTTACAGCTAGTATCATATTTCCAGTCTGAGATAGTATGTAGTTCTTTTTAGTTCAGCTCTGTATTATGCTCTTTTATTGTATTTTTTATATCTGAGCAGTTTACCAGCGCTTCGTGTACATGAAAAATTTCGTGTGCACGGCGAATATATTGACGAGCCCGGGCTCTGGTTTATACTCGGACGTGACATGTACTCACTTTTATTTTATCCAAAGATATTATTATTATTTATAAAATATATAAATTAATGATTGTGCCATATCAACAAAATGGCCTCACATTGAACCACGTTGCTATTTAAAAGATGAGCCAATGAGAATATTCAACATGTAAAAAAAATAAAAAAAAATTAGACGCACCTAGACTCTAAAATATTTATTAAAGATAAATTTTTATAATATAATAAATTATTTAAATATTTTATAATTTTTTTAATATATCTTTTAGTGTATAAAATATTAGTGTATATCAGGAGCCAGGAAAGATTTCTCATCTCTTGGAATTATTCGGACATTCTATTAAGCATTTTACATACTTAAATTTTTTAATAAAAATTTTAAAATTTAATTTAGTAAATATATTTAAATTATTAGACTTTATAGATCAGATATACTTAATTAAGTTTTGATATAAAAAATTAATCCGCTAATATAAGTTACGGTATATGATGGATTAATATACACCAGGTATATACAATAACATTTTTATTCTCAATTAATTTTAATAAGGTAAAAATATTCTTGTATGTTTGGTAATTTTAAAAAAACCCTCAAATTTAAATTATTTAATTAAAGAAATTATTAATAAAATAGCTGTTAAAACTGAGTGAAGTTATTAGAATACTTTTAGGAAAATGCTATGTGTACACCCCTTTCGGGGTGTACATCATACATCCCACCCATCTAAGGGTGGGGGTGTGATGATGGGTCACTTGATGTGACTCGTAAAAAATATCGCCACCATTTTGGAGGTGTATGATGTACACCCCTTCGGGGTGTACATGTAGCATTGCTCATACGGAAAATGCTATGTGTACACCCCTTTCGGGGTGTACATCATACACCCCACCCATCTAAGGGTGGGGGTGTGATGATGGGTCACTTGATGTGATCCGTAAAAAATATCGTCACCATTAAAATGGTGGAGGTGTATGATGTACACCCCTTCGGGGTGTACATGTAGCATTGCTCTTGCTCATACTTTTAACTCTACTAAATAAATAAAAATAGATTTTATAATGCATAAAAAAAAATTATTATATATATATATATATATATATATATATATATATATATATATATATATATATATATATACAATAATTGACTAAAATAAGCGCGGTCCTATACTAGTTTTCAATCTAACGGCCACGCTCGAGGCTCATCGGACGGCTCACGATGCGCGAGCACGAATACGAAAATAAAAAGAGAAAAAAATAAATATTAAATTAAATTAAATCGCCCTAAAAAAAAAAAAAAAAATCTAAAAATAAACCCACGCAAGACACTCTCTCTCTCTCTAAGGTTCCCTCCCGTTTCTCTTCGTCTTCTTCTTCTTCTTCCTCTCTCTCTCTCTCTCTCTCTCTCTCTCTCTATTTCGAGGAGTGATTCGAACTCTTGTACACCAAAACCCTAATTCCAACGTAGAGAAACCCTAATCTCTCTCTCCCTCTCGATCTCTCTCTCGCTCGCTCGTTTCTTCGCTGCTTCGTCCTCTCCTCTTCCGTCAGTGGCTTCTAATTAAGGTACAATCGCCTGCTCGATTCCGCCATTAGAGCTCGCGCTTCCTCGTTATCGGCGCGCGCGCTTGGAGGAGTAGAGCATGGAGGGAGGCGCGGGCGCGTACACTTCCCGGATGCCCGAGGACGTGTTTAGGGATTTTAGAGCCAGGCGAGCCGGCATGATGAAGGCTCTCACCACTGGTACTTCTCGTCTTCGTCTCTAATTAATGCTCAAATCAGGGTTTGGTAGAGGTTTTTGCTGCTTATTCGTGTATTTTTTGTTTGGAGTCTGTGGTTGCTAGGGTTTTGGAATTTGATATGGTTTTGGTGTTGTTGGGGTTGCAGATGTCGAGAAGTTCTACGAGCTTTGCGATCCCGGTAAGTTCTACTTCCTTTTGCTCAGAGTGCTGTGGTTTGTGCGAATTGGTTGTTCTTTGGGTCGATCTGAGCTTACTGGTTGTTGTGAAAGCTATTGTTTTGTTTTGTTTTGTTTTGTTTTGTTTTTTCTAATATTTGACTTACCAACTCTAGACGGTGCTTCTTTTATTAATTGATTCAAGGTATATTTTATTCATTGATTTAATCATTTGCTCCAAATCTCTTCAATCTGCGGGCTCATCATTAACATTTGCATGCATATGTAGTTTGTAAAAGATGATGGCTTTTAAAGAAATTTATCATTTGATGGTTGTTTCAAGTTTGATAGCGGCATCTTGTTATGTTAAAATAAAAATGTAGAAATATAGATAAAAAGATGCAGTTTCATTACTTATCGCATTAAAGCACATTGAATTGCTGATGATTTAGCTTTTGATATATTCAAAGTATTTATATCCGGGCATGTGGCTTGTTTCTGAAATTCCAAGGATGTACTCAATAGCTGATGTTTATTGTGATGTAATTTGAAGAAATTTCTTTTTGTATGGTCAATTATACTTTTTGAACAATACTTAATGGCTTTTGTTTTCTCTTATAGTTTTGTAGAAAACGGTAGTTTCATTGGGAAGCCTTGACATTATATGGGTTTACTATGATGTTACTGAAGGGGAAAATTTGAGGCTGTTGCCAATGACACTTGTTTTGTTTTCAGAGAAGGAGAACTTGTGCCTTTATGGACTTCCTGATGAGACTTGGGAAGTGAACTTACCTGCTGAGGAAGTACCTCCAGAGCTTCCTGAACCAGCACTAGGTATTAACTTTGCTCGGGATGGTATGGAAGATAAGGATTGGCTGGCCCTAGTTGCTGTCCACAGTGATGCATGGTTGCTAGCCGTTGCATTTTACTTCGCTGCACGGTTTGGGTTTGACAAGGAAGCTAGGTAATATTGTTTATTTGAACTTTAATTTTTAATGCTACATTGCCTGCTTCGTGATGCATTTACTCTTTTCTTTTTTTTCCTTATATGTTTTCTTGCTTACTTAGCCTGCTATAAAAGTGTGATGCCTATACACCATTTTTTCTCTTTCAGTTGAGAACGAGTCCATCAAGTTATACGCTCTTATAGTCTCTTTGGATGATCTTGGTAGTCTAGCAAGTTTTAATAGCCACACACTTACGACTGTGTTGTTGGACGATTAGAGTTGATTTTGGTGATATATGCTTCTGATGTTTTGGTGAATCTGATATATAATTGCAAGGTGTCTTGACAATACATTGATTGCTTCTTTTTTTTTAATATCATTCTGGACATGAAGGACATGGATAGTTGAAAACGACAAGAAACAGTATGGATGATTGTTAATATATCTTTTGCCTTCGCTTTCTTTGTTTCTTTTCTGTTGGGAAGGTTGAGGGGTTTCTCTTGAATAAAGCGTAATAATTGCATAGCATATATTGTAATCGTATTTAGAAATATGTTTACTATCATCACAATTGCTACATCCACTGTTTGCAGTAGCACAAGGAACTTCGCGTGTTCATTGGTAATCCACTGGGTTCTGTCTACTTGATTTTCTCTACCAGTTTTGTATTCTGTTATTAGGGTCTGGCATGGTTCTTTGCTTTATGGCAAATTAACAATACAAGGACATTGTAATGACGTCTAGAGATTTAGCTATAGATATATGTTTCTTTCTATTGATGTAGAATCATAACTGCATTCCCTGTTTCCAGTACTTGTGCGTTAGTTGAATGACTTTTGATATTCATGTTATAATAGACTTTTTTTTCTCTGCTGACATTTAAGGGCCTAACATTTGCTTTAGTTGCCAACTGCCCTATATTGTTTGCTAAAATCTGATGAACACTTTTTTTGACGTTCCATCCAATAGATGGATTCTTTCCTAGATTTTTTTCATTCTCCATTTAATTGTCAACTCTTTTCCTTTTTCTCAAGTTGACTGCAGAAAAGGAGAAAAAAGGCAAATGCTTTTCTAAGAATGAAGTTTTGTGCTAGTTCAACCTCTTTTCTTATCGGAGTGGCATTTGTTGTAGTTAGTAGTATCTTTGTCGATTAGGCAGCTTATATTAAATTGGAGTTATTCATGATTGTGTTTTTATTGAAATGTGAGATAATATAATTTGAAGCTAGCTGATATTTTAATGGAGGTATTTCAAAATTTTTCCATGAATTTGTGGGAAATATGCGTTCACGTTGGGCAATAAAAGGGTTTGGTGTTGGTTGGGTAGAACAAATTGTGGACTTGACTTGGAGTCTATTTATGGCTTTAGAATAATCTTACATTGATTCGGTAATCTACTACCCCTCCATTGCCTGAGGTTATGCAGAGGTTCTAAATAAACATGACTTCATCTCAACATATCATGTTCGTCTCTTGTAGTTTTGTTGGCAACAGTTTAGATTATATAATTAAAAAAATAATCTAAAACAACTAAAGTAATTTTTTTTATACATAAATTATAATAATACAACAATAAAATCATAGACTAAAAAAAATATTAATACTCAACTAATTAATTTTCATCATATTGTAAATGGACAAACTAAATGAAAGAAATATTAAAACTTAAATAATTAATTTTTATTATATTTTAAATATATAAATTAAATAAAAAGGTAATTAGTAGCATAATTAAATATATTTAAATATTTTTAGCATTGACATTTATAGTATTTTATTATTTTTTTCTTCACCTCTCTTTACCGTAATTGACTTACGCTGTTTTGGGTAACTCGAGCTTCGACCGCATCTTTATTACGGCGAACCAAATAGCGGAAGTGACCGTTTACGATTGAAAATGACTTCTCTCTCCACTTCAACCCAAACAAACATGCCCTTAACGATCTGTTTTGCAGCCATGGAAACAAAATAAGAAGATAAGAATCGTGTCAGACTTGGACATAACCGTGTTAACTTGTACAGGGTACGATTAGATTAGAGATCATAATAATGTAAATATAATTATCAAGTGAAATTTTGCACACAATCTGGTAAGGGTACGTTTCTCACAAAAAAAAATTAATATGCGTGATTTTTTTTTTGTATCAAGTAATTGGAAAATGGTTGTCCTTTGGTATGCTGCTTGATTCTTCTTGGTATTTATTCTATATATTTGTTTTTGTTGGACTTTGGTATTTTTGTTTCTCTAGTTGATGTAAAGGGGTATTCATTAAAAAAATTAACGTATTTGAGTGGGAACAAAGCTGTGAAAAGTGATGGTGTTTATGCAGGAGATTGGAATCATGCCAGACAAAAAAAAAACAAAACAAAATCACTGTGAAGTGGATGAAATTAGCCAAGCATCTACTCTTTCTAATGAGAAAATGCTCTCTTTTTGTTATGTATAAAAGGTTTCTCATTTGTACTTGTGTTGCGTTTGAAGATGAGCAAATTTGGTTTTGCATGTAGGGCTTAGTCATCAGCTTTTCCTTGGGAGGAGACATTTATTATGCCAATAAACATTTGATATTTTTCTAGTGAGACATGCTTGATTCTTGTACTCTTTAATCCGCAAAATATCACCCAAAAGTTGATCTGTTAACACAGGAGGCGGCTTTTCATCATGATCAACAATCTCCCGACTATTTATGAAGTCGTGACCGGAACAGCAAAGAAGCAATCTAAAGAGAAAACTCCGAACAGTAGTAGCAAGAGCAACAAGTCTAACTCAAAGGCGGTAAACAAAGATGCCATTTATAGCGCACTATCTCATTTTTTTTTTTTCTTGTTCTCCTAGTGCTATTTGGCTTGGCTTCTGATTTTCTGCATCAGCTCAAGGAAACCAACATGTGTGACTAGCAAAGTTTGGAGCTTTTCCTTTGGCGGGAGCTCAAATGAGCTTTTGTGACCCGAAAGCAGAAGCTCATGCATTCGTGTGACGCCCCCAATAGTCCCACATCGGATGTGGATGGATTTGTGATTGGATTTATATGAGACTTGGACACTAGTAATAATAACTGGGCTTAAGCATTTTGGGCTGTGGTTTGGGTCCAACAAGTTATTATTGCTAGTGGGCTTCTTTGAACAAATTCGATTCAAACAACACTTTAACTTTTGCGGCTCGTACTCACTCTCGCTCTTTACATTGTTGCCTTTCCTAGCAGTCTCAACAGGCAGAGTCCTTTACGAAGCCGTCGAGAATGCCACCCCCAAAGGAGGAGGAAGAGAGCGTGGTGGAGGAGGACGGTGGGCAGGAGGACGAGGAGGAGCACGGCACCACACTGTGCGGGGCGTGCGGCAACAACTATGCGAACGACGAGTTCTGGATATGCTGCGACGTCTGCGAGCGGTGGTTCCACGGCAAGTGCGTCAGAATCACACCAGCTCGGGCAGAGCACATAAAGCAGTACAAATGCCCCGACTGCAGCACCAACAAGAGGGCTAGGGTTTAGGGTGGTAGGAAAAGCCGAAGGACATGTCTCGGAATCGTCGGCCCAGCTTGAATGAGCTAGCTTTCTAGTTTCTCCACTTTGTTAAATGTTTTCTTGTTTCGCAATTAGGCACTTCAGCATTGTATTTGAGTGTAATGTAAAAAAAAAAAAAAAAAAAAAGAAACGAAGAGGAAGGTGAGGAATATATTAATTCAAAATTTAAACTTTTAAATTTAAATGTGTCAATTCTAATCTATTTTAATTCTGAATTTGTACAGGCCAAAATTCTATTATGAGAAAAATGTGGGTCCTGTATATATATATTTTTTATTTTGCTTTCTCACATGTGAGAGAAATGGGAGGTCCATATTTTTTTTAAAAAAAAAGATTTGTTGAGATTTTTTCATTTTTTTTTTTCTCACGTGTATAAGATAGGCGTGGGAATACTTGAAATCCTATAAAGGAAAGAAAAGGAGGAAAAAAGAGAATCCTATTTTTTAAAAAAAAAATATGAGGAAAAAAAAAATAACATCATCAGAGAAAAAAATTAAAATATATATATATATATATATATATATATATATATATATATATATATATATATATATATATATATATATATATATATATATATATATATAATGTTTTCTTTCTGGTCTCTTTTTAAAAAATATATATATAACCTCTCAATCAACCTTACATTGACGATTACGAGGAATGAAGCTAGATGACCTTCTGTTTGATACTTAGTCGTTGGCGGAAGACAAGAACGGCGGTCATCCATCAACTTTTCAACAACAACGGCGGAGTATTACCGATCAGCGCTTTGCCGTCGGCGGAAGCAACGACGTATCGACAATCAGTATGAAGGAGGTTGGACGCAGCGACCTTCCCCTTGGCGTTTAGCCGTCGGCGGAAGAGAAGAACGACGACCATCCATCAATTTTTCAACAACGGTGGATTATTATCCGCCGGCACTTTGCCGTCGGCGGAAGCATTGACACATTAGCAATCACGACGAAAGAAGTTGGACGCTGCGATCTTCCGCTTGGCGCTTAGCCGTCGGTGGAAAAGAAGAACAGTGGCCATCTATCAACTCTTCAACCAGCAACGGCGGAGTATCATTCGTCGGCGGAAGCATCGTCACATCGATAATCACCATGAAGGAGGTTGGAAGGTGAGATTTTCTGCTTGGCATTTAGTCGTTAACAGAAGAGATGAACGGTGACCACCCATCAACAAATCAACAATAATGGTAGCGTAACATCCGCCGACACTTTGTTCTCGACGAAAAAGAAGAATGATGGCCATTTAGGGATACATTACCAATGATAATAAAAAATATTGAGCATGATCCTTGCACCTATATTATAATTTGCATTCGTTACATGTTACACAGAGACATGTTGCTGCCATCTATCAATAAGAAAACATGAATCGAGAGTTTTCGGTGCTTACGTGTCAAGCTCTCCGCTCTCGAAGTTTCCTCTCCGCTCTCTGAGTTTTCTCTTTGTGCTTACGTCCTCTCCCTCTCCGTGCTGCCACACAACGTGCTCCCCTACTAGCTACACAACCTATCCTCTCCCTCCCCTGCTGCTACACAACGTGCGCTCCCACATTCTCCTCTGACCATTCTCTTCTTCCCGTTGCACTCCACCTTCTCCTCTGACTGCCTTCCTTCTTCACCTCCTCTCTTCTTACTGTTGGGTCACCTCCTTCAGCCGATCGTATGGTGGAACTGCGCGCTGCCACCGTCGTCACTTGCTGGGGAAGCCTGAACCTGTTGGAAGGCTCCCCGCAATTCCCGCTGACCCGTTCCCTCACGGCAGGCTTTCCCGTACGCGAGACAAGACCTCTCTCCCTCTCTCTCTCCCTCAGCCGATTTTCTCACCAACTCCCTCTATCTCTCCCTCTACTCTAACGCAATTTCCTCACCAACTCCCTATGCTCTAAGGCGATCTTCCGCCCATACCTCCCACCGACTCCGCCGCGAAGCCATCTCCTGAAAACAAGACCTCTCTCCTTACTCCGCCGCGAAGCGCGGCATGGCGACTCACATTCTTCTCACCAACTCCGCCGCAGAGCCTGTCCTCCTCCTGTTGCGGAGTTGGTGTCCTGTTACAGGAATGTGCGGGTCGGTGGGAGCGCAAGGGAAGAGGAGGAAGAAGAAGAAGAGGAAGAGGAAGAGGAAGAAGCAGCAAAGGTACGATTTCTTAACCCTACACAAGCATTCCATTGTTATTATGTGCCTTTATTTTCATTTTGAAGTTATATGTTATTCTAATAAATACAATTTGTATGCCTAGAGTTTTGGATAAAAGGGAATTACTTGTTGTGAATCAAAGAACACAAGATTCGAGAATTCGATCATTTGAAATCACCGAGCATTTTGTTGGAATCATGGACTTAGCAAGTAGTTTGCATGAATTGATCATGTTCAGATTTAGGAAGCAACTCAATATTCATATTCATGCCTGACACATTCACTAGGGCTTGCTAATGGTCTCGCCAAGTAGGATAGAACCTTGCTTTTATGGGTCTCCTAATTATTTAGGCTGCGTTTGGATAGGGGGATAAGGGCGGAATACCCCCCTTATCCCCCTATCCATACCCAAACGGGGATGGATTTTTGGAGAACCCGGATTCCACCCAATGCGGGATAGTGGGTATGGATGGTGGAATCCGAATTCCAGGAAATGGGTGGAATTCGGATTCCACCCATTTTGGCGCGGGGTTCGAGGCGAGCTGCTGTAGTCTTCTCCCCATCCTTGCTTTACTCTCCGATCTCCTTCTTCTCCCCAACCTTGCTTTACTCTCCGATCTCCTTCTTCTCCGATCTCCTTCCCCGATCTCCTTCTTCTCCGATCTCCTTCTCCGATCTCCTTCTCCGCGCCACGCCCCTCTGCGCACCTCTCCACGCCCCTCTGCGGCCCCTCTGCGCCCCTCTCCGCGCCCCTCTGCGCCCCTCTCCGCGCCCCGCTGCGACCCCTCTGCGACCCCGCTGCGACCCCTCTGCGCCCCTCTCCGCGCCCCTCTGCGCCCCTCTGCGACCCCTCTCCGCGCCCCGCGGCGACCCCTCTGCGCCCCTCTGCGACCCTCTCAAAATTTTTTTTTTGATAGTTATTTTATTAAATTATTACATATTTTTGTCGACCGTTAATAGAAAAATAAAATTAAAGAGCTATTTTAAAATGGTGTATAGTCAAGGGTACATAAAGGGCAAAATAGTCAATACACAAATTTATCACTTATCAATTCTTCTTATTCCTCTATACTCAACCAAACACAATTTTTACCAATTCTTCCTATTCTCCTTATTCCTATATAATTTACCAAACACAATTTACTTTAATTCCGGTATAACTCATAAAACGAACCAAACGCAAATTTACACCAATTCCTGCTAATACCAGAATCTGTACCTATCCCCGGTATAACAAATTTTTTCTAATCCCCGATCCAAACGCTACCTTAGAGTTCGATTCTTACTAATTCTTTACCTTTTAGATAGCGTGCACCATTGCCATAGTATTGATGAGAAAGAAGGCAGTCATGTGACCTTAGTCATGACATGAGGGCTATTCAGAAACAGGTTTGTTTGATCAACGGTCGTAATTATCTTTATTTATTAAGGTATTTTTTCCCCTCTGTTTTGTTTTCCTCAAACCATTTGTTCTATTTTCCCGTTATCTCATGTTTTGAGATGCTTTCACGGTGCGTATTTAGATTTCCAGAGAAAAATCTGCTTCTTGTCTGGCATGCATTTTTCAGGCATCACAGGATTTATCGTCGCTCAAGTACATAGCAGAAGAGACGGGGAAGAAACTGACATCACTAGCTTCCAATCTTTTCAATGATCTTCAAGACAGAATTCTCTGAACCATGTGATTGATTTAGCATTTAAAACTTTTGGCTTAGTAGTGTGGGCTTAGCCCTATTGACCATGGTGATTTTACGGCAACTACACTGACTTTGGTCGATTAATCAGCAAAATTATTACTATATTTAACGTAATATTGGGATATTATGCTTTCTTTGATTAGCTCTCTTATGTTGTTATGTTTACAATTATGCGGTCGTTTAGTTCACAAGATTTTTATAAGAGGTAAAGGATGCTTACTAATAAGATATTGTACTTTTAATCGAGCAGAAATTTATCTTAAAGTACTTTTTCTTTTGCAATTGCAATTATCTGGTGAATATGTTTATACGCTGTCACCTATTAGATGAAAACACCAGAATCTGATACTAATATTGTGATATTATTCCTGCTACTTTTGATTGCAGTGCCTTCCCATCACAATTGACGTGGGGACAAATAATGAGCAGCTCCTCAATGATGAGTTCTACATTGGGCTAAGGCAGAAGCGTGCTACTGGCAAGGTAGTTTATAACTTGGAAAACTTGCAGATATTGCTTCCAGTCAAATTTCATTAGAAGTGCTAAATGTGGAACTTATATTTTGAATAGGAATATGCCGACTTATTACATGAGTTCATGTGTGCTGTTAAGCAGAACTACCGAAGGAGGACGCTGAAATATAAACACAAAGGTGTGTGCTTAAGCCTCAGCTTTCAAGCCTTTTAATGTAAGTAGCTATAGCAGAATCCTACCATACAGTGTACATAAGAATCATCGGATGTTGTAGTATTCTTTGGAGGTACTTGAGTTTTTGTTTGATTTGCTTCATCTATGCTGAAGCAATGTTGTGAATTTGAGAAAGAATATTGAAGTTTTTGGCTGTGATGGAAGAACAATATAAGCTTTTGGGCTTTATAAGAAGTTGGTTTCAAGCTATAGGAAAATATAGATGGATTCTCAGCTGGGGCCAACCACAGCTTCGGATGTATGGTAAGTTTCACCAATGAAGCTATTTACAGCATTGCTAAAACAATTTTGTGAGCAGAGCTTTTTTTTTTTTGCTAAAAAAAAAATTACTATCTAAAATAGTAAAGCAAAGTTCAAACATCTGGCCTCTCGACCTCAATATTGAGTGTGGGTAATTTTGCTTCAATATATATATATATATTTGTAAACTTTTTACTATTGAATTTGTATTAAGATCCGTACTATTATATTTTTTTCCCTTCTTTAGTTAATTTTAGAAATAGTATAAATCTCAATACAAATTTACTATTGAGCATCTTCTTACTCACATGTCATATGTCATTTTTTATAATAGAATTTTTAAATAGACGATTCATATACCGTTATTAGTCAACTTTGGGTTGCTTTGAACTGTTCTAGAAAGAATTGCTCAATTATATTTTCTTTATGCCTGTAGATGGTACTTTGTAATTTGTAATTAATCACATATGGTACTTATGTACAATTTTTTATATACCATCGTATAATTTTTTAATCACATATGTATTATGGTACTTTGTGGTGTATTAATCACATGTGGTGTATTAATCACATATAGTACTTATAAAAAACTGTACGATGCAGAAAGTTTTAACCTAAAGGGTTTGTAGATGGTACTTTGTAATTTGTTATTCGGAGGTTTTCCTTTCCAATTAGATGATGAAAATGGAGATGGAATTCGTGACGAACGGGAAGCAGCGAGTGACTGTTCATTATGTAAATGCCCCTGACTCTGGGGTTGTCGAAGAAAATTTTGGCAGATATTTTCATGGCCGTGATGATATTTCTCTTGCTGAGGTTCTTCAAGATCAGGTGGGAATAACTGTTTTTTTTTTTTTTCTTTGTATATTAATTTTAGACTGTTTTGTGTCATAATCATCCTTCTGATTTTTGTTTTTTTAGTTTTTCCAAATTGTTTCAGATAAGAAACTTTGCAGTCACAAAAGCTATCTTATAACTATACTTTCAGAATGAGGGAAAGTACCATATGCGCTTCAAGTCAATGGTTGCTTAGTTTTACACTTACGCTGAGTTTATTTTTTGCTCTAGGAAATTTTCTACCAATCATTGCGAAGAAATATTCAATGCAGTGGTTCTAGATCTTCTTCGAATCATGATCGTGGGCAGAGCTCATCGAAACTTGTGAGTTTGGACTCACAGCTAGCTGGAGATGAAGCCTTTGCTAGAGAATTAGAAGAAGAATCAACTATCTGCTACTTCTTTTGGTGATGTCATTAAATTTTTAATCATTATTGTGATAATCTAGATCTCATCAACTTATTTAAATCTTAAACAAAGCTCGCAACAACTTCAAAATTGCCACACAACAAAGCTCACCTCCCTTCAAAATTGCAAATGGCACAATAGTTCAGATAATAATATACACTGTATTTTTTAGGTAATGTTGGGGTATGGTACGAAGGAGCAGCAAGAAGAGTGGTTGATTCCTCTATTAGAAGGGAAAATTTGTTCAGGGTTTGCAGTGACGGAGCCGCAGGTTGCATGTTCAGATGCTACTAACATTGAATGTTCAATTACTAGGTGAGATTAAAAATTTGTTGAATCAGGATTCAGCTAGAGATGCAGTTTCATTACAGAATAATCACATTGTATCTTACAACCATGGCAAGATGGATATTTTCCTTCTTTATTCTATTATGGAGATGCAGATTCACTATATTCAAATTAAATTTAAGTTCTTCTTAAATTTTAAATCTTAAATATTCAAATTTTTAATATTAAATTTTAAATTTTAAATATTTAAATTTAAATTTCAAGCTAGGAATTTCAAATCTCAATTTTTTTATTTTAAATTTTAAGTTTTAAATTTTAAATTTTATATTTATATTTTAAAATTTCAAAAAAAAAAAAGATTTTAAATTTGATTTATACGACATATAAATCATAATTGAATGGTCAGTGTTCTCTCTCTATCTGTCTTTTGCTTGGAATATTGATTGTACACTATTTGGATAATCATAATTGAATGCAAGATTAATTTATTGTTAACAGGATCGGCGAATGGAAGTACTTCTTCCAACATGTATTCATGTTGCTATTGATTTATGATAAGATAATGACATAATCGGACAACTAAAAAAAAACTACATATATAGGTACGGTAGGATGTCATCATCTTTTCATAAATCAATCCCAATATAGATGTTGGATTATAGGAGTTCTCATATCGCCTTCCTATGAAATGGTGATACTTTTTAACATTCTGCTCTAATGGAACTTCAATCTAATGAAGGACAACCTATCAATCACTAAAAGTAAGTAGAGAGGATAAAGAATGCTGCTTTAATGAGGTAAAAGAAATTTTTAGTTGCTCTTTTTCCCTCTTTTTTTCTTTCTTTGTTTTTAATGCTCTTTGTTTTTGCTTGCTTTTTTTAGGCAAGATGTTCTCTAAAAAATGGTTAAGGAGATAAGTTTTTTGTTGTGAATGCTTTGCTTTTATGTTCACTCCTCATCTCACTGTTTATTTTTTGTGTTCCTTTTTCTTTTTTTTTTTAAGGCAATGATGATGGCAAAAAAATTTGCAATGTATTTATCTATGGAACCAAAGAATGATCTGCTCACTGGCCTTTTATTATTTGGATGGTCTATAATATAGGCAACCATTTGTACATTGCTAATACATCCTTATTATTTGATACAATACTTAGGTTGCCTGCAATATTGTCGCTTTGAGTAAGCTTTTCACCATGAAATTTTTTATTTTTTATTCACTTTTTATCTATTGACATTACAGGCTCACAGAAGATGAGGGTCATCCTGCAGCAACAAATAATTAGCCATTTTCTACTAACAACAAATAATTAAACTACTCTACGTATTAATCGTGCATTTTTTTGAATTTAAAGTTGATATGATGCTATTAGTTAATGAATAATTGATATATGTATTAATTGTACTTTTGTATGTTTTTTTTTTGGATTTGTATTAAATTAATGAACCTAATATATTTTAACTTATAACGTTGAAAATTTTATAATATATAAAATATTTCTATCTTTATAAATAGTTTATTATTTATTATTTATTAATTACTATTTATTAATATTAATTTACTGTAAATTTATTCGTCTGCCGCGAAGCGCGGGTATTTAACTAGTGTTAATGAAGCTGTCGTGTTTTTCCAATTATATCGCGTTCACCGGTGCTTCTATAGTCAAAAAATAACCACTCCTACTCTCTATAGTCAAAAAATAGCCACTCCTCCTCAAGGCCTACAGCAAGAGAAAGGGAGGAGAGAAAATTGTTTTCGCAAAAAAAATAAAATTTTAAATTTTAAATTTTAAATTTTGAATTAAAAATTCAAAATTTAAATTTATTTTGAAAATAAATGCATACGAATTTTATCTGTGCCTACTTATGAATTCCACATGCGAAGAATATATTTTAGCTATTTTAATAAAAAGAATCTCTTTAAAATTTCATACACATACTAAAAAAAAATAATCGGATAAGAATTTATATTTAAAATTTAATTTTTGTTGAAATTTATTTTAAATTTAAAAATATGATTTTCGAGATATCAAATATAAATATAAAATTTTTAATTTTAGTTCCAAATAACGCTCTAGGCTATATTCATATAAAAAATATACATAATTTTGGCCTTGTGAACTCAAACCTGGCCTAGAACTTGTAAACCCGAAACCCAAATTCAGACTATAAATTTAAACTCATATTTTAGTCATATAAACCCAATTCAAAGTCTTATGCAAAGAACTTAGAAAATTTCAGCTTAAGTTTTTGGCCCAAATCCAAGTGGGGTTGCTAAGGAGGGTCAATTTCAACATCATTTGTGAAAAAGTGAAGAGACTTGCAATCTCCCTCATCAATGCCATCAATGCCAAGTAATGCCAAGAGTCATGAATAACTCACAAATTGTAGTGAGCTTAGTGGGTATTTAATTTAAACATTAGTGGGTGTCTTTAAGTGTAAGCTTAGGGAATGAGTTATCTACATGAGCCAATAAATAGTGTGGTTGGATAAATCCAAAGTATAAGAGAGAGTTGTATTTTGTAGTTGTTATTTTCTAAGTAAGAGAGTATTTAGTTTTTCTACGGAATCTCTATTCTTTTCTCTTTTCTCTACTTTTACACTTAGTCGTAGGACGCGAAGTTCCGAATTAGCAAACGGAGAGTAAAACTTGCTCTATTCGAGTAGGAAGGCGGACGCCGCACGAGCTTTTTGCTAGGCGAAAAGCTTAAGTCCGTGACACTTAGCTCGTACGGGACCAAACTGAGCTCCAATCCAAAAAATATGGGCTTTAATCGAGCCATATGGATTTTATCCAGCCCAAAGAACATATTGTATGGCCCAATACTTCACGGGCACAAATTCAGCCCAAGCTCAGATCCGCAGCCAATCTAAACCTTGACTTGAACTCTTTTAGACCGCATTGAGTTCAACCCAATTAAGACCAAAACATAAATTCACCCTAAACCTGCATTTAATCCAGATCGGCCAAAATTGAGTCCAAGCCTGGATTTCAAATTCGACCTAAATTTGAGCTTGAATCACATAAACCTAACCCAACCTAAATTTGATGGGCCTTATATGAAACCCAAACCATATTTAAACTATATGTGTATCATCCAACCCAAAATATAATCCAAATACAATCCAAACTATATAAATCATGACTCAAACGTTCTAACATATATATATATATATATATATATATATATATATATATATATATATATATATATATATATATATATATATATGTATATATATATATAGGGTTCGGCTACTATACTCTTATGAGTAAAATCTTTTCGTATTCATAAGTTTTTATCCTTTGGATGAAGGAACGTGCGGTTAGGATTTTAGTAGTTTTTAGGATTTATACTATTTCACCAACAACCTAGTAAATCCTGGGGGGGTTCACTTTCATCCAAGGACGAAAAAGTTATGAGTACAAAGAAATTTATATTAATAAGAGTATAGTAGCCCTACGCTATATATATATATATATATATATATATATATATATATATATATATATATATATATATATATATATATATATATATATATATATATATATATATATATAGGAGTTAATCAAATCAAACTGAACTTTAATACATATGCTTAATCAAATCAAATTTCAATTAAAATAAATTAGGCTCTAACACATATAATTAGAGTTTAATTTAAATTAAATCTATCTAAGTTTTAACACATATACTCAATATTTAGTCATCTTTCATCTTAGAGTGAATTTAAACCATATTTAATTGGACTCTAGTACGTATATTTAGAGTTCAATTAACGCGAATTACACGCGAATACATATAATTAGAGTTTAATTTAAATTAGCACATATACTCAGTACTTAGTCATCTTTCATCTTAGGGTGAATTTAAATCATATTTAATTGGACTCTAGTACATATATTTAGAGTTCAATTGATGCGAATTACACTCGAATACATATAATTAGAGTTTAATTTAAATTAACTTTGGCTGATCCTAACACACGTAGGATTTAGCCAACTTTCACTTTAGAGTGAAATCAAATCATATTTAATTGGACTCTAACACATATATTTAGAGTTCAATTAATACGAATTAGACTCTAATTCATATAATTAGAGTTTAATTTGAATTAACTTTAACTAATCCTAATACATGTACTTAGAATTTAGCCAACTTTCACTTTAGAGTGAAATTAAATCATACGTAATTAGACTCTAATTAATATGCTTAGATTTCAATCAAACCAAATTTCAATTAAAACACTTTAATACATATAATTAGAGTTTAATTTAAATCAAATCTAATTAAGTCCTAACACAAATGCTTAGGATTTAGTTAATTTTACACCTTAGGGTGGACACATTGTGTTCTAAAATATAAACTTAGAGCCCAATCAAATCTAATTTGATTAACCATAATATATATACTTAGAGTTTAATCAATCTTAACATTTTAGAACATATAACTAAGGTGCAATTTAAATCCCATTTAATCGACCGTCATGTTGTTAAACTGAGTACTCCTTTTTTTTTTCTTTTTTTTTTTTGGTATTCATGTATATTGAGAGTATGTCCTTAGTTTAGCCATGTAATTGTACAACATCCTACATAATAAAATTTATATTTTATTTGATTCCAATTTATACTATTATTAGCATTTCAGAAATTTCTTAATCGAAGGTGCCCTAATATTTTATGGAGGTAATTAACAGTAGATACAAGCTATGGATCCGTAATATTCTATATATATATATATATATATATATATATATATATATATATATATATATATATATATATAAATACTAATAAAACATTCTAATAGTCCCATATCGGATGAGAATGAGATTGTGATAGAATATATAAGAGACAATTGATATTAATAATAATAATTGGACTTAAATATTTTGATCTGTGCTTTGGCCCAACGAGTTATTACTGCTAGTAGGTCGGATTCCAATTTAGCATTTCAAAGATCTCTTAATCAAAGATGCCTAATGTTTTATGGAGGTAATTAACAGTAGATACAAGCTATGGATACGTAATATCCGATACCTATATGACACTTCAATAGTTCCACATCGGATGAGAATAAAATTACGTGACACCTCAAGGTGTCAATAGTTCCACATCGGATGAGAATAAAATTACGATGGGATATATAAGAGACAAGTGACACAAATAATAATAATTAGACTTAAATATTTTGAACTGTGATTTGAATCTAACGAGTTAGGTCGGATCGTTGCAACTAATTTGAATCATGAATACTACCTACGAAAAACTCAAAAACAACATTATTATATATAGTGAAACCATGACTTTGTATGTTAACATGTTGTGAGAACTCTTCCTTTTTATTAATTTTAATAAATTACGTTTATCTCATATTTCGCGTATATTTATTTGTAGTGGATTATACATTCAAGTTTATTCTCTTTTTGTTTCATGGCTGAAACACTTAAAACTGCACAGAGGCATGCTAAGAGTCTTTGGCTACTTCCCTTTTCAAGTATGAAAATGTGCACTTTTAATACTTGCAGGCCATCATTTTGATGCAATGTGTGACAACAAAGTAAGCAAGCCATGTAAAATATTACAGTTTTTTTTGCATCATCTTTCCATGCTTCATGCTAGATAAGTGTTTTCAGAAAGATTAGTCGGAAAAGAGTGAGTGTTAAGTGCTTCTTCGAGAAGCTTCACTCAAAAATAATATTATTTACAAACTCCAGTCCTGCCGAACCGGCTATTCACCAGTAGTCCTTGCAGGAGCAACTCCCATCGCTAAATCGATGAAACCTGTTGTTATCCCTCACCACAATCTCCCTCCCCTCGATCTTGGAAACCATCTTTATAAAAGAATGACAATCATCGCATATCCTTAGGTTCTTCACAACCCTAATCACTTGCCCCATGTTGAAAACTAGCAACCCGAATGCGACGGCTAGTTTCTCGCTATGAGTCCCCACCATCTCTTCCTTCTCCTCTGCGTCGACGTCCTTCAATACACAGCTCTTATCCGGGATATAACCCATTGCTCTTATCTTCCTCTCAAGCTCCTTCGATACCTTATATATCTCTTTCGACAAGTGATGTGATCGATCACCGACTATAAACCGATGCACCACATCATTGAATTCCACCCAACTACACCCTACCATCTTATTCACACCTCTTTCAATCATATTTCTTATGATATTATCCGCATCTTTCCATCTTCCTAGTGAAGCATAGATGTTTGAGAGCAAGACGTAGTTGCCCGAATTCTCTGGTTCGAGTTTGAAGAGCTCTTTTGCCGCAAATTCGCCTAAGTCGACACTTGTATATTTCCGGCTTGCATTAAGGAGTGCGCCATAGAGTCCCGCATGCGGCTTCATTGGCATTTCATTGACCACTTCTCTTGCTTCCTCTAATCGCCCCGCTCGGCATAGCAAATCGACTTTACAAGCATAGTGATCGACGTTAGGGTTTTTGATTGTATTGAACACTTGATGACCTTCCTCCGACAATCCTCCATGGCTACAAGCAGTCAAGACGCCAAGATACGTTATGTTATCCGGTTCAATACATTCTTCCTCCATGGCGCGCACCAATTCAATAGCTTCAAGGCCATTTCCATTGGCCGCTAACCCCGAAATCATTGAATTATACGAAAATACATCTCTTTTAGTCATTTCATCGAACACCCGCTTAGCATCTTCAATAACGCCACATCTCGAGTACATAAAGATCATAGCATTATATCCCGAAATACTTAACCTAGTTTGGTTTTCTTTCGCATAATCGACAACCCATTTCCCAAAATGAAGAATACCCAAATGCCCGCATGCCGAAAGGACACTCGAAATCGTTATTTCATCCGGTCTTAATCCTTCTACAGTAACCATTTCTTTAAAAAGCTCAATGGCTACACTCCACCGTCCGTTCCGCGCGTACCCTGAAATAATCGAGTTCCACGAGATCACATCTTTCACCTTCATCCCATCAAAGATCTCCCTCGCGGCCGTAACATCGCCTTCCCTCGTATGAGCAGCAATCATAGCATTGCACGACGCCAAATTCGGATCGCCCATTTCATCGAACACCTTCCTCCCACCTTCCAAACTCCCACAATTCGCGAACATATTGATCAAAGCCGTCTTTACGAAGCAATTAACATGCAGCTTCCTCTTCAAAAGAGCCCCTACAACGGATTCCGCAAACCGAATATCACCCCACATAGAGCAAGCGGATAAAACAGTAACCCAAGTAGTTTCGTTTGGCGCCACATCTGATCTCTCCGTTAATAAACAAAACAAACCCAATGCTTCTTCTACCTCCCCGTTCTGCGCATACCCCGATAACATCGCGTTCCACGAGACAACATTTCTCTCCGGCATTGCATCGAACACCTTCCGAGCCTCGTCGACTTCTCCAAAATGCGAGAACCCGGTGACCATAATGGTCCAAGAGATCAAATTCCTCGCAGGCATGGCATCGAACAGTTCGAGGGCCTTCTCTTTGCGACCCAATTTCCAGTACCCGGAGAGGATCGAGTTCCAATCCGCGGAGGCTCTCACGGGCATTTCGTCGAACAGCTTCTGGGCGAGGTCGAGGGCGCCGCGCCGGACGCAGCAGTTCAGAAGCGCGTTTCCGACGCGCGGGGCGGCGCCGCCGAGTTTAAGGGCGCGGGCGTGGGCGGCGGCGGCGGCGGCGAGTGCGGATGGGGCGCGTGATGAGGGGATTATCGGGTGCTTTAAGATTCGGAATGGCTGCTTGCGCATATTATTGAAAGGTATATGATTTTTTTTTTTTTTTTCTTAAAATACTGCTCTACCCATTAATATTAATATCTTAGAAAAGGAAAATGCTATGTGTACATCTCACACCCCCACCCATCTAAGGGTGGGGGTGTGATGATGGGTCACTTGATGTGATCCGTAAAAGATATCGTCACCATTAAAATGGTGGGGATGTATGATGTACACCCCTTCGGAGTGTACATGTAGCATTGCTCTTTTGTATATATACTTTTGGTAAGCAATCACAAGGCAAAGAATATGATTCCTAGTAGTATTTATTTTATTATTTTATATTTGTTTTCTATAGTGGAATTTTACGGAGACACGCTACACATCTATCTACCTATCTCGAAATTTGATTCACGATTTGTTATATTTTAATAATTTTTTATTATTTTATTAAAAATATTCAAATTATTACTATTTAACTTAAATTGGATAGTTGTAATCAAAGAGACCATGATAACCCAAGGACCACGGTGTTGTATCGCTGGAATAATTACGTCGGAGACTAAGAGCTAAAGTTATTTTAGAATAGTATATTATACGTCTTATTAGGCTATTTTTCCAAACTTTTATTTTTAAATTTAATTTAATGTTTTAATTTAATATTTATTTATTAGTAGATTTAATCAAATATTGCAAAATCAAATCAAATTTTAAAATTTATTTCAATAACTTTCCGTCCAAACACTTTATTAGTAATAAACTTATCATTCCAAATATAAAATATATAATATTTTTAAAATATTACACACTTTAAAGTTAAAACCAAACGACCCATAATAAATAATTAAATACAATTTTTTAAATAATTAAATACAAATTTTAGTAGAAAATTTAGATCCTACCATTCCAAGGATGTAAAATTAATATGAAGTGTCCAAGTATTATTATATTAAATAAAAGTACTTTAAGGACCCGTTTGGTAATTAGATTTATTTATTAATAATAATAATAGGTAAAATAGGATTAGGGCGAAGGTACATATATTTACTGTATTACATAAAAAAATTTATTGGCTAAAATATATATAAAAAAATTATAAAATTTTGACTTTTTTAAGGTTTCCTTATGACTTTCATAAATTATATTTTATTTTTTAAAAAATTTTAAAAATATTTTTAGGAATTACGACGTTAATGAACGTAGTAAAATGACCAAATTATTTTTATTTATTATATAAAAAATTAATTTTAAATATATTTTTATTATTTTAAAAATATTTTCGATATAAATTATAAAAAATATATAAAATAGTAAAAAAATCCTGACGAAGAGAAACTAAATGCAAAAAATTAAAATTTTGAAGATATAAAATATAAAATTTTTAAAAGTTAGAAAAAAACAAAAGAAGTTAAAAAATATATATTTACAGGGGTTTAATGTAATTCAGCTATTTTACCCATACATTCTAAATACAGTGTATTCTTCATCTATTATTTCGAAGTGACTACTAAAATTTTTTTTGATTCTAAAATAAATTAAATGTAAAATGTGCCCCTCCTATACCAAAAATAATTTTTAAAAATTTGAATAATGCTATTTATACACCCATACGCGGAGTAGTAATTTTTTAAAAAATTTTGAGAACCCAAAAGTTAAAGCGTACGGATAAATATAAATTATTAAATTAAATCATTAATTAAACTTAATTTAAATTAAAATCTAAAAACCCCTCGCCCCGATTTTTTATCCCAATACCAACTCCCATCGCCTCCCTATATAAACCCCACCCTCTCCTCTCCTCGTTCTCGTCCTCCATTTTCTCTTATTATTTTAGATCGAAGCGGAGCGGAGCTCGCGGAGGTGCGACAATGGCGATCGGAGAGGCGGAGAAGACGAAGGGGTCGTCGGGGGAGGAGGCGCTCGTGGTGTCGTTCGGGGAGATGCTCATCGACTTCGTCCCCGACGCGGCGGGGGTGTCGCTCGCGGAGTCGACGGGGTTCCTCAAGGCCCCCGGTGGAGCTCCGGCGAACGTCGCCGTCGCCATCGCCAAGCTCGGCGGGAGCGCCGCGTTCATCGGAAAGGTATCAAAACCCTAGCGATCGATCGATCGATCGATCTCGTTGTTGTTCTTTAGCGCGTTTGTTGTTTTCCGAGCGGATCGGCGACGCGAGATCTGAGGGGCGATCGAGATCCGTTGGATCTAGATCGGACGCTCGAAACCTTTTCTTTTTTTATTTACACTTAGCCCCCTCTAATATTTTCTCTTTTTTGCGTCGCCATTGTGGCCCACTTTAATTATCCAAATACCTAGAAATATTTTTTTTCTTTTTTCTTTTATTATTAGATACTTTCGCTAAGAGAAGTGCTAGGTGTACACCCCAAATGAGGTGTACATCCTACACCCACCCATCCTAGAGTGGGTATTCATTCACTCGTAACTCGATGTGACGAGTGAAATTCACCCACTCCTAGGATAGAGTGGGTGTAAGATGTACATCCCATTTGGGGTGTACATCTAGTATTTTCCATATGAAAAAGGCTAGATGTACACTCCAATTGAGGTGTACATCTTACACCCATCTCATTCTGAAGTGGGATGAATTCCACTTATTTCATCGATGGTACGAATGGAAGAATACCCATTCTAAAATAAAATAGGTGTAGAATATACACCCCATTTGGGATGTACAGGTAACACTCCTCTTTCCATATATATATATATATATATATATACTGCTAAAACCAAATGTGTATTTTATTTTATTTAACATGCAAAAGTGATCATTATGCGGCGATTACGTGCGTCGAAGGACGAGACGTGCGCATAATTAGATGATGAGGACACGTGACAAGTGGACTCGTGTGGGGCCCGACCTCGATTTGATCGAAGTGGGCCCCGCTTTTCGCTGGCCTTTTAAGTCACGTTTCAATCGGATCATCTCGGCCGTTAGATATTTTAGGCGGACGGTGCGGAATGGCCCTACCGTCCTCGTATTATTCGTACAAAATAAATAAATAAATATATTTTTTAATTATTATTGTTATGTGTATTATTTTGTTGCTGGTTTTAACGCAGACCGTGATGATGAATAGCATTATGATAGGAATTTGCTTACGTGTAAACCACCTCGTTATGTGTGGAATAGTACACCCCTTAAGCTTGGAAAAAATTTGACACATTATTTTTGATCAAATATGATTGATTGAATATTTCAGAGGTCATTATTTATAGGAAAATGCTATGTGTACATCCGTAAGGGGTGTACATCTCACACCCCCATCCATCTAAGGGTGGGGGTGTGATGATGGGTCACTTGATGTGACCCGTAAAAAATATCGCCACCATTAAAATGGTGGAGATGTATGATGTACACCCCTTCGGGGTGTACATGTAGCATTGCTCTTATTTATAGGGCAATGCTTTAAGTACACTCCGAAAGGAGGTGTACATCTAATGGGTGGGGTGTCTTTGGGTTCACTTGATGTGACCCCTTCTCACACCCTCACCTATTGGATGGGTGAGGACAGGGACGAAGCCATAGTAGGGCCCAAGGTGACCATGGCCCCCCTCAATATTTTAATATTACTCCGTAGTTCTTAATACTAATTTATCTCTTTCTCTCTTTTAGATAATAATGACCCCCCTAAACTTTTAAATATTTATTTTTGTGCCAATATATATTTTTTTATTTTTTATTTCTATATATTTTAAATAGATGAAAATATATTAGGACCAAGTTATTTGAAATACATATTTTAACTTTAAATTTTTTATTTCATATTTTTTAATTTCTAACTATTTTTGGTAAGCTATTTTATTTAACTAAATAAAATATTATACTAAATTTAATAGATCTTTTAGCTAAAATATTGATCTAATTGAATTACGGTTATATTTAGTAAAATTTTTAGTTATTTAAATAAAATAATATAAATAAAATAATTAAAAATTAAATATTTTTAAATTAAAAAAATTTAATATTTTTATATTAATTATTTAATTAATAAATTTTTTTAAAAAAATTGATGATGTACTAAAATTTTTATTTGAATATATTTTGCCCCCCTCATAATTAAATTCTGGCTTCGTCCCTGGGTGAGGGTGTAGGATGTACACCCGGATGGGGTGTACATATAGCATTTTCCTTATTTATAATAGATGATCTAACATCTTCCTTAATTTTTTATTAATAATAAATTTGTTACATTTATCAATCGTTTCTAAGGTAAGTAATAAAAAAATTTGGTGGTTGATATTTGAGATATCAAATTCGAAGTTTAATCTTTTTATATTTATAATTAAGTTTATTTTAAAATAAACGAAACGGGTAGCCGTGCAACCTTTCTCTAAAAAAAAAATTTGGTTACATTGGATATCTTTTAAAGTATCGTAGCAACATTTCATCGAAAATGCTAAGTAGCATTAAGTACTATCAATAGCATTAAATATTATTGTACTATCAATAGCATTAAATACTACTGTAATTAAGTATTCTAGTTAGATTTATTCTTTTGATTATTTTTATCTCTTAGTTCATTTTATTCCACCTACCATCCCTTAAACAATAGGGGACTACTATCATCTAAAGGCACATTTTTTTTCATAAACCTAAAACCTAATAGCACCTAATATAGTGGTCTAATTTTATATATATATATATATATATATATATATATATATATATATATATATATATATATATAAAACTAGACTACTATACTATTAATAGTACAAAATTATTTGTGCTATTAGATTTTTAACTCTTGGATGAAGAGATGTGTGGTTAGGATGATAGTGGGTTCCTAGAATTTAGTGGATGGTTGGTGGAATAGTATGATTTAAAAGGTAAAATTAGTCAAAAGAATAGATCTCATGGTAGAAAACTTACAAGCACCAATTATTTGATATTTTTAAAAGCATAATAGCCGAACTTTCTCTAGTCCGGCTATTATCTTTTAAATATATGAAGCAATTGGTGCTTGTAATTTTTTTTTTTATTTGACTAATTTTATTATTTAGATTATACTATTCCACCAATCACCCACTAAATATTATTCTAACCGCACATTCTTTTATTCAAGAACTAAGAAATCTACGATTACTTTTAAATTAAAACATAAAAATTTATATATATATATATATATAATTGAGCTACTATGTATTTATAAGTATAAGTCATTGATATTTGTAGGTTTGTAGTTCTTGGTTGAAAGTATGTGTGGTTAGAATGATACTGACTCCTTAGATTTAGTGAATGATTAGTAAAATAGAATGATCTAAGAAGTAAAATTAATCAAATAAAAAAAAATGGCTAAATTACAAAAAATCCTCCTGTAATATCCTGCTTTTTCAATTTGCCCCCATGTCTTTTAAAAGTCTACATTTTGCTCCTCGTAATTATCGAAATATACATTTACTTCCGCCGTCACCATTCCGTAAGTGAACCGTCAATTTTTTAAAAAATATTATTGGATATACCCAAAATACCCTTCAAAAATGACGGAAAATAAACTAAAACCCATTCTCTCTCAAATTAAAATATATCTATATATAATTGAGTTCCTATGTATTTAAAAGTATCAAGTTATTGATGTTTGTAGGTTTGTAGTTTTTAGTTGAAAGAATGTGTGATTAGAATGATACTGATTCCTTAGATTTAATGGATGGTTAGTATGATAGGATGATCTAAAAAATAAAATTAGTCAAATAAAAAAATTCTAACAGAAAAAAAAAGCATTAATTAGTTTATAAATATATATATTCTACCAACGTGAGCTTTTTTTTTTTTTTTTTTTTTTTTATATTTATTTGGCGTGTAATCTCAGTCATTGCGGTAGTAGGGCCCGCATGGTGTCTCGTTGGTGGGTAAGGTGTATATATATATATATATATAAATAATAATAGTAGTAGTTAGTGGCAATCCAGCTTGTTTTGTTCGCGAGTCAATTCGGCTCGAAATGAGTTCGAGATCGAATCGTTCGTTTAGTAAATAAGTCGAATACGAATCAAATTTTTCAGCTCGTTTAATAAACAAACCGAACACGAGCTAGGATCAGCTCGCTCGTGTTCGACTTGATAACAGTTCGAATATATATATATATATATATATATATATATATATATATATATATATATATATATATATAAATTTTACTAATTAGATTTTAGGCAAACAATTTTTTATAAATTTTAATTATTAGATTAAAATTTTAATTTTTTAATTTTTTTTTATTTTAGATCTAATAGTAAAAATAAAAATTAAATTTGTTATTCGCGAACCAACTCGTATTCGATTTATTAATAAACGAACAGAATAAAAATAAAAATTAAATTTGTTATTCGCGAACCAACTCGTATTCGATTTGTCAATAAACGAACAGAATAGTAGTAGTTGTTGCCCGGGGCCGGGGGTGTCGGTGCATTGGAAAGGGAAATTAAAACAGTGGGTCCCCAAGTCCCCCCACCGGCCTCGGTGGTTCAGCCGTTCCTGCTGGTGGGGCCCAGTCTCCCCGCTGGATCCTGCTTTCTGTACGGAACCTTCTCCCAAAATAAAAAATATATAATAATAATAAAAAAAAACAAAAAAGAAAAGGTAAATTTGGTGTAGTACGCTCCGTTGTCGGTGGTGGCACCGGGGTCCACGGTCCAGATTAACAGCGATGGGACCTACCTGGATAGTAGATAAGATCAAGTCCCAAATAAATAAATCTTCGCTGTTATTTCATGCACACAAAAAAAAAAAAAAAAAAAAAAAAGTTTTATAATATTCAATCAAATATTTTTCTATTATATTTTAGGGATAATTGCCTGTGTACTCTGAAATATGAAAAAATATCTGATTTATCCCTCTTATTTTTTTCTTTCCAATATACCATTCATACGTTCCATCGTTATTAAAAATATTCCTACCGTTTTCTTTTGTTAAGTTAACTAGGGTTAAACTAGAGTTAAATAATAATCGGAGTTGAAAACTATCAGATATATCTATTTTGACCGGGTTTAGGGTTTAGGGTTTAGGGTTTAGGGTTTAGAATTTTTTAGGGTTTTAGGGTTTAGGGTTTAGGATTTTTTAGGGTTCTAGAGTTTAGGGTTTAGGGTTTTAAGATTTAGGGTTTATGATTTTTTAGGATTTTAGGGTTTAGGGTTTAGGGTTTTGGGTTTTGGGTTTAGGGTTTTAGGGTCTAGGGTATATTTGAAAGGGCAAAATAGTAATTACACACAGATAACGGCAGTTTCAAACGGTACACTAACAGAGTTTAGAGTTTAACTTCAGGGATATTTTGAAAAGAAGTTGGAACGTAAGAAGGGTAGTTTTAATATTAGCCTTTTAAGAGGAGTAAATCTGAAAACAGAAAAATTTTTAGAGGTATGTAAGAAATTGCCCCTATATTTTAGGGATAATTGCTTGTGTATTTTATTATTTTATTTTGTACAGTAAATTATCCGATGATGATCTATTAAAAACTGTCTTATGTAATTGTAACGGAGAAATATAATTTCTTTAATTACTGAAATGTTTTGTCATTTATAATTTTATTGAATATAATTTTATATTTCTAGCTTTTAATTATAATAAAAAATTTCTATGTGGAATAATTGAGACGGAGAAGGCTTTTTCAGATCTGAAAAATTAGATACTAAAATTAAAATATTTGAAGAGCCCGTAGTTAAAGGTAAAATGAGATATAATCCAGATATAAGTTGTTAATACATTAGAACCCTAACTTATTACCACAATGTTTGGAGGCATTAATTTTTGAAACAAAGAAAATTTTGAATATTTTACATCTCTTCTTCGTCCAAGAGTTATCATTATCTTAATAATTACTAAAATTTATTTGAATTTTTATAAATCATAGAATTGAGGTCCTTAGATCTACACCTTCTAATTCATTTATATAATTTATTATTATTTTTTTTCATATCAAAGTTTTTCCGATCTACCGAGCAGGTACCCCATTTATGTCCATTCACATCACTGGATAATTCTTTCAATTTCTATTTTATTTTGTTGTGGTATATTGATTGAATATTTGCATGCATGGGGATGGATGGGGATGGATGGGGTTGGTGGGTGGGTGCGTACGTACGTACGTGCATGCATGCAGTTCGGGGACGACGAGTTCGGGCACATGCTGGTGGAGATTCTGAGGCAGAACGGGGTGCGGGACGAGGGGGTGCTGTTCGACCAGCACGCGCGCACGGCGCTGGCGTTCGTGACGCTGCGCAGCGACGGCGAGCGCGAGTTCATGTTCTACCGCAACCCCAGCGCCGACATGCTGCTGACCGAGTCGGAGCTCAACCTCGGCCTCATCCGCAGCGCCCGCATCTTCCACTACGGCTCCATCTCCCTCATCTCCGAACCCTGCCGCTCCGCCCACCTCGCCGCCATGCGCGCCGCCAAGGCCGCCGGCATCCTCTGCTCCTACGACCCCAACGTCCGCCTCCCCCTCTGGCCCTCCGCCGACGCTGCCCGCTCCGGCATCATGTCCATCTGGAACCAGGCCGACTTCATCAAGGTCATCTTACTCTTTTTTAACTTTTTCTACTGCCCTCTTTTTGTTGTTTTTTTTTTTTTTTTTTTCTTTTTGTTTGTCAAACATCTAACTACTAATTTATAACAAAAGATTCTGATACTGTCATGTTCAAATATATATATATATATATATATATATATATATGATATAATTTGGTTGTGATACGTAACAGGTCAGTGATGATGAAGTTGCATTCCTAACGCAAGGAGATCCGCAGAGTGAGGAGAACGTGCTGTCGTTGTGGTACGACGCGTTGAAGCTCCTCATCGTCACTGATGGAGAGAAGGGCTGCAGATACTTCACCAAGGTTTTGAAATTCTCTTTTCATTTATATATATTCTATTCTATTCTATTTATACGCGATACAATCGAAAAAAAAATTGATGTTTCAATCGGTTAACAATGGCTTGTAGGTTTATGTTTGATTCATCACAAACTCTTTATTTCCATCTTTTCCAAAAATTTATAGACCATTAAGGATTTTTCATCTTGATCCTTACATGAAGCTACCGAAATTGAAACTCTCCGAAAAAACCAAAAGCTCGATCTCTAGAAAAGCTGGGACGACGAAAGTAACTAAAATTTACACCCAAATAGCGCAGCAACAACTGCGCGTGCCAAGTTTGCGTTTGGTAAAAAAGAAAAGAGCTGATTCATCTAAAACTAACTGTGAATTTTGCTTTAATTTTCTCATTGTCGTCGTATTAATTTGCAGAGTTTCAAAGGCAGGGTTCAGGGATTTTCCGTAAAGACGGTGGACACGACAGGAGCTGGTGATGCCTTTGTTGGTGCCCTTCTGGTTTCCATTGCCAAGGATAACTCTCTTTTCCAGGTTCTCATCTTTTACCTGAATTAAATTACACTCAACAAGTATGTATGCATTATTATCGCTGTGTTTAATTAGTAGGGTACCCATACATTTTTTAACATCTTTATGAACATAATTAATCAGCTTACCTTGCTAATAAACGTGTTATTAAACCTGCATTTGTGCATCAACAGAACGAAGAGAAACTGCGGGAGGCGCTGAAATTCGCGAACGCGTGCGGGGCGATCTGCACGACCCAGAAAGGAGCGATCCCGGCGCTCCCCACCACCGCCACAGCCAAGGAACTCGTCGCCAAGGGCAAGTAGTGCCCCCTCGGCTTGTTATATTTTAATTCGCGTGCTTTAATTATTATTGGTTTTAATTTGGTACTAAATGCATTTTGATTTTTCTCTACTTGAAAACTTGGAAGCAAGAACATAAACTTTGTGTGCTCTTTTTTAAGTTTTATAATAAGGAGAGTGTGCGGATGCTGCATTTTACCACTGTTTGAAAATTTCCTTTCATTCTTCAGACTTGTATGCTGTACTACTTATTAAAATAGGATAGATATTTATTCGGTCTCCTTTCAGGTTAGAGTATTCTTTTATTTATTATTTACTGTTTTGGTTGTTTTAATCACATATGGATTGGAATATGAGATTCAGGCTTATAAATGTACATGCATCTCTTCCTCGTGAGATGGTTGCAGAATCTGAGAGAGAAGAAGTTTGAATGAGTTGTTTGGTTTAATAGAATGAGGAACCGACCTACACAAAGTTCTTGATACTTAAACTTTTTGGCCTTGCAATTAATCTTTTCAGCTATTTGGATCAAAAATCAACAATAATGATGACTCACAAATGAGATGGAGAATTCAATAAGGAGCAGAGGAAGAGTGTAGAGAAGAAACACATTCAACTAAGTTGGGAGTTGCTGAGAGTGTATAGCTAGAAGGGAGCCTCAATGGGGTGGATTGGAATGAAGCTACTGAGCAAGAGATTAAACAGAGAAAGAGATGAAGGATTTGGTGGAGCAATTACTGCAGTTGGAAGTTTTTTTGACTAATTTCTTGCCTCCTGCCATCTTCATATAGAGAGTTAACAAAATACATCATACCTCTAGTTGTTATCTTCATATAGAGAGTTCACAATACATATCATACCTCTAGTTATAAATACAAACTAGTGCATATTTCTAATTATCTTATAAAAACAAAATAGTAAATATAAGAGGCCACTCTCTGGCTGAGCTAAGCCAAAAAAAAAAAGAAAAAAAAAAAAACCACCTCATTTTTCTGCTTCCATTATTTCTTCCATAGACATTGCATTTTCCATTTTCTGCTTATATTTCTTCAACACAGCCCAAAATCAGGACTGACAGTATTTGATATCACCGCACGAGGAGCGAGTTTGTAGCAAACAGCATGAACTGGACATAGAAAAAGAACAAAGTGAGCGATCGATAGTACACGAGGGTTCAGGAGGAGGATCCAACCAGTAAGTAATTAACATATGCATGTGTATGTGTGCAGAGAGAGAGGAAGAACTAGACTCTGAATGTTCTTTTACCAAAGTAAAACCACAAAATAAGATTTATTAAAACAAAAAACAAGTTTCTATAACTAAAAATCATGCCTCATGGTCACACTATAGCTAAATACTAGGAGAAATTTAATCAAGTACTACTTAGGAAAACATTGAATAGACTTCCAACTTCTATAGTTATCTAAATGATGTGGACAACGTAAACCTTACTCGTAGGAAGAGAATTAGATACTGCAAGGCGATAATTCTAAAAGCTTCTAATAGTCCCTCCGAAGAAAAGGGTGATTCCTAGCAAAATACAAATAGTTATCAACAAATAAACACACGTAATTTAATAAAGTTTTCCACAGGAAAGATATCTTACGATAAGCTACCAAAATAAATTAGTTGGGGTGCCTGTTGGCCTTCTAAGTAAACTATTTTTTCAAATTTCTGCAAGTTAAATGAGAACTGACCTATTCCAGAATGTAATCACTTCTTCAGGAAAATATTCCTAAATTCCTCATTCGATTTGATCTCTTCGCCACCTCCATCGGCCTTTGGTTCCTTTTTAGTCCAACCAAGGGGTTTAACAAGAGATCTCGGAGCAGCAAAAGTATTCTTCCCGGTGAGTCCCAAGTCACTGCTTGGCTTCTCTGCAACAGTTTTCTTGTTCTCTTGTGCTTTGCCTACCTCATCACTTTGAAAACGCACTCCTTTATCTGTCACAAAGAAATATATATCATCCTAAGCAGAGTACAAGGAATCAACGAGAAAGAGCATAGCGATAGCTTGGCTTACATGCTGATTAAGAAACATCTTATTAGGGTTTTATCCTCAGTGTCATAGTCTATGTTAATATTTGACCAATGCTGGTAGTATTGAGCCAATGTCAGCATATAAGCGCTTTCCAGAAGATATTGAGTAGATGATATACTAAAATAACAGATTGAACTAGAGAAAAACGAAGCTCAAGCAAACCATCCAAAATTTAACTAGGTTTGATTTGCTTATCGACACAAAGCTGTATTCTTTAAAGAGAATATATGTAAATTTAAAAGAAGGTTAAACTAGACAATGAACTTCGAGAATCAACGAGTTCACACTGAATGTAGATTGAAGCAACATCTAATTTGAGTAGTTCTCTGGACATTGCAGCCCCGGAAGCCTGTTCGCCCTAGATTCTGGAACAACTTCTCTACGCTGAGAAGTTGCAGCTTGTTATCCGACAAATAAGAAAAGTATGAAGCGTTCGATTTGGCAAGATGCCAAAATAAGCTTCTAATAAGACTCAAAAGCAGCAGCTGAGGAATCTTCTATTTCTTCTTTGTCAGGAACTGTAAGGGAAATTTCATTACCCAAGCAAAATCAGCCCACCGAGTAAGAACAGGTCTGCTTGGTCCGGTTCACCAGGCCGGTTCAAGACTCCAAAACTGAGGCCCAAGAATATTTATGTATGCCCAGGTTTTCAATTTCTTTGGCTGACTCACCCTCAACTGGCATTCATTTTGGACCTGTTCAGGCCTAAACTATGAAGCACAGATACGTCATTTTGCTTGACGTATCATATCAGACACCGATACTCGTGCGATACACATCCAATACGTGTCGAATACTTTATAAAAGTACCCGACATTTTTGAAAATTCAGAAAATTATCGGATACTTGAAGGATACATAACGGATACACTAAGGATACTTGCGAGATAGGGGGAATAGTTATATTGCAACGGGATTACACCTCCCCCATGAATTCGTGGTTGATAAAAACTAAAGATCACAATTGGTCTTATTAATTTTGTTACTTGATGAATATAATTTAACTGTGCTTATATCTTAACACTAGTTAGTTAGTTTATTACTTTACATTAACTGTGCTTATATCTTAACACTAGTTAGTTAGTTTATTACTTTACATTAACTAATCATGCAAAGATTCTAAGCTTCTTTTAATGTCTATTATCATATATAACAATAATATATGTATTAAAAATAATTTTTTATTGCTGTAGTCTGTATCCGATACGTATCATATCCTAAGATTTTCAGAACTTGTCGTATCAACGTATCCGTATCGTGTCATATCCGCATCCCGTATCCGTATCTAACATAAGGCATAAAATATCTATATAACTAGTGCACCAGACTGGGTCCACACCAATTAATCCAGCAGAAATGTGACCATTTCAGATTTTGCTCGAGCCTAGATTTAATAAGCAGCTTATCGCGCTTCTTCTTGAAACTCTAACAAAAAAGCACTTCTGGAGAAGCTCCAGCTTGGCCGAATGGGCCCTTAAGCTCCTAAACTAAATTGCACGGATTCATAATTGCACAAGGAGGAGATTGCCAGTTGACATACCACGACTCCTGGGCAAATTTGCGTCAATATGTGCTTTCCTGTGGCTCTGCTTCGGATTTGAACGTGCAATACTTAATCTCTTGCCAAGCAGCGTTTGCTTGTTCTTTGCAATGGCTGCTGCAAGATGTTCATCATCCGAGAAATCCACATAAGCCAATCCCTGCAAAATTAGAGGAAAAAAGCAAAATGATTATTCAAGCTTCAGATGGTTTCGGAGAACAAGGTATCATCTTAATGACCAGAACGATGAAGATAACTAGGCGAATTCAACTTGAATAATAACATTAACATACTCAAACTTACAACCATGAATTACAAGTTTTGGCACTTGAAATGAAGAGAAGGGTAAAAAGAAAAGCCACATGTTAGAAACAAGAGGGAAAAACCCCAGTTTGAGATCTGCAGATATGTGGATGCACATATTACCATACAAATACAAAAAGTGAACCGAATCTTTCAACTGCAGGAAAGACAAATGCATTATACAAAGACTGTTATAAGTTTCAACTATGGATAGAAGATATACAAATCGGCACACTTAAGTTCTCAACCTTTGTTTTGCCAAATAATTTGTATTTATCATCCTTTTAACTATTCTTAATTAGCAACCGTGGAGAAATTTAAGATTGTTATTCCTGAAAACTAGAAAGTACGAGATACAAACCCTAGATCTTCCTGTGAACTTGTCCCTTAACAACCTTATAGCAGTCACCCCACCACAATCGCTGAAAAACTCACGAATGTGTTCCTCATTTGCCTACAGAAAGAAGTTGCCTCAGCTCACATTGGATGTTAAAGTATGGTTTCTGACTCAGGAACAAAGAAAGAATATCACTCACTGCAACATTCAGATTTGAAACAAATGCCGTGCACTGATCGTTGTAAAAGTTTGACTTTGAATCCCTCGCTTTCAAATTTCCTTTAGATTGCTCGGTAGAGGCATTGGCATCATCCTTTTTAACTTCTTCAGTGTTTTCAGTGGCATTTCGCAACTTTTTGGTACGACCCACATCAGATGATTCCACAGTTTTAGATGTACCCTCTTTCCTTCTCTTAGGAGGAGGCTGTCTATTGCTAGAGAGTTGATTCATCTTCCTCTTCTGAGGGGATTTTGTTGCTTCATAAGTATCTTTTGTAACGGAATATGTGGCACCAGTTTTAGACTCCTGTTGATTCTTGAATATCATGAGCTCATGGAGACGGGGTGTTACCTAGTAATTAACAAACAACAGGTAAATATTAAATTTTAGCAAAATAGGTGAAACCAAATATCCATGGGAATTTTTTTTTTCTTAATCTACCTCTAAATATTCTGATTTTTGTTGGCACATTCTAAGACAAACATTAAATAAAAAAAAAATTGAAATGTGCAGTGGATATATAGCATGCTATCTTTCTCTTTTTCTATACTGATAACGAACAGATATTCTAAATTCAACTATTCAGAAGGGGGCTCCTACAAACTATCAAATCTGGAGAAAAACGGAGTTTGAAGCCCAAGATCGCTTGCTTATTTACCAAAAATATGAAAAAATAAAATAAAAATTCTATTAGTATGAGGATCACATCTGATAACTACCATTCAATAACTTTTCTATCAGGATTAAATTCGTCTACAGTTGTATCTGGTTTAAATCCAATCAAATAACACTCTTATGGTTGGCTCCACCAGCTGAAAGTTTCTAGCTCCATACCTGGTTGGACAAAACCTAATACATAACAGACGGAATAATACGATAGTAAATAATTCCCTCAGGTAAGCTCATATGAAACATAACGAAATTCAAATATTACTGACAAGCAACAACAACAAAACTCTGAAAACAGGGGAGTTAAGTTGAATTTCATTTTAGGAGAGCATGCCAAAAAACTTTAGCGATTGGGTTTGGTACCTTACGCTATTAACATTGCCAATAATTACCTACCAGGAGAAAAAGACAGAGTCTCCATGTTAAGATTGCTTTAATGAATAGAGTGATAACAATCACGCTCTCAGGAGAAGTAATTTAATTTACAACTATTCATCTTTAAGAGACCAAAACGCAAGCACAAAGCTCAACGAGCTGATCATTATTTCTATGCACAACGGACAAGAATAATTAAATGGAAGAGGTGGTCAGGTGAATATAATAAGTTTATGGTTTCAATTAAAATTAGTAGTAGTCTTCCAGAAGGCATTAAAGAAGCAAAATACTTGAAATTAGCAACATACAAAAAAAAAAAAGATGAGTACCTTTTTAACTGCAAGATCAAAATCTTCTAAAGTGCCATGTTCCCGTTCAAATCGGAGCCAAGAATGGCATACAACCTGAGACGTCATTCGGGAAATAAAGTTATTCTCTTTTGCCCTCTCTCGTTGAAAGTCATTATTCTTGCCCCAGTATACGGAGAAAAGCTAAAAATTTTCGACTGAAATCAAATAAAATCCAATTTCGCAGTCGACAAGCATGCATAAAACATTTATAAACATAGCAAAAATTTTATCACATTATGAGAAAATAAAATAGAGGTTGTTTAATGATGCAGCAATAGACATCTTTCCGACCAATTACCACATGCCCCTTGAGTAAACAAAAATATTTATATGCTGAACGAGTTGTACTAATGGAGAAAGAAATGTACTAAAGCAAATATTAAGGAAAAGTGTGAACAGATGTAATATAGGAATTTTGTTAACATTAAAGAGAAAGAGATACTAAATATTTTGCTATTCTCCGAGAAAAAAATCTTACCTCTGAACCAGTTCCTGAGAATCTCTTACTGTAGCATCTCTTATAAATGGCTCTTGCTTCCTGTATATGACCCATTTCAATTTCCATTGCTATATAGTGCTGCCAAACTTCCAACATAGATCCACTGAAGAGGATCACAGAGTTAATTAAGGACGAATAAGTCTCTGAAAGGGCACCCTAGAGTTTCGAGTATGCATTGTCAACATGGGAGACAGCTTGTCAATAGTTGAGAATTTACAAACAGCTAAAATGCAGAAACCTTCCCAGAAAAAAATGTCATTTGAACTTTTCAGTCCTGAGAAATGCATTTAAACCCCTGAATATTTACAGTATTAGCACTTAATTCCTGTTCTGTAACATGGACCATTTAACAGTTGTTAGAATCTTTTAAAGTATGATCTTTTGCGCCACGAAAAGTCCAAAAGGGATATATAATGGACATTCATATATGGAACAATTCTTGAAATGGAAAATGTTTATTAGTATGAAAAATCTAAACATTTAGGAGGTTACATGTAGACTTATATATCAGGGGAGTAAATTGCAAATAGGGGTTTCTGCAATTTGGCCTTCACGAAATTACATCATATAAGTGAATCAAAGCAAACCTTTTCTTGATAAGATTTTCCCACACACCACGGGCTGCTACCATTTCTTTTCCAAGATTAGCTTCTAACCTCGCCCAATATTCATGCATATGCAATAAATCATCAGTGCTCAGTTGTGGAGACAAGAAATCAGCAGCATCCTGAAATTATGTAGTCCAGAGATCATATTGAACAAATTTATTATTAGCAAAAAGAAATATATCTATACACCAGCTTATAAAAAACAAACCATGAAAGTCTGCCTTATCAGTTGGAAATCAATTGCACTGTCCTTTTCACCATCTAATGGGATCCTCCGTCGCAAACCATCAACTCGGGTAAGATAAAGCTCGAGATACTGCAAATGCCAAACATTAAAGCATGCAAGAAGGCTTTCAGTATTGATTTTCTAAATAAAAAGAGTATCTGGTGCTTTCCCACTCAGAAAGTCGCCTTTTGGTGAAGTAATCAAAAACTTTTAGGGATCAGACCATTATCTGTAATATACTGTGCAAAATTAATTCCAGTAGGTTGTGCTAAAAAGCAAGGATTTAAATGCCGCAGCACGGGGTCGTGCCAAAAACTTGTCGGCACAGTACAGTACGGTGCGTGCCGCGCCATACCGATGAGTGCTGGTAAAAAAAAATACATGTGTGCCGACATATAATGACATGAAATATTTATTTTCTTTAGCAACAAAATTTTCTAATTACTTATTATATATTTTTATCAAATATTTTGAACATTATTAAGAAAATTACTTAATAATTTAAAGAAAAAAAGATTTTGAGCTGTGCCATCGGTATGGAGGCTGTATCGTGCCGGTATTTGTTGGCACGATATGGTACGGTGGATACGATCCGTCCCGATAGATATTTAAATCTTTGCTAAAAAGGCAGCGAAAGCTGATATACGATCAAAATTTTTTACAAATGTCCTACAAATGGCAACTTATTTACAACAAGAAAGCATTTTTAAATGACATACGATAATATTACCTCTTTTACATTGGGGAAAACACAACGTACAGCCAGCTCAAAGACCTAAAAAGATATAGAGAATGAACTATATTAGTAGAAGGATAAGCAAATGAACTATTTGTTTATCAAGTATTGGGGGAAAAAACTACAGTAAATGAGAACTTACATATCTTAACTCTTCTTCAGAAGCATGCACACGTTCCAAAGAAAGCAAATATCGGACCCACAGCTCACCAACCCATGTGCAATTTCTTGTGGCTCTATAATAGACACTTTTCAAAACAGTAGGAACCTGAAAAGAAGGATACTTATGAATTACACTATGGAGTTTTTATATAATAGTATAATACATATAAATCACTGAATCATTTACTTACAAATAAACAACAGTAAAATCTAATTCTTGCATAAACCCTTGAAACTGCAGAATCTTACAGAAGTACGCTGACATTAAGTTTTAAGTTTTAACCAATTCATCAGAGTAAGTTAGTTTTGTATTCTTTTCTGAAGAAAAGAGTTAAAATTTCTATCAGTAAAACTTTTCCAATTAAGGGTATTTTTGTAAGTAAAAGAGTATATATGTAAGAAATTGTCTCTGAAGGTATGTATTAAAATTCAGTTATTAAGATGCACAACATAAATATATTTGTTGCATGGATATTGGCACTAATCTGTATTTTTAAAACAGAAACAGAGAAAGCAAGCATATGAGAAAACCTTCAAGGTTCTATCAAGATAGCTAGTATATCCAAGCCATAGATCACTCGACACAGGAAACTCCACAACAGCACGTTCATAAAGAACTTGAACACGAGCAGGATCTCCACAAGACTCCTCAAATTTTATGTAGCTCTGGTTTATCAAAGTAATAATGTATTAGGCTTGCAGACTGACTGAAAAGAAATAGCACTGCCATAACAAAAGAAGTATACAACTAGTAAAAACAAATATTAGGAAAAAAAAATATAAAAAAAGTATGCTAAATTTCAAGATTCTGAGCAAGATAGTTTGATGATAGGATTCCCACACAAACTATTAAAGGAACAACTAAATAAGGGAGATAATGTGAAATTGCAAAAGCTACTAAGTACTACCTAGAACTAACTTTCAATGGCCATAACTTTTATCCAGTAGATCAGAGCATGCTTAGAAGTTAGAGCTAATAAGGGTAGTATTGACTAATCATAAACCATAACACATGAACAAGAGACAAAAATATGTACAATAATTAGGAGATAAAGAAAAAACATATAATTACAGAGACAACTGAAAATCAAGAACCCAAAAGAAATTCCACCTTTTGTTTGGACAAACTGGAATGAGAAAATGTAAGTTTGTTTTGGATTACATCCACATGCTTATACTGAAAGAAGGCAAAAAAGTGACACAAAATGGACAGGAACAATGGATGCATAAACATGTTAATACAAGACATACGCTCTAGCTCAAGAATTACATCTAGCTAAAAAGATCTCAAGACATACATTTCCTTCAAGGAGGACAAATATAGTAAATGACATTTAGTTTTATTAACACATTCAAGAATCTGATTAAGACAATAGCTCAAGCATTACACTGATGAATGTGACAAGCACACGAGAAAATCAGATACACGCTTCGTTAGTAGGACAGATAATCAGTTATTTACCTACGTCACAGGGAACACTTCCAGATTTTCAAGGTATCAAGAGAGATCAATCCATGAATGATTAGCCAGACACACAAGCACAGCTGCATTAACCCTTCGCCACTGTTCTCAACCTGATTTTCAAATGCATAACTAGATACCTCAAGGCTACCCTTGGCCAAGACAAAATCAACACACATGACTAGCCCTCACCACTACTCTCGCCTTCTCTCCTATGGCTTATACATATGATTTATCACTGCAGGCTGCCGCTTGCAAAATACATTTGCTTATCTACTTTGGAGTAACCACAGGTCTCCAATTATTACAATGAAGAGTAATAATTCTACTTAATCAAAACTCTCTACTGTGCTAAACTGACCTAATGTCATAATGTTTTATAAGGTTCTCCTCCACGATCTACATCAATTTACTAATACCAAATTTTTCTCATTTCCCTTTAAAGAAGATTCTTCAAGAATCCCTATGGTAATCTCATTCACAAGTTATTTATGGTTAGAAAGTAGAAATGCAACTTAACCAAAATCAATTTTTTTCACAATATTTCCATTCAATGCTAAACTACATCATCATCATCATCCTCATCATCATAATAATAATAATAATAAGAGTTGGGCTGGAATACTATCAGTAGCAAACGGACTCGGTTGCTACCGATTTGTTTTCGATGATGGAGCCTCCGAATTGACGATCGGCACCGTTGAACATGATCTAGAAATCAAATTACATTTTGGTATCAATTAGTCATTACATTTCTATTTTCATAAAAAAAAAAAAAAAGCATTACATTTCTGTTTTCACATTTTGATATAATTATCAAATATATTGTTTCATACACATGACCCTGAAACATCACAAGGAGACCTTACTTTCAGATTACTGTAGCAGTTCTAGTCTGCTTTCATTAACCCTACCACATAACCAATATGGCATCTCCAGAAAAGGTGATTTTGGCCACCTTTTGTGGATCTTGCAACTAGTTCATTATTTTTTCTATTGCTACATTGGGACCTTTCATGGACTGCAAAGCCCCTAGCCAACATTGTGATGAATTTATGCATGAAAGATCTCAGCCATGATGACAAGCAGAATGAATGCAACTTTGAAGAATTTCCATGAAATGATATTTCAACTAAAAATTTTAGAAAACAAACAAAGTAGATAGAAATCGCAAGATTGAATAATAATAATAATAATAATAATAATAATAAGTGGGCTGTTTTCGCTAAACGGCCCCAGGAAATTTCCATAAAAAGCAATCATAGTTGCTCACATACAAGAAAATTAAGACACAGTTAAGAGAAACATGACAATAGCAATGAACAATTCATTCCAAAAGGAAAGGATCAAATAGACTATAAGTTCATAATAAATATAGGAAGCAAGTTATATGACAGGCTAAACCTCCAAGTATCAAAAGTAAGAAAAAAAATGAGAAGAAAAAGAGTGATAATATATCTTGGTAACCAAAAAAAAATTAGAAGGAAAAAAGATAAACGAATCATTTACTGTAGTACCATAAAATGTTGTAGTTTATCAGCCTCAGATGCATCAGGATCAACTAGTCTGTCCTCATATTGCTTTCGCGCATTGTACATTTCTATCGCTTTTTTATAGGCAGAGGCAACATTTGAGGGAACCCCATCCAAGTCAGTGTTGATGTCATTAGAATTCCCTTGTTCAGCTTCCCAAACCTTATAATCTTTAAGTGTTGATCTGAGATCGACCAAAGGAATAGACAGCTGGCGATGGAATAGAGCACGTATGCGTTGACTTTGCTTTGCTTTTTCCTGAGGCAGAGACAGAAATGAGAAATAAATCTGACAAATTTCTTAATGTGGAAAGCGTGATAGTTTGGGTCCTCGGGAAGTTAGGAACTATAGAAATATTTTAATATTCAAATAGAAATTTTTACACACTGTGCGCCACCTGCAAAACTAATTATTTACATACACACAAGGAAAAATATGAATTTGTATATGTATCCTTCACGATATATACTTCCACAGAGAATGCCTGTCCAAAAAAAAATTGCTAAGCAAAACCAACACCTTCCATGAATTGAATGGTTTCCTGACTAAAGCTGAGGGCAGTTTTAGTACCCAAAAAATTTTAGGGGCACAAAGAAAATTCAGATTTTAAGTGTAATTGCATATACGGCATTGCAGGGATACATAAGTAAAGCCCCTTATAGCAAGTACCTAGATAAGGTTGAAACATAACTGTATCCAGAGTATCCTACCTCGTCATTACCATCAGAAATTGTTAGAAAAATAGCTTGCTCATATTCTCTATAAGCTTCCCATATTTTACTGCCTTCAACAATGTGCAAACCCGCTGCAGTAAGGGCACGCTCAAATAAATTTCTCATCTTTGATAAACCATCTGGCAAACATTGAGAAACTGATTGATCATGCTCTTCAACAAAATTAGCATAATCACACCATAGTGGAACAGGCTGCATCAAAAAGAATGCGAAAATCATTATTTTGTAATGCTACTCAAATTAGTCTCAAATTTTAGCCAAAGGAAACAAAGACCTACCAAATATTCTTGCACAGCACGCTCGTATAGCTTTTCAATCTCGGTGAAGGATTCGGCACTATCTCATCAAAACAAAAAAAAAAAAGAGAATCGGCAGGTCATTTAATGGATTCAAGATGAATTTTGGTTTTCAAATACATAACCGTACATGCATAAACTCATACTACTTTGTCTTTCTCCACAAAAGAAGAGAAGCATACGAGTTTATGCAGTTGTTAAGGGTTTGATAGAAAAATATTGGATGTACCGCCTAACCAAGGCAAGGAAAACATAATTTCAGACAATGATAAATTGGATAAATTGTTTCACAAATACAATAACTGCGTCACTAACTCACAACACTTCACTACTAAAGAAACAAGGAAAAAAGAGTTTAATTCGTACCCAGCACGCAATGAGATTTCATCCTTTGCCCACTCTTGCCACATTTTTGAGCTCAATGGGAAATTCTTATTCATTTCTTCCCTCGCCGTTCTTAGTTTCTCAATCTGACCAGATTTCCTCAGACATTGGATGTACTGCCTCCCAACAAAGAAAAAGAGAAAAAAAAGAAAAAAAATATATATCTTCATCACCAAAAATTTGCACGAAACAGTGCTTAAAACAATGCACTACTGCTTAGCGCGCCACCATTCGAAAAAAAACAATATGAGAAGCCTTTTATACAGGCATTCGGGTTCAGAGACTATTTGGCCAGGGCGGAGCTTTTGTAGAAGTGTTGTCTGAACATGTTATAAGAGCCGTAACAACTTTGTCATTAAGTTGTTGCGCCATGAACCTTTCCCCCTCCCAATGCATGGAAAGAAAACAGCTTGTTAGTGCATTTAGAAGCAGAAGCTGGAAACAAAGCTTCTACTTCCGGGGGTAAGGGCCCTTTTGGTCCTGCTGTAAACTGTAGGGTCTGCCAAGTACTATCACAATTTCTCCGGCTAATTACCACTGCAGCAGAAGCAGAAGCATCAAATTAAATTGAAAATTCAGTTTTCGGGGCACAGAATCTCATTTCAGCTTTCTGCAACTGCAGAAGCCCAAGTCATTTTTCTTTTGCCGATTGCTACGCTGAAGAAAACTGCAGCTGAAAGCGGCAGCGGCAGCGGAGCGGAATTGAGCTTATTTCAGCTTCCACGCCTTTTTGCTTGCCCAAAATTCTGCTTCAGGGGGCAGCAAAGCTGGTCTAAAGCAGAGCAAAACAAGCCCTTAACAAAAGCAGCGATTCATGGGGCACCTCATACGATTGCAACAGCAATAAAAATCAAAACACAATCCATCTCGCAATCGAACTGATGAATCGGAGCGAGCGAGCGGGGCGTACCTGGACGTGCGCTTCGTAATCCAAGGGTTGCTCCCGCAGGGCGCGCTCTAGGGTTTCGATTCGGAGGTCCTCGGCGCCTTCTTCTTCTTCTTCTTCTTCTTCTTCTTCTTCTTCTTCCTCGTCCGAATCGGAGCCTCCGGAGGAGGCGGCGGAGGGGGAGCTCGGGTTCATGTCCTCTGCGCCACCTAGGGTTTCGTCTCCGGACGCAGCAGCAGCAGCAGCGGCGGCGGCGGCGGCGGGCTCCTCCTCCTCCGCCGCGTCGTTGGGATCGGCTCGGTCGATTTCCATGCGTTGGGAGCTTCGAAAATTTGGGGTTTTGGGTGTGACGGGTGAGAAAGAGAGAGTGTGCGTGGGGAGGTATATCGAAACGAGGAGTGCGTCGCGCTTGTTATGCGCTCGTCGGGGTTTTAGTTTTGCGAGCTCTAACGTTTCGCCCAAACGATACGAAATGATACCAAATATTACGTTACGACTTTTCTCCTAGTAACAGTACCCACCCTTCAACAGATGGGACTATGTATTGTTAAAAGAAAATTTCAATTTATATATTTCAAATAATATATATATTTTATATTTTTAAATAAAATAAATTTTATTAGTTTTTCCAAAATAATTAGTAAAAAAGTACATTTTATAATCTATTTTAGGTGTACGGATAGCATAGCTCATTTTGTTTGAAAAATATTATTTCTATATTTTTTTTAGAGCGTAAATGTGACAGCATCCCACCCATCCAATAGATGAGGATACATATGAAAAACACCTTACTTTTAGATGAATAAAATATAGAATTTGAATTCTTATGGAATGTACAAGTAGCATTGCAGAGTTTTGATTTATTTGATTGGTAAGACTTTTTATATAATAATAATAATAATCAAAATTGAGATTTTTGTGTAGCAAACATGATATGTTGTAAATAGGGTGGTAATTTCGGATACAACAGAATCATTTTATTCATATATGATTAAAGAGAACTCTAATATATATATATATAATTGAGTTTATATATTTTTAAAAGTATATAGTCATTGATGCTTATAGATTTTAGCCATTGAATGAAAGATAAATAGTTAGGATGATAGTGTGTCTATTAGATTAAGTGAGTGGTTGGTGAAATTGAATGTTTAAAGAGATGAAATTAGTCAAAGGGGTCGATTTAACAGTAAAAAACTTAACTTGTAAGCACCAATTACTTGGTGCTTGTACAAGTATAGTAGCCGGACACACTCTCTCTCTCTCTCTCTCTCTCTCTCTCTCTCTCTCTATATATATATATATATATATATATATATATATATATATATATATATATATATATATATATATATATATATATATATATATATTCGGCTACTATGATATCGATAACACGAAACACTTGGTGCTATCAAGCTTTATGCCGTTAGATCTAGTTCTTTGATCATTTTTACCCGTTAGATCATACTATTTTTCCAACTACTTACCAAACCTTATGTTGGATTTTATTTGGATTTATGTGATTTCAAATTTGTTTTGGTCTTTGGGCTTTTCTGGGCGGCCCAATATCCATGGGCTTTGCCTTGAAGCCCAAATTCATTTTCCTCTACATGTGATGTTTAGTCCCATATCGAAAACTCATCACATGTATAAGGGGTTTATATACTCCTTCACTTTTGCATATAGTGGTTAGGAGAAAGTGAGAGCAAGGCTTTTCTTAAACACATGCGCACAACATTAGCCCGAGCGAAGTCGGGCGGGCGTGTGACGCACGCGATCTTTACCCGATTCTTTTTTATTTTGACCTTTTTCTTTATGCTTGCATTAACCAACCTTGGGAAGTTGGACATTGTCCCCTGGTGGGTTAATGGGCTCTTTCTTTGGGCTCTATATATAAAGAGCAAATTGCAGCAATTACATCACCTTCTACTCTACTCTAATTTACAGTGCTATACTACACCGAGGTTTACATTTTACTACTTCGATCTTTACTTGTGCTTACTACTTCGATCTTTACTTGTGCTGGATCTCTGAAAGCTGTTGGGTTCGCTACGCACCATTTCGGAGTCGTGCCGACGGGATGGACCGTGGTCGTTGTATCAATAAGGGTGATTGCTGGAGCCTCACACATGAAGGGGCAATCTTGCTTTTTAGGATAATGTTAACACACGCCTCGACATTCACAGGTCTCATCTAATCTTTGCTATTTTATTATTAACAGTATAATAAAAATTTGCATGATAATTTCGGTTTTAAATTATTTAAATATTATTTGATTAAAAGAATCAATTTGAAAAGATTTTTCAACACCTTATGGGCCACTATTATCCTAACCGTATATTTTTTAATCCAAGACCTAAAAACTTAATAGCACTAATGACTTAGTACAATCGATAGTATAGTAGCCTAGTATTTGACTCTTTTTAAAAATAAATTATCAATCTCAAGGTTTTTTCGAGCCGAATAAGAACGGTCTCGCGAACAAATTGTTAGCCTAACATTGACACGAAGAAGTCAAATCTTTTATATATATATATATATATATATATATATATATATATATATATATATATAGAGAGAGAGAGAGAGAGAGAGAGAGAGAGAGGAAAGTGCTAGTGTATATCTGACATCTCATCCATCCAATAAATGAAATGTGGTAAGAGGTTTTTGAAAGACACCCCACCCTTTGATGAATGAAGTGAAAGATATACATTCGTTTTGGGGTGTACACGTAGGATTGCTCATATCATTAAAAGCTACACATCATAGCTTAGCTACTGCACATTTCCTTGCAAGTTAAATCACTATTCCATATGCATGCAACACTATCTATATGTTGCTGCGCACTAGAGTTGCATACATCAACTTTTTATTCAAGTTGTTACCTATCAACACAACACTAAAAGTATCACATTTTGATACACTTGAAGTTCCTTAGCAATTGCATCAATTGATCTTGCGGCAATTCGCCCTAACTTCTCCTTGACTCCCCTCCTTGACATCAAGAGACCCCATCTTCATCATCCCTTGTTGGAAGTTGAAGAAGAACATGGCTTGGTTCTTTGCAAAGAAATTCACAATTTGTTGAGTTTGAGGGGAAACATATAGTGTTTGGTCCGAAAAGAGCACGCCGTCGCCTTTTTGTAGTGCACTGAAGTAGAGGTTGTCGAAGGAGTTCTTCGTCGCGTCGAAGGGCTGGACTGCACTGTCTCCGCCGCTGCAGGTGCTCGACAGGGTCTTCGCGAAGGTAGGGTCTATGCTCGGGTCGACGTCGTGGGTCGAGTCGAAGCTGCTGAGCCGCGACTTGAATGATGAGCACCTTGCAACACCTAAGGTGTGGCCACCTTAAACAAGTAGAACAAAAGTAGAGACAATTTAGTGTTGTTGCGATCATTGTTTACTGTTTGTAAGTAGATTTTATAGTTTGCCTAGGCATGTTGTAGGAGTAATGTTCAAGTAAAGTTATTCGAAAAAGCACTGCCATGATTAATTTTGCTGTAGCAAAAAAAAGAAAATTTATAGTGAAGCTTCTACTTTTAGATCTAGAAGCTTTTCTACTCCATTTTCTTTTGAGGTGTGTATGAAGAACAAACTGATGTAAGTACTGCTGCCGTAAGACAGAATATTGGTTCTGTCTTTCAGAACCGAATTCAACTTTCAAACTTTTGAATTTAATTCGAGTCTCTTCGTTATTCGGGTTCAGTAGAAATATATGACAGATTGAAATTGAGAATCAAAACATCTGAGATGTACCGGACAAAGCCACCAACTCCTGAACCGTGAATCCGTGCTGACTAAACATATTCATGAGCCCCGTGGTGTTGAGTGTCGGCGCCGGCAGGCTCGTAAAAGTGTCTTCCTGCTTCGACCTCGTCCCGTCTTTTCTCCCCTTGACGATATCGTAATATGGACCCCCGGCCTAGAATTCAATTCGAGATTATTACTCACACACTGCAAATAGAGAGTTAAAATGATCGAATAGCATAACCGCGAAATATTGGTCGAAAAGATTCAAATGAATACGATTTTGCCAAGTTTTCAATAAGCTAAACTTGTTCATTGTTTTGTAACATGTTCATTTTACATTGTAGTTCCTCGAATTAGAGTATAAGGAGATGAAACCGTAAATCTCATATGTACCCAGAAAACTGCTTCTCTAGCTGCTAGTGCGACGATATCTGCACACGAAACAATTCCAGGGCATCTCATTTCGAGGAACTGCTTCGCTTGGTCGATCACTTCGTAGCCTCGTAGGCTTAGATTCAGAGGTGAGTCCTTCTCTGCTGTGTTACCGCTTGTCGAATCAAGTAGAACTGAGGCATCACAACCCTGCCATTTAATGCCAAAAGATGAAAAACAAAAAGAAAAAAGAAGCTGTGATCAAGTGCTTCAATTCACAATAAATTTACGATCAATTACAAGTACAATTCTAAAGTTTTATCAAGAAATCTGTTTTAGACTCGAGTTTCAACTGTAACAATTGAATTTGTTTATTTTGACCCAATTTTCAAAGTTAGCGATAAATTTGTAATTAGCCCTACAAATCAAAATCATTTACTCTCTGCTATTGACATAGATAAAGATACCAAGTTGTAGTTATGAAAGTAAATAAGATGAGATGTTATATGTAGATATGAACTAATTGCAAATGAGAACCTGCACAAAGCAATCATGGAAGTGAAGCCTAAGAAGCCCTGCAGCAAGTGTTGGGTCCTTTTGCAAAGCTTGGTTCACGACGATCCTCGCGATCGGCTCTACGAAGGGGCAACTCGCGCCGTAGTAGTTCACGCTAAGAGCTTCTGCTCCTCTGAAAAGCACTTCTATAAGCACTAGAAACTCCACAACATAGTAAGCACTTTTCATCCTTCAGCGAAAACTGAGGTCGAGGAACGTCGAGTTTCCAGAAAGAAGATCAATGAGTTAGCACAATTTGGTGTGCACAAGTGAGTGTTGGTGTGTGTGTGTGTGTGTGTGTGTGTGTGTATATATATATGTAGTTGGACCAAGATTGAATTAGTAGTAGTAATTAGAATATACTAATAGAAAAAGCAAATCTCACATTAGACCACTAGAGAGAGAGATTACATACAATAATGTTTGGTCAAAAATTGTTACCTAGCAGTGACATATCATGTCATGCAACTTAACTAATTTGGCCCATGATGAAACTTTAGTGGACATATATATATATATATAGCACTTAATATGCAAACAATAGTATAAAAAAGATAGCATAATGGAACCACCAATAAGGCTTAGAAAACACCTAGATAGGAAGTTCATGGTGCATATGAAACCATAGAAATTAAACAAAAGAAGCTACAAGTATAGATTAAAGCACTTTCATAAAGAATCTGGCCCTTTGGAATGATTTTTTGTACCTTGTTTAAGAGCCAAGTGGAGAGTGGGGCACTATACTATAGCTGGTTACCATGATCTCATTGTCACAATCTAGAGGAAGTGGGCCACTCTTCTTTCTATAAGCATGAGCCGAAATTGCGCGTGAGCTCAACATGGTTACGATGGCCGACGAGCAATTAGGATTCGCGATAGAGATAAAATATATATATATCTATTAGTATGTAATGTGGATTGCCTTGTTGTTGCCAACTTGTAGTTCATGATTCAAGCACGATTTTGGTTCGCAGGAGATTGCAGCGTCATGGTGCACTTTGACGAAGATATATACGAAGCGAAAAGGAAGGAAAAAAAGTTTGGAATTTCCATGAGATATGCAAGTCACTGAGCACAGAAACTTTAAACAACTGTGAGATTGAAACTAGCTACGAATTTTGGTTTGCGATGTCTTTAAACAATTTAGTGAACAGCAACAACAATTAGTACTTAATTGTAATAAGATCAAAAAGTCATAGAATTTGGTTACACACAAAATCACTACTTAGAGGTTGTTTGGTTGCATGTAATTGTAAATGTACTACGTACGGTTATAACTACATACAGGCATGCAGATCCAAATCAGGTGTTTGGTTCGATGCATTTGAGTCCAACTGCATGCATCTCTAGTTACACTATATTTCTAATTACATCCAATTAAACGGCACTATTGTGTTTGCTCCTTGAGTCATATTCATTATTAATTTCCTACAATACTAGTCAACTATGGCTTCTATTCTATTTATCCAGGTGGATAAGATAAGTCTCATATTGGAGTACCCACTAGTTTGTGCTATACTTTGAATTCTCACTTCAGAAGAACAACTAATCTACTTCAGATGACCCAAAAAAAAAAATAAAATAAAATAAAATCTGCAAAACTTTTGACTACTTTGAGGATATTAATTTTACTACTCAATGTGAATCTACTGATGAAGGAAATTTCTTGTTCTAAATCCTAACTTATTGCTACTCATTTGGTTTTTTGTTGTTCCAATCTTAATTAGCATATTTATATATTTTTATCTTGTGATTCAACTTGGCATATTAATTTGTTTATCAAAATTCTCATGTCAAACATTAATTTATTCTTATTTTTTTTTAATCTTAGCATAAGTATTTTAATATTATATATGTAGTTAAAACTTTTTTCACGTCTGAGCATAAAACATGCAAACGGTTTAAAATATGTCAGTATCAAATCAAATTAGAGAGAAGAAAATGAGACCCGAGGACTAAACTGAATTTAAATTAACTTTGAACCTCATGTTCTAATGCCATGCCATTTAAGTTTGTTTTATTTTTTATTTTCATTTATTTATTTATTTTTGTAAATTAGAGATTAAGGTTCTAGATTGTTTTAGTTCTTATCTTCAACACTTGGATCAGATATTACATATAGCAGCAGCACATGTGAATGTGAATGCAGTGATCCACTTTTGGCAACAGTGGAAAATGAATGTACCCCAACAAGCATGAAAATGATCCTGTAATCCTAGAAATTATTATTTTTTAAAAAAAAATAAAGTGCTCTGAAAATTTAAAAGAATTGATCTGGAATTACTGGTAGCCAAACGTGGCATGAAGGTGATGTGAGGTTTAGAATTGACTGAGAATTTGTTAATTGGTTGCCAAATACATTCAACTATTTACTAATAATGAATAAGTATTTTGACCCACTGTATCTAACAGAATTGACTAAGAACTTAATAGTTGATACCGTATCGAGATTCTAAGTTCGAAATTTGGTTGCTCTATATTATTGGCTGCGAGATAGCTAACTATCTATCTCTCTCTCTCTCAAAAAAAAAAAGAAAAAAAAAAAAAAGAAAAAAAAAGATATTTTGAAAAATCTGAGGACTTTCATGGGACTTCAAAATAGATGATTTTGATTTTGCAGAGCGATTGTTTTGGCACTCCAAAGTCGAAGTGAATAACATTATTTGTGAAAAGAAAATGCAAGATCGAAATTTACTCATCTATTAACTACCATAGCCAAAAAACGATTAAAGTATCGTTGAATTCTGAAAAAATAAATTTATTACTAATTGTCATGTGTCACAATTTAGATTTTATTGATAAGTCTGTCACGGAATTAAGAAGGCCCATTACCTCCCTTAGTTTTTTATTATTTGCTTTAGTGCTGTACAAAGTTGTTTATCTCTCATCAATTTCATATGCATGTACTCAAATTTGCAAACTCCAAAAGCATCTTGCCTTCACAAACACATACACCGGCACAAAATTTAATAGCATAAAGTATTTGATGCTATTGATATATAGCATAGTAGCTGAACTCTATATAGAACTAGGCTACTATATTATTAATAGCAAGCACCAAGTAATTCGTGTTATTAAATTTTTTACCTTTAAATAAAAAAATATGCAGTTAGGATGATAGTGACTCCTTAAGGTTTAGTGGGTTGTTGAAAAACAAGTATGATATGAGGAATGAAAATGATTAGCAGGATAAATCTAACGACGAAAAATTTGGTAGTACAAAATATTTGGTGCTATCGATAGCATATATAGTAGCCGAACTCACTCACTCACTCACTCTCTCTCTCTCTCTCTCTCTCTCCTCTCTCTCTCTCTCTCTCTATATATATATATATATATATATATATATATATATATATATATATATATATATATATATATATATATATATATATATATATAGAACTAGACTATTATACTATCGATAGCACCAAAACATTAGTGCTATCAAATTTTTAGCTTTTGAATTAAAATATGTGCGGTTAGAATGATAGTGGGTCTCTAGGATTTAGTGGGGGTTGAAAAAATAGTATGATCCAACGGATAGAAATGATCAAAGGGGTAAATCTAAGGACTAAAAACATGATAGCACCAAGTGCTTGATGCTATCGATAGCTAGGCTGGAATACTATTAATAGTACCAAGTTATTGGTGCTATTAAATTTTTAATCCTTGGATTAAAAAATGTGTGGTTGAGATGATAGTGGGCCTCTTGGGTTTAATAGGTGGTTGGAAAAATAGTAAAATCTAACGGATAAAAATGATCAAAGAGATTTATCTAAGGATATATAGAAAACTTAATAGCACCAATAACTATAGTAGCCGGACTCTCTCTCTCTCTCTCTCTCTCTCTCTCTCTCTATATATATATATATATATATATATATATATATGCTACTAAATCTAGTGAATATCATCTGTTCTTTTCCAGCACTTAGCTTCTAAATATTAAATGACTTACTGATGAATGTTGCAGATTAATAAATATTTTAATGCTCTTTCAAATACCAGTATGTTGGGGGGTGGCACAACTTGAACCTATCATTTGAAGTTGGCCATTTGAAATTGAACCTCCCACAACATATTCTTCTGAGAATTGATTTTTAACTTTTTCGTTTTTCTTTCTTTCTTCTGGTATAGGTTGTATATATATATATATATATATATATATATATATATATATATATATATATATATATATATTGAGAAAAAGGTAGTGAGCTACCCGCTTCATTCATTACGAGCATGAATTTGGTAATTAACAAGAGTGAGACTGTAAGGTCTCTAGAGAAAGACAACGCGAAAGAGAGACAAAAAAAAAAAAAAAAAAAAAAAAACTGGCGGATCTCTATAAACTGGTGGGTGATTTGGAACATTAGAAACAATGTTATTTTTCAGCAGTTCAGGTCCGACCCTCTATACGTTGTTACGTGGGCTAGAAATGTGCTAGCGCAGTGGGTGGATCTCTAACGCCTTTGCTTGGAGCTCCTACGCATTTGTTCTGTGGGCGAATCTCTATTGCCAATAGGTTGTAGATATTGAAATACCTTCTAGAGTGCGCGCGTGCGCACACACACACTAGCATGTTCATGTGTTAATTAGCTTGCAAAATTTAAAACTTATTTTATTTTAAAATTTTAAATTTATATTTTGTTGTAATATTTACATTATTAAATAAGATAATTCAATATCTTGCTTTAAAGGTAATGTAACTTTGGCTTTCAATTGTTGCTTTTGAAGAGAATTCCTATAACTTTCCTATAGCCTATTTAAAGAGAATAGTGAATTTACTTGTAACCTATAGGTATGTAAAATCTATATAAAGAGAGTTTTTCTACTCTCTTGATATATACCAACACAAAGATAAAAAAAAACTAAAAAAAATCTATACTACTTGAGGGAGAAAGTGGTCAAAGAAAAGGTGTTCTTTTTTGTGGAACTTTGGACTCATTTACTTGTACAGAGTTGGTGAAGCCACACGACAAGGGTCGAGCCGTTGTATCCTGAAGGGGACAAGTCAGTGTTCTACTGCATCGGTTAGAAGGCTTTGCCTACCGCAGAGGGCTTGAATCTCCTTAAAGAGAGCAAGATATCCGTGTCTCGGCTTGATCGATTCGTTGATACTTTTCATATTTTATTATAGTCTAAACTCTATTTACACCAACAATTTTAAGGAGATTCAAAAGATGGAGACTACACATGAAAAGTCCAACGATACTACCGGGGATCTTAACAAGCCCTTCTGCTTCAAAGGAGCTCACTTCAAGAGGCGGAAAGGAAAAGTGTTATTTTACCTCAATCTACTTAAAGTGGCATATGTCCTTACGGAGAAAAATCCAAAGAAGAATAACACCGGCAATATGACCGAGGATGATCTTTTCGAACTTTACGAAAAAATTGAAAAATACGAGAAGGATGAGTATAACTATTTGGAAGGCATTGCAGCTTAAGTATGATACAGAACAAGCTGGTGCAAAGAAGTACGCTGCTAGTCGCTTCTTTCGCTACCAAATGGGTCGAAGGAAAATCCGTGGTGGAACAAGTTCAAGATTTTCAGATGATCGCCATGAAGTTCAATCCGAAGGAGTTAAGTTCGGAGACAATTTGATCGTGCTAGGGATCATCGATAAATTACCACCATCGTGGAGGGAATTCCAAAAGACCCTTCGACATAAACAAAAGGAGATGTCTCTCGAGACATTAATTGCACGCATTCGCGTGGAAGAGGAGGCAAGAGGTCAACATGCACTTGAAGCAAAAGAAAATGATGCTAGCGGCACTAAGGTAAACTTAGTATCATCTCATTCTTTACCTAATAACAATCATTCTAGAAATACATATTTGAAGCCTAAGAAGAAAATTAGAAATAATAGTGGTAGACCACAATTTAAGAAAACTTCAAATAACCAAGGACCTCATTCTCAAGAGAAAAATTCTATAGTTTGCTATGTCTGTGGCAAAAGTGGGCATATTGCTCGAATTTGCAAATTTCGAAAACGTAAAGCTTTACCTCAAGCTAACATTACCGAGGAACCACTTGTGACAATGATTACATACGTATGCCTGGTTAAAAATTCTAAAGGATGGTGGACAGACTCTGGTGCCAATAGGCATGTCTGTCATAATAAGATTTGGTTTAAAGTTTATACTCCCTATGAACAACCAAGAAGTATCATGCTTGGTAATTCACACACTTCTGAAGTTTTAGGGAGTGGTGAGGTCGAGTTAAAATTTTCTTCTGGAAAGGTGCTCATCTTAAAAGATGTGTTGTATTCACCTTTGATTAGGAAGAACTGATGTCAAGTTTTCTTCTTAATAAAGCTGGCTTTAAACAGACCGTTGAGTCTGATCAGTATGTTATTTTCAAGCATAAAAAGTTTGTGGGTAAAGATTATGCATGCAATAGAATGTTTAAATTAAACATTGAGAATAAAGCATCATATACTTCTGCTTATATGCTTTCTTCTGTGAATTTTTGGCATGCTCGTTTGTGTCATATTAATAGCAGATATGTTAGCTTGATGAGTAGTTTAAGATTAATTCCTAGACTGGGTAGTGATTTTGACAAATGTGAAACATGCAGTAAGTCAAAAATTACTAAACGACCTCATAAGAGTGTTGATCGAAATACCGAATTACTTGAGGTAATTCACAGTGATATTTGTGAATTTGAAGGCACTCTAACTTGTGGAGGAAATAGATATTTTATTACTTTTATAGATGAGTTTTCTAAATATACTTATGTTTATTTATTAAAAAATAAAAGTGGTGCTTTTGACAGATTTAAAAATTTTCTCCATGAAGTAGAAAATCAATTCGGTAAAAAGATTAAAAGAATTGGAAGTGATTGAGGTCGTGAGTATGAATCTACATGATTCAATTCTTTTGTTCAGTCTTTAGGAATTATCCATGAGACTACAGTTCCATATTCGCCTGCTTCTAATGGAGTGGATGAGAGAAAAAATAGAACACTTATTGAGCTAACAAATGCTATGATAGTTGACATTGGTGTACCCTTAAATCTTTGGGGTGAAGCTATTTTAACTGTAAGTTATGTCTTGAGTCGCGTGCGACATAAAAGTCTAAAATGACACCTTTTGAGTTGTGAAAAGAGTATAAGCCAAATTTGGGATATCTTAAAGTGTGGGGTTGTCTAGCTTATGTGAGGCTATCAGACCCTAAAAGATCCAAATTGGGTGTTAGAGCTGCCACTTGTATATTTCTTGGATATGCCTTGAATAGTTCAACCTATAGATTTTTGGACATTGAAAATAATGTGATTTTTGAATCAGGAGATACTATTTTTCATGAAGATAAGTTTTCTTTGAAATCGAACAATAATGGGGGTCGAGAATTTAAAAGTGTTTCGAACAAACCAAGTTCTTCAAACTCTCTTTCACAAAACCAAGAACAATATGTTTTTGAACCTAGAAAGAGTAAAAGAAATAGAATAGAAAAAGATTTTGGCCCTGATTATGTTGTTATTAATATTGAAGAAAACTCATTTTCTTTACAAGAAGCTTTATTTTTAAATGATGCCATTTTTTGGAAATAGACTGCAACTGATGAGATAAAATATCTAATTTCTAATAAAACTTAGAAATTAGTGGATTTACCTCCAGGCTGTACAACAATTGGTTGTAAATGGGTCCTCAGAAAGAAATTGAAACCGGATGGGAGTGTACACAAGTATAAAGCGAGACTTGTCGCAAAAGGTTATAAACAAAAGGAAGATCTAGACTTCTTTGATCCGGTTACTAGAGTGACATCCATCAGAGTTCTCATTGCTATTACAGCAATATATGATTTACAAATTCATCAAATGGATGTAAAAACGATATTTCTGAATGGTGACCTAGATGAGAAAATTTATATGGACCAACCTAAGGGGTTCATAGAGCCTGAGCAAGAAAATAAAATGTGCAAGCTAAATAAATCCCTTTATGGCTTAAAGCAGGCACCCAGACAGTGGCATGAAAAATTTGATTCTTGCATGATTGAGAATGGCTTTAAATCAAACGAGTGTGATAAGTGCATCTACTACAAAACTTTTAAAAAGTTGCATGTAGTTGTTAGCCTTTATATGGATGATTTGCTAATTTTTGGCTCTAACTTAAATGTTATTATGAGACAAAAATTATGCTAAATCATTATTTTGAAATGAAAGATCTTGGTAAGGCTAACTTCATTTTGGGTATGAAAATTATCAAAACACTAGATGGTATTTTTCTTGATCAGTCGTATTATGTTGAGAAAATTTTAAGAAAGTACAACTTTCTTAATTGCAAGCATGTGACTACACATTTTGATTCGAGTGTTCACTTATTTCCCGTTAAAAGTGAAAATAAAATTTTAAATTAAAAGGAATATGTTAGTATGATTGGAAGCTTACGGTTTGCGACTGACTGCACTAGACCTGATATTGCATATGCAGTAGGGATACTTAGTAGATTTACAAGCAAGCCGGGTACAGAGCATTGGCATGTCATGGAACGTGTGATGAGATATCTCATTGGTACCAAAACTTATGGCTTGTTTTATGGGAAGTATCCTACTGTGTTTGAGAGTTATAGTGATGCTGATTGGAATACCTTATCAGGTGATTCTCTCTCTATCACTGATTATATTTTTACTTTAGCAGGTGGTGCTATATGTTGGAAATCTAAAAAGCAAACTATCATTGCTAATTCAACCATGGAAGCCGAGCTTATTGCTTTAGCTTCAGCTAGCGAGAAAGCTAGTTGGTTGAGAGACTTATTGTCTGAGATTCCATTTCTGGAGAAACCAATTCCATCTGTGTTGATACACTGTGATAGCACTGCTGCTATTGGTAGAGTAAGAAACCGTTATTATAACGGTAAATCCAGATCCGTGAGAAGAAAACACAGTACTGTGAGATCATATATGAACAATGGTATTATCAATGTAGATTATATTAAATTTACTGATAATCTAACAGATTCGTTAACCAATGCCTTGGGAAGAGAAAGGATCAGGAATACATTGAGGGGGATAGGGTTAAAGCCCATAACATCATGAACCACGTATGAGGATACCCAACCTGATGATCAGAGATCCTGAAAGTCGGGTTTAATGGGAAAAATGAATCATATGGTGGTCGTAAAGAATGCACAACATATAGATCTACGTGATCTAATTTTTACCTATCCCTATGATGTGAGTGCATTTATCCTGTAATGGAATGAGGGTTGAGTTATTACACTCTTAATGGAGTCTGTGGCTCTTATGAGCAGGGTGTCAGAATTACAGGAGCACTCTTGACAGATTTCATCTATATGAACATGGAAGTGGGGCCGCTTCCTATGAGAATGGGCTTTTTCTCAAAAATGCTCATGAAAATCAGGATAAGCACAAGGCCGTAACGTGCTAGCTAGTAAAGCTCATGTCAACACCTGAATTGTTATATGTGAGCAGTGACACTCTATTTCCCTTAAGCAGCAAAAATTCAAGTCAGAGACCACTCTGGCTCTGGAGTAGAGATTATTGTTTCACTAAGTAAAGGTTCAATGCAGAGCACACATTCTTTATGTATAACGATCCCTCTCTGACCGTCAAACTCTCTTAATAATAAAATGAGTGGGAAAATATATTATAAGATTTTATTATTAAATAAATTATTAATTTATTTAACCTATACATATGTAACTAGTGGAGTTACAACTCATTTACTAATGTATTCATTCCTATAACCTATTCATGAAATTGAATTTACAAAGATAGCGTATAACTTTCCTATAGCCTATTTAAAGAGAATAGTGAATTTACTTGTAACCTATAGGTATGTAAAAACTATATAAAGAGAGCTTTTCTACTCTCTTGATATATACCAACACAAAGATAACAAAAAAACTAAAAAAAATCTATACTACTTGAGAAAGAAAGTGGTCAAAGAAAATGTATTCTTTTTTATGGAGCTTTGGGCTTATCTACTTGTGCAGAGTTGGTGAAGCCACACGACGAGGGTCGAGCCGTTGTATCCTGGATGGGACAAGTCAGTGTTCTGCTGCATCGGTTCGAAGGCTTTGCCTACCGCAGAGGGCTTGAATCTCCTTAAAGAGAGCGAGATATCCGTGCCTCGGCTTGATCGACTCGTTAATATTTTTCATATTTTATTATAGTCTAACCTCTATTTTGTGTATTTACACCAACACATTTAAAATTTAAAAATTAAAATTTTTTATTTAGAATGGAAGAAGAAAGAATTCGTTATGAAGAGAAAATTAATAAACTTATTAATTTCTCTACAAGGAAAGTGACACTGAAATAATAAGTGAATAATCCAAAAAATTATTCACAATTGGAAAACTAAGATCTACAATGAAATAGAGAAGAAAACTTTATTTGGTAAAAGTGACAAAAATAAAAGAAAATAGACTTTTTCAAGCTAGGAGGAGGAAAATGACGACGTCGATGATAAGATTTCGTCGACGGCAAACCAAAGATGTCGATCACGCTATGGAAGGGTGGCTGCGACGACGGCAGCGACAATCATGGACGAGCAGGCATTGCGCACGTGCGTGTGGGAAGGAGGTGTGCCGCACAATAAGAAAAAAAGGGCTGCGTGGGGCCTAGAGAGAGAAATGATTCCGGAGAAGGGCAATACTATCCATATACACTTTAAATAGGATGTATATATGATATACACCACATCCATTCAAGAATGAGTATGTGACGCCCCACTTCCCAGGGGGTCACCCATCCTAGAACTACTCTAGCTCTAGCACGCTTAACTCTCATGTTCCTCTTGGATTTTGCTACCATCCAAAATGCTATAGCCGGGTTAGAGATTTAGTCCTATTATATCATTTATATAGAGGACTAATCCAAATTCCGGGGGTGTCACATTCTTCCCCCCTTTAAGCCCTGACGTCCACGTCAGGCTCAAGCACACTCACAAGCACCAGGCGATGTGAGACTCGTCTCGCTAGCCTTAGCCGACCTTGTGAGGAGCTGCACTCCACTTACAACGGTCATTAGCCGGGGAGCCTCGCTCACTCACAAGCACCAGGCGATGTGAGACGCGTCTCGCTAGCCTTAGCCGACCTTGTGAGGAGCTGCACTCCACTTACAACGGTCATTAGCCGGGGAGCCTCGCTCTACCCGCTATATAACCCTGACTCAGCCGAGACTCATCTCACATTTCCGGCTGGTGAATGGCTCTGATACCAACTGTGACGCCCCACTTCCCAGGAGGTCACCCATCCTACTAGAACTACTCTAGCTCTAGCACGCTTAACTCTCATGTTCCTCTTGGATTTTGCTACCATCCAAAATGCTATAGCCGGGTTAGAGATTTAGTCCTATTATATCATTTATATAGAGGACTAATCCAAATTCCGGGGGTGTCACAGAGTACTTCTCTACTAGTCACATTGATGTGATTAGTAAAATTTATCGCACCCTAGAATGAATAGGGAGTAAGATATATATTCTATTTGGGATGTACAAATAGCATTTTACTGCATAGAATTAGAGATTAATTAGCGTAATATGCCGCCAAGATCCTCAACTTGGAAAAAATTACAAAAGGGCCAATTTTTAAAAGAAAAAGATCAAAAAAAAAAAAAGTATGGAAAAAGTATGGAGTGTTATAATATATATATATATATATATATATATATATATATATATATATATATATATATATATATATATATATATATATATATATATATATATATATATTCCATCAATCACTCACTTAATTAACTTACGAGACCCACTATCATCCTAACTGCACATTTTTGACTAAAAATTTACGAACACCAATAATTTATACTTTTAAAAGCATAAAAACTCAATTTTATATATATATATATATATATATATATATATATATATATATATATATATATATTATATATATATATATATATATATATATATATATATATATATATATATATATATATATGAGCCATACTCCTACATTTTTTTTTTTTAGTTACCGTTCATCCATACCTGTTCAATGGCTCAGATTTGATTTTTTTTAAGTGGTGACCTGCAATAACAGGTCACTTTGAGAAGGTACCGGTTACCAGGTACCCAAAACAGAGTTATTTTCGTCTTTTGATTAAAGGCTAATTAAATAATTTTATCCCTATTTTGAGAATTTTTATTTTTGTAAATATTATAAATTTTAAAATTTTGAATTTAGTGAGAGTTTTTATTTTTGGAAAGATTATAAATTTTAAATATTCAAATTTAGTTATCATCTTAAATGGTAATATTTTAATTATCTTTATTTAATATATTGTAAATAATTTTAATTTTAGAAAATTATTTTTAGAAATTAGAATTTAGGAATCTATTAATTTTTATTTTCTTAAAAAAAATAAGGAAAAAAATTTAGATTACTTTTTTTATTTAATTTGCTAGTAAGGGCATTAAAATTTCTTAAAATTGTAATACAAAATTAATGTTTAAATTAAAGAAACTTTAAATTTTTTTAAACAAATTAAACTCTTTAAATTAATGCCTAAATTATAATTCTAAAATTTTTTAAATTAATGACTAAATTGTAATTTTAAAACTCTTTAAATTAATGCCTAAATTGTAATTCAATTTTTTTTTTAAATTAGACTTTTTAAATTAATGACAAAATTTTAATTCTAAAACTTTTTAAATTAATGCCTAAATTGTCATTCTAAAACTCTTTAAATTAAATCTTTTAAATGAATGCCTAAATTGTAATTCTAAATTCTTTAAATTAATACCTAAATTGTAATTCTAATTTTTTTAATTTAAACTCTTTAAATTAATACTTAAATTGTAATTTTAAAATTCTTTAAATTGAACTTTTTAAATTAATTCCTAAATTGTAATTCTAATTTTTTTTAAAAATTAAACTCTTTAAATTAATACCTAAATTGTAATTCTAAAACTTTTTAAATTAATTCCTAAATTGTAATTCTAAAACTTTTTAAATTAATGCCTAAATTGTAAATTTAATTTTTTTTAAATTTAAACTCTTTAAATTAATGCTTAAATTGTAATTCTAAAATTCTTTAAATTAAACTTTTTAAATTAATGCCTAAATTGTAATTCTAATTTTTTTTAAATTAAACTCTTTAAATTAATGCCTAAATTGTAATTCCAAATCTTTTCAAATTAAACTTTTAAATTAATGCCTAAATTGTAATTTTAAAATTTTTTAAATTAATGCCTAAATTGTAATTCTAATTTTTTTAAAAATTAATGTCTAAATTGTAATTCTAAATTTTTTTTAATTAAACTTTTTAATTTAATGCCTAAATTGTCGTTCTAAAACTTTTTGAATTAAACTTTTTAAATTAATGCCTAAATTATAATTCTAATTTTTTTTTTAATTAAACTCTTTAAATTAATGCCTAAATTGTCATTCTAAAACACTTTAAATTAAACTTTTTAAATTAATGCCTAAATTGTCATTCTAAAACACTTTAAATTAAACTTTTTAAATTAATGTGTAAATTATAATTATAATTTTTTTTTTAATTAAACTCTTTAAATTAGGAATTCTAAAATTTTTTAAATTAAACTCTCTAAATTAATGCCTAAATTGTCATTCTAAAACTCTTTAAATTAAACTTTTTAAATTAATGCCTAAATTATAATTCTAAAACTTTTTAAATTAATGCCTAAATTCCTAAATTATAATTTTAAATTTTTTTAATTTAAACTCTTTAAATTAATGCGTAAATTATAATTCTATTTTTTTTTAAATTAAACTCTTTAAATTAGGAATTCTAATTTTTTTTAAATTAAACTCTCAAAATTAATGCCTAAATTGTCATTCTAAAACTTTGAAATTAATTTGTTTTAATTAATGCCTAAATTGGAATTCTAAAACTTTTTAAATTAATGTCTAATTTGTAATTCTAAAATTTATTAATTTAAACTCTTTAAATTAATGTGTAAATTGTAATTTTAAAATTCTTTAAATTAAACTCTTTAAATTAGAAATTCTAAAATTTTTTAAATTAAACTCTTTAAATTAATGTCTAAATTGTCATTCTAAAACTCTTAAAAAAAACATTTTTAAATTAATGTCTAAATTGTAATTCTAAAACTTTTAGTTTAAACTTTTTAAATTAATGGATAAATTATAATTCTAAAACTTTTTAAATTAATGGCTAAATTGTAATTTTAAAACTTTTTAAGTTAAACTATTTAAATTAGTAACTAAATTGTAATTCTAAATCACTTTAAGTTAATACCTAAATTATAATTTTAAATATTTTTAAATTAAACTCTTTAATTTATTGCTTAAATTGTAATTCTATAATTTTTTAAATTAATGACTAAATTAGTATAAGATATTTAAATTAATATTTTTTTATTATTATTTTGTAATGTTTAATTGCAAAAATGCCATTTTTATAAAATGACCTGTTAAACTGATAAAGTGTAAAATTTTCTTTTTATCCTTCGTCGATCAACGGCTAAAAGTATTTTTATTATTTAATAAAGAAAGTACCGTAGTATTTCTCATATATATATATATATATATTTATATATATATGAGAGAGAGAGAGAGAGAGAGAGAGAGAGAGAGAGAGAGAGAGAGAGAGAGTTAATTGGGTTAAAGAAACTTGGTTAAAGAAATTAACTTTTGACATCAACACTCAAAATAATTTTAAACACTCAATTAAGTTGCTTCTTTTGACAAGAGAGGTCATTTACTTCTATTGATACTTAATTTTATTTCATAACCAAATTGTGCACACCGAAAATATATAGCAGAATTTAGAGAGTACAAATTAAGTGCTAGTGTTCAAACATATCATCACTAAACACTTATCACCTTATGAATGCTACTAGCTAGAATACTCACTTAATAAGCAAAAGGACACACACATACACACGCTTTAGAGCAAATTTTTGGCGGCTGGATCGGCTTTTATTTCGTACCCGAGATGAAGGGCAGTCTGATCTTGGTGATGCGAGTAGTGCGATGCTGCCTCCAACATACTGACATGATAGTAGTTCCTCGAATCAAACGTCGGAAGAGCATCCAATTCGGTTCCCCCGGATACAATGCTGGCCTGCTGGACTCGCTCGCTATCTGCTATCTGAGATTCCGAAATTTGAAAAGTGCGCAAAGTTTTGCAGATTGTAACAGCCTGGTAGTTAATTAGTCGCATTTTTTCGTCGGGCAAATTGCACCATTCGTTCCCGATCAACCTTTTAATTGTTGAATTTGTGTGTTCTTGTCCTTTGCATTTCATTGCAATCACACCATTTTGGTTAATTGCTTGTAACACACCTCAGTAGTCCCACATCGAATGAAAAAAAAAAAATTTGATTAAAAATATAAAAGGCCATGCATCTTAGTAATAATAACTTGATTTAAGTATTTTGGGCGGGTGGTTTGAGTCCAACGAGTTACTATTGCTAGCAGTCGGATTATTACAGTTGGTATCAGAGCCGAATACTAGCTGAAAGTGTGAGAACTAAGTACTCTCATATCGTCTGATAATTCTGCTTTATTTATATATCTATGATTTGATAGTACGGACCTAACAAGAACGTTAGGGTCTAAATAGGGATTTTGGTTTAGGGTATGGACTTGCCCAGCAATTTGGGCTGGCGAGCTATTATTGCTAGCGGGGTCGGTATGTGAACAATTTATGTGTTTAGCCATGAAATTTTAATGAGAATGGTAAGATTGCGACATTACGCAAAGATTAGGGACCGAAATCTGCTTAAGCAATCGGGGACCAGCAGTGCAATTTACCCTATTTTCTTTACATGATGTGTATAGTTAGCTACACTCTCGATTATTTATTGAACTTATTAATTCAATTATAATTGCTAAACTAAAACTAGAGAGGGGAAAAAAATTTAATAGAATCTGTTGTTCCAAGTTACCTTAGCTCTGAGGTACATATTGTCATTTTGAAGATCTGCTTCCTACATGTTACACAAGGCCAAAGGAGAATCACTAGGAAGTAACTTTATAAGGAAATTAAAGAACAATAAGAAACATGGAATTAACTACAAGAGCTTTAATCGATTAAGTTCAAAAGTTTAATTACCCTTTTCTGCATGTATTCGATCTCCGCGAACAGCTGCTCATGCTGTTTATTTAACAGAAATTATATAACACATGATTAGTTAAGTTGAACATAGAGCTAATAATTAACGGCCTATTGATTAATGTGAATATATAAATAAAGTTATCATCATTTATATAATTAGTTGAGAAAATTAGGATCTTTATTTGAAACATGGCAGCAGGTTTTATAAGATTGTGGAGTGTTAGAGTTCCACCTTCTTTGATCTAATCCGAGCAATGCCTCTCTCGAGCCTGTTCTCGAGTTGCTTGAGCTCTTTAGCAGTCAAATTACTCAATGCTTCACCCATGAGGTGCCTGAAAAGTAGTAGTGATGCATTTCGAACTAGTAAGAAGAGCAAATCAAACTTTGAAGTTTAATGTTATATATATATATATATGTTACGACAACGAGCGCACAAAGAAAAATAAAAAATGATGATCACAAAATAGACAAACCACAAAATGCACGACAGAAAAAATAAAATCACCAGAATTTAGATAGAAAAACTCTTTGCAGAAAACAAAAGAATCACGGACGAAAAAAAAGAGATTTCGCTATACGAAAAGAAGGAAGCACAATGTTGTGGAAGTTCTGCACAATATATCGTCTCTAGAGCAAAAAAAAAAAAAAAAAAAGTTCCTTAAGGAGTTTTATCAAATCTGATCCTTAGCCCCGGCCCAAGCCCTTAACCCACTATTGACATTCATTTTCCCTTCGACAAAACATTTTTTAAAAATTGTCACACCGTGAAGCTGTCGACAACAACGATAGTCAAATTTCGAGACACATCTAACAAAATAGAAAACATTGCTAGATTGCCATATAATAAGGGCGAGTTACAATTTTAGATTAATAAGTATATATATAGAGAGCGAGAGGATTAACCTGTTTGCGTTTTGCAGAATCTGTATCTGGTTGCGCAGCTTCGCAGCTTCTTGCTGGTAGTATTGCTGATTAAAACATGAAAACATAGTCAAGTTGAGAAAAGGATATATAGAGCATGTACAACTGGCTATGTAAGATAAATGATGAAGTACTCTTTACGGGGCTATATATTTACACCTCTTTGTTAGCTATTTAAGTTTTGAAACATCAACTATTTTAGCTAACTTTCACATATAAACACTTCATACTTGCAATATATATGCATAGCCACACCTGATCTTTTACAGACGTGCTATTTAGTAAAGTAACAACTGCTTTCATTAATATAGGCGCCTCCCAACATTAAAAGAACAATAAAAAAAATAGAAAAATAGTGTCTTCTATTTAATTTTGGCCTCAAAATTAAGTTCGTTTCAACTTTTTGTCACAGCATTTGCCTATTGCTTTGAAATATAGCAGCAGAGAAGTTATTTTAGAAGACAGGCGAAAGAAGCTCGTAATCTTCTTATAAATCAAATGAGCTAACAATTGAAGTCGGTATTTATGAAAGTTAACAGACAAGTAATGTTCAGAAAAATATATTGTTGATTGCAAACAGTAATATGAAAGGATTAATATCTCATCAATATATACAAGTGATTATCGCATCATCGCTCGCAGTAGCAACATCAAATTATAAGCATCATAGCCAAAAAATTCATACCTGCAATTTAGCACTATTATTGAAACTTTTTCCCCCGAAAAGTTTAGCGAACTAACTACATATATATGTGGATAATTTTAGTCCAGACCAGTAAATTTATACCTGATCAGTGAGTTGAGAACTTGCCAAGATATATGTTGTATTACAAGAATTGCTGACATGAGAACTTCTTTAAAAAGAAATTAATGCTTACATGGGAATTAACTTCTACAGTGGAGCTTGAATGTGAACTGTTGGAACAGGCCTTCTTGTACCTCTCAATGGTTGATCTTATGCTGCTACAAACATAGGAAATTCAATTAATTATTTAGACACTTTTTGAAGGATATATTGTACGTTAAACGATTAACCATATGAATAAAATGGCTCGAATTGTCGATTTTATAGGTATCAAAAGAATGATTCAGGTTTATTTCTATAATCTTAAGAAAGAGGAAGATGAAGAAAAATAGAGAAAGGATGTTAAAAGAAAAGGCTCGGAATTGAATCTAATTGAAGTTGATATAATTCTTATTTAATTATTGAAATCTCTTCTGACATTTTTTTTTTTTTTTTTATATATTCTTCTTTTCATCTGCAGAATAATACAACAAATCGATTCTAATGAAAATCCAAACAAGTAATAATTTGAATGACATATTTATAATTAGTATTTGCAGCAAATTGCATTAGAAGGTAAGTGGCAAACATACAAAATGTTCTTTTTGCCTCTTCCAACTGTTCAGCTTTATCTTGGGATGCTAAAATTTGTGTTAGGACGAGCGCACAAATATATAGAAACAAAAAAAAAAAGACGATTGCAAAGTAAACAAATCATAAAATTAATGCACGAAAAAACATAAAAAATACAAAAATTTACACAAATCAGGAGCATAAAATCGAAAGCGATAACCAAATTTCGAAACACATCTAACATTCTGCTCACAATAAAGCAACTGTTGCACCAAAATATAATAGAACTGCATATATATATATATATATATATATATATATATATATATATATATATATATATATATATATATATATATATAGAAAACTAACAAAAAGTGAGAGAATTTTTTTTCTTTCACTAAAGTGAAAGAAATAATTAAGTAGGTTGAGAATAGTTTCATTCAGTAGCTCTCTCTCTCTCTCTCTCTCCCTGATTCTGCATTTACTTGACTACGTTTTGACAATCAGTATAGTTTTTCCTTTTTAAGCTCCCAAAGAAAACATGCATATATACACTACAGCTAAATAAAAGAGTCAGTTATACTCCTCTTCTAATACATATAACATAAGTAAAAGCTTCAATTCTTTTTCATCTGTACAAAGCAAAAAAGCAACATGGAGATGGAAACTGTGGCTTCTCTTTGTTGACCTTCCTTTGAGGTGCTAAGAAGTTAATACCTCGTTTCTAATGCCTAGCTATATTGCTTCTTTGTCACCAACCGTGCCTCCTCAGGTGAGAGAGAGAGAAAGAGAGAGAGAGAGTGAGAGAGAGAAAGAGTAGAGAGTAGCTAGAGAGATGACTGCAGACTAGAGTGTTCATCATAATATGCAAGCTAGACAAGAAAGGCAAGTCAAGAAAGAAGGGAAGGAAGGAAGGAAACCCTAAAGATTGAAAGTGCATATATATGTTACAATAAATACCATAGAAGGGCTAGCTAGTCATGTTGTATTCATATGGCCACATGGAAATCAGCCATTAATAGAGGAGATCTCTCACAGTTTCCTCAACATAAGAAAAAAAAAAAAATTGAATAAGAATATATACACTGATCAGAGATCTCTCACTGAGGTAAAAACCTCCTCGATCACCAAAGTAAACAACATGCTTAATTTGGAACCCTTCATCTCTTTTTGGGGTCCAATATATACCAAAATTATGACAAATATATATATGATGACAAGATAGAAGATCTGCTCCTTCAGAAACTTAATTAATTTGTTGAAATGAAAAAGGAAATTAAAGAAAAGCAAAAAGAAAAAAAAACCTACCAAAGGAGTAAAAAAACCTACCAAAGGAGTGAAAAAAGAAGCAAGGATTGATCCAAGAAACTCAACTCCTAGCTATAACTGCACTTTTTTCCTAGTCCATATATAATACCCATTATATAATTGACATGCAACTTAAATCTTTGTTATTAATCACCAGTAATATATATATATATATATTTAATTTACTTTCTTTTTATAAATCCTATATATATGTAGACACCTCACTATATAGAAATGAACTAAATGAAACACCATATGGCTTTGGAGTTGAGAAGGGATATTGATAATATAATTAAACTAACAAAATCTCATGCATTCATGCTAACAATTAAGATGGCTTGTTATTATTATTATTATTATTATTATTATTATTGTTAAGAAAGTAAAAATTGAGTGCCTGTTATTGGAGTACTCGTAGAGTCGGCCTCGGGTAGAGAAGATGACTAGGGCGATCTCGGCGTCGCAAAGCACCGACAGCTCGTAGGCTTTCTTGAGCAGGCCATTTCGCCGCTTGCAGAAAGTGACTTGGCGGCTCGTCGTGTTCTCGATCCTCTTTATCTCAATCTTTCCCCTCCCCATTATTATTATTATCTCTCTTGATCGATCTCCTAATTCACAATTCCCTGAGTCAAGCAACAATTTACAGTTCAAAAACATATTTGTTTAATTAGAAGCTATATATAAGCTAGCTAGATACATGCATGGTTTCTTGCAACACAAATGGAACAATTGCTAATTTGATTTTTTAATTAAGTTGTTTCCAAAATAAATTGTTCTCTACATCCACCTAGGCTTAATCCTAGTGGAATTTCACAAAGAAGAAGAAGAAGAAGTCACCAAACTGAATTTTTTTTAAAAAAAGAATTTAATTAAGGTGGTTTAGATTAGATGAACAAGAACTCAGTGTGAAGTGTGAACAAATCTAATCAAGCAAAGTCCAACAAAAAAATATATTACAATGAGCTAGATCTTAGAGGATGAATTAAACCAGCACAGAAAAAAATATTTAAATTTAATTATCTGAGAAAATAGTTTGTGTAATTGTACTTAGAGTAGATCTGCAGCTGAAAACTTTAGATTATAATAATTTCCTTAGTTTTTTTCCTTTTTTTTTCCACCACTTTTTCGGCTTTTGGGAAGTAATTAAGAGAAATTAAGAACCAACCTGTGAACTGCGCATATATATTTAACTTCCATATAAAAACTATCAATGAATCAAAACAAAAGGGGAATTAATTAAGTACAAAAATTTAACTAAAACAAGAGCACTGGATTAAACTCTTTAATTAGAAGAAACAAAAGAGAATAAGCTAGAAAACATGTATCCGATCTAATTAAAAAAAGAAAAAGAGATATACATAGGAAAAGAGATCTATATATCACGAAGAAACAAACTATATGCTATATGCAAATTTTGTGGTATATATGCATATACATATATATATATATATATATATATATATATATATATATATATATATATATATATATATATATATATATATATATATATATATATATAATTACCACTTTATATATAGCTTTATTTAGTCATGCATAGATCTCCAGGAACCCTACTTTATAGAGAGAGAGAGAGAGAGAGAGAGAGAGAGAGAGAGAGAGAGAGAGAGAGAGAGAGAGAGAGAGAGAAAGAAAGAGAAGGGCACTGCATGGGGTTGGCATTGGATGGAGGGGCTTTCCTTATAAAGGAAGGGGGGGGGGAGCGAGAGTGGCAGCATGTAGTAGAGTTCCAACAGTTTTAAGTTGTGCCTGAGGAGTAAGTCTAGGCTAGTTTCGTGTTTCTGAAATCATTTGTTTTTATACTTTGAAAGTTTGGCTAAAAGATTGATAGTTGATATCTGAGATCATAAATACAAAATTCAGTTATAAATACAAAATTCAGTTACTTTACATTTCTAATTAAATACTTTATTTTTTTAAAAAAATGAACGAAACGAATAATTTACTATCTTTCTCTCTTTAAAAAAAAAAAAGAAAAAAAGTTAAAAAATATTTTTAAGTTTGTTTCCTTCGAAAAGTATGAAATAATTAAGAAGAAACTTTCAACCATTGCATTATCAAACTAGGTCGGAAATTCGAAAGCTAATTGCTTTACATTTGTAACAAAATACTTTATTTTTGAAAAAAAATGAACAAAGTGAATAATTTGCTATATATCTTTCTCTCTCTTAAAAAAAAAAAAATGAAAAGTTAAAAAAAATACTTTTAATCTTGTTTCCTTCAAAGAGTATGAAATGAGGAAGTACTTTTAGGCCATCACATTATCGAACTAGGTCTTGAATTAATGTTAACAAGAAAAGAAAACCGCTTATGATCGAGTTTCTCGCAAACGATTTTTTCCATACTGTTAATGTGTCGACGACCAATTTATATTGTAGCGCTAACATTTAGAGACGGTCGAAATCGTTTATGTTAAGGGAACCTTCTAGCATACTAAGTACTCGTGTCAATGAGAAATGAGAGATTAGAGTTGCAACTAAAATGTAGTTGTAATCTTACAACATCATCATCCAAGGACAAACTTTTTCATAATAGTCTTATTAATTCTTTTTATTTTTAATCCTAAAATTTCAAAGAGGTTTGTGTTTAAACCCATGCACGGATGGAAGGTTGTAAAATTACACCTACCTTTTGGTTGTAGACTTAGTACTTTTGTTGGGAAATATGAGTGCATGCATGCCCAAATATATTACAATCAAAATTTAAGCAACACCTATTTTGTTTGTGAAGTGATGAGCAGTGCCCTATTGATTTTCATAGAACACACACAATATATATATATATATATATTTTTGAGAGATGAGAAAGGTAGCGAGCTACCTGTTTTGCTCATTTTGTTTAGAAACAAACTCAACTAGATTTTGAATTTGGAATATCGGATATCAACCATTTAGCTCTTAACCAACCGTGCTAAACATATGCAATATGTTGGGTTCCAATTTTAAGGCCTCTGCAGTAGACTTTTAGGTAGCGTTTGGATGTGGCTTAAACCTGGTTTAGTTATACCAGGTATAGGTATAAAGTAAGGGATAAACCTGGTTTAAACCTAAAATGTGTTTGGATGTGAATGAGGCTTAAACCTGGTTTAAACCTGGTATAAGAAAATAGGTGTTTGGATTGGTAATGATGAATAAGAGATATAAAGTTGACTTTTTTGTTTAATGACGATGTGACCTTTACTTTTATGTATATTATAAATTTGATAATTAAAGAATGTATTAGAATATTTTAAGTAGGAGTAAAAATTTTAATTTTTAAATTTATATAAATTTTACAAAAATTATAAAAAAATTATATAAATTTTACAATTTTAAAATTAATATTATTTTTTAAAATTATAAATTTATAAATATATATAATATAATTAAATATAAATATATTCATAATTTTAATAAAATATATATATATATAAATTTATAAAATATAAAAAATTAATTTTAAATAATTTATAAATTTATAATTTAAATATTTTTTAAAATTTAAATATTCTAATTAAAAAAATTAAGTAAAATTTAAATATTTTAATTAAAATTTAAATATTTTATGTAGGAGTAAAAATTTTAATTTATAAATGTATATAAATTTTAAAAAATTATAAAAATATTGTATAAATTTTAAAATTAATAATTTTTAAAAATAAAATAAAATTTTTAGATTTATTAAAATATAAAAATAAAAAAAATTAAAATTTATAAAATTTAAAATTTAAATATTTAAAATTTAAATATAAAATTTAAATATTTTTTATAATTAAATTTTTTTATTAAAAATAAAAAATAAAAAATCCTGAAGCTAAAAGAAAAAAAAAACGAAAAAAAAAAAAGAAAAAAAAAAAGAAAAAATAAAAAGGAAAAGCCCTTCCCAAGGCACTGCCAGTGCCTTGGGAAAGGACTGAGAGAGAGAGAGAGAGAGAGAGGGGGAGGGGAGTAATACCAGGGTGAGAGAGAGGTTTTGGGATATCCCAAAGCCCAGATTTGGGATATCCCCGTTTGGGTGGGATATCCCAAATCGGGGATATCCCAAAACTGTTTGGGGATAAAGGGGGGATATCCCCCCTTTATCCCCTTTCCAAACGGAGCCTAGAGTTTATACTATTTCACCAACAAGCCACTAAATCCTAGGAGATCACTATTATCTTAACCACACATTCTTTCAAAGAGCAGAAACTCAATAGTATCAAATGCTTGCTACTATTGATAGTACAGTGTATATATATATATGAGCCATACTCCTATACATTTTCTTTTTAAGTTACCGTTCATCCATACCTGCTCAACGGCTTAGATTTAATTTTTTTTAAGTGGCGACCTGCAATAACAGGTCATTTTGAGGGAGGTACCGGTTACCAGATACCCCAAAATAGAGTTATTTTGGTCTTTTGATTCAAGGGTAATTAAGTAATTTTATCTCTATTTTGAGAATTTTTATTTTTATAAATATTATAAATTTTAAAATTTTGAATTTAGTGAGAGTTTTTATTTTTGAAAAGATTATAAATTTTAAATATTCCAATTTAGTTATCATCTTAAATGGTAATATTTTAATTATCTTTATTTAATATATTGTAAATAATTTTAATTTTAAAAATTTATTTTTAGAAATTAGAATTTAGGAATCTATTAATTTTTATTTTTTAAAAAAAAATAAGGAAAAAATTTAGATTACTTTTTTTATTTAATTTGCTGGTAAGGACATTAAATTTTTTTAAAATTGTAATACAAAATTAATGTTTAAATTAAAGAAATTTTAAATTTTTTTAAACAAATTAAACTCTTTAAATTAATACCTAAATTATAATTCTAAAATTTTTTAAATTAATCACTAAATTGTAATTTTAAAACTCTTTAAATTAATGTCTAAATTGTAATTCTATTTATCGTTTGGATGTGGCTTATACCGGAATGAGTTATACCAGGTATAGGTATAAAGTAAGGGATAAACCTGGTTTAAACCTAAATTGTGTTTGGTTGGGAATGAGGCTTAAACCTGGTTTAAACCTGGTGTAAGAAAAGTAGTGTTTGGATTGGGGATGAAGAATAAGTGGGTATAAAGTTGACTTTTATGTTTAATGATGATGTGACCTTTACTTTTATAAAAATTTTAAGTGGGATTAAAAAAGAATGTTAATTTTAAAATATTAAGTAGGAGTAAAAATTTTAATTTATAAATTTATATAAATTTTAAAAAATTTATAAAAATATTGTATAAATTTTAAAATTAATATTTTTTAAAAATAAAATAAAATTTTTAGATTTATTAAAATATAAAATTAAAAAAAAATTAAAATTTATAAAATTTTAAATTTTAAATTAAAATATTTTTTATAATTTAAAAATTTTAATTTTAAAAAAAAAAAAATAAAAAAAAAATAACCCTGAAACATAAAAGAAAAAAAAACGAAAAAAAGGAGAAAATTATATAATTAATATTAAAATTAATATTATTTTTTAAAAAATTTATAAATTTTAAAAAAATTATAAAAAAATTATATAAATTTTACAATTTTAAAATTAATATTATTTTTTAAAATTATAAATTTATAAATATATATAATTTAATAAAATATAAATATATTTATAATTTTAATAATTTAAATATTTTTTAAAAAATTTAATTTAAATATATTTATAATTTAATTTTTTTTAAAAAAATTAAATTTTATAAAATTAAAAATTTATAATTTAAATATTTTTAAAAATTTAAATATTTTAATTAAAAAAAAATTCAAAAGAAATATAAAAGAAAGGAAAAAAAAAATTTTAAAAAAACAAAAAAAAAAAACAAATACCCTTCCCAAGGCTCTGACAGAGCCTTGGGAAGGGATTTTTTAAAATATTAAATTAAAAATAATTAAAATTTAAAAAATTTAAAATTTAAAATATAAATATTTTTTAAAATTTAAAAATTTTAATTAAAAAAAAAATCTGAAGCATAAAAAAATAAAAAACGAAAAAAATGAAAAAAAAAGAAAAAAAAAAAAAAGGGAAACCCCCCTTCCCAAGGCATGCCTTGGGAAGGGGCGGGGAGAGAGAGAGAGAGGGAGGAGAGAGAGGAGGGGGTTTATACCAGGGGGGTTGGGATAGGGTGGGGATATCCCAACCCCATAATGGGGGATATCCCCGTTTGGGAGGATATCCCCAAACGGGGATATCCCAATAACGTTTGGGTATAAAGGGGGGATATCCCCTTTATACCACATCCAAACGCTCCCTTAGGAATGGGTCGAATGCGATACACCGATACACTAGGTGCAAGCAATAACTTCTCATCTAGAATTTGGAATTATTTAGTATGAACTTCAATTAGCCTTCCTGTGATTCAGCCTACTTGTACTCAATCGATCATCCAATGATTTGCAGAGCACAACTTTGTTTAGGAGCTCTTGAGTGAGTTTTTATTGAGACAGTTTGGTGAGGTGTATAATTCATACTGTTTATAAATATAAAAGATCAGTTTCAATTTTTTTAAATCTCAATATTGTATTACATGGCGGATTTAGAGGGAGCCCATTGAGATTGAATGGGGAGCTCATTATTCAAGTTTTTTTTTTTTTTTTTTTTTTTTTTTTCGGATTTGTGCAATTTATTCATGTGGTGATAATGGGGGAAGGCTCTTTAATCCAAATGATTATGCATGACCTCTAAATCACCAGTGAATATATACTACAGTTGGAATTGATGGGCCGAATCGGACCGGGCCGTTTTTGGGGTTTTTGTGAGGCCCACACTTACGCCTCGGATTTTTCCCTAATATATTACCCAAATTAGCTATACATATATAGCTAGATTTTGTGTTATGCATGTATAATTTACAGAGAATTGAAGTTCTACATGAATGTAACAATAGAAAATTTTTAATTTTTAATTTTATTTTTTATGATAGGCTGGTGTAATAACAGAGCTTATGTATGAAACTCCAAAATGTTTTGTTCAATCCCTTTTCAACTTTGGACCACAATATATGTTATTCTCTCCTGCATAATTAGTTGCTCTGATAAAAGTCCATATATTTCCATTTTTGTTACTAGGGCTATTTTTTCTATCCATAGGGGTGATCCATATATAGCACCTATATTCCTAAATTTAGTATCGAAAAGGGACCACATATTTATGCTTTTTCCGAAGTATATG
>CM055074.1:10558496-10616896 GCA_029204045.2 Tillandsia leiboldiana | reverse complement strand
TAATGGAGCCGATCGTCTAATCGAATGTCCTATCATAAAAAATAATTTATAAACACGGAGACCTCCATACTTTCGAAAATACATAAGAAGCACTATATATATATATATATATATATATATATATATATATATATATATATATATATATATATAATGGAGCCGATCGTCTAATCGAATGTCCTATCATAAAAAATAATTTATAAACACGAAGACCTCCATACTTTCGAAAATACATAAGAAGCACTATATATATATATATATATATATATATATATATATATATATATAGAGAGAGAGAGAGAGAGAGAGAGAGAGAGAGAGAGAGAGTCCGGCTACTATACTATTAATAGTACAAAGTTATTGGTGCTATCAAGTTTTCTACCCTTAGATCAACCCTTTTGATCATTTTCATCCGTTAGATTTTACTATTTTCCCAACCACCTATTAAACCCAAGGAGCCCACTATCATCTCAACCACACATCTTTTAATCCAAGGGTTAAAAACTTAATAGCACCAATGATTTGGTACTATTAATAGTATTCCAGTCTAGCTCTCTCTCTATATATATATACAGAACTAGACTATTATACTATTAATAGCACCAAGTCATTGGTGCGATTAGGTTTTTGACCATTGGATGACGGGATGTGTGGTTAGAATGATAGTGGATCTCTAGGATTTAATGGGTGGTTGAAAAAATAGTATGATCTAAGGGATGAAAATGATCAAAGGTGTAGATCTAACGACAGAAAATTTGGTAGTACCAAGTGCTTGGTGCTATCGATAGCATAGTAGTCGGACTATATATATATAAAACGAGGTTACTATACTACGTAATACCAAGCACTTGGTACTATTGAGTTTTTGACCATTGGACGAACAGATGCACGGTTAGAATGATAGTGGTCTCCTAGAGTTTAATGAATTATTAGTAAAATAGTATAAATTTGAGAGAACCACTATGATCCTAACCGCACATCATTTTATACACAGGTTAAAAAGTTAATAGTACCAAGTAAACTTCAAGTCAATTATATATATATATATATATATATATATATATATATATATATATATATATATATATATATATATATATATATATATATATATATATATATATATATATATATATTAGTGCTTATATACTTTCAAAGTACAAACTCATCCATGCTTGTGAATTTTTCACCATTGGATTTGTATTGGAATTCGTATTATTATAAAAGCATTTAAGAAGAGAGAGAAAAAAAGTACAATTGTACAAATTCCAATACAGATCCAATGGTGAAAAATTCACAAATATAGATGAGTTTGTGCATTTGAAAATATATAAGCTATACTCTTTCTCTCTCTTGATATATATATATATATATATATATATATATATATATATATATATATATATATATATATATATATATATATATATATATAGCATATAAGCTCTCTCTCTCTCTATATATATATATATAGAGAGAGAGAGAGAGAGCTTATATACTTTCAAATCCCAATACAAATTCTATGGTAAAAAATTCACAAGCATAGATGAGCTTGTATTTTTGAAAGTATATTAGCTCTGCTCTCTCTTTTTCTCTCTCTCTCTCTCTTTCTATATATATATATAGTCCAGCTGGAATGCTATCGATAGCACCAAGCAATTGGTGCTACCAATTTTTTTACCGTTAGATCTATCTCTTTGATCATTTTTATCCATTGGTAGCCAAATTATATATATATATATATATATATATATATATATATATATATATATATATATATATATATATATATATATATATATATATATATATATATACATATATATATATATAAATAAATTAGGCTGGAATACTATTGATAGCACCAAGTCATTGGTGCTATCAAGGTTTTAGTCATTGGATTAAAAAATGTGCGGTTAGGATAAAAGTGGTCCCCTAGGCCCCGTTTGGTTGGGGGATAAAGGGGGAATAAGCCCCTTTATCTCCCTCCTGCCAAACAATGTTACAAAATGACATGGAATAATTTTTTTTTTTTTTATCCCTGGCTTAACGGGTTATCCTGGAATAACTCGTTAAGCCTTATTCCTCTCCCCCCATGGAATAGGGTTTTATCCTTGGGGGCAGTGAATGGATCAAACTTGATTTTTTTCACCCTGTAGCTATCCAAACTTGATTTTTTTCTTCTTTACTTGAGCATACCTTACAATATGAACACTGATATTTTTTATGTTTGCACCTTTACTTGGCTATATGAACCTCAGGCTATATGAACACTGATATTTTTTTTTGTTACCTGCTTAACTTCCAAACTGAAGTTATCTAAACTTGGAATTTCTTTTTTTTCGTCACTTTCGCTTACCTTCCAATCTGAGGCTATATGAATTTGTGGTTATGTGAACACTGATTTTTTTTTTTGTAACCTGCTTAACTTCCAAACTGTACTTATTTTCTTCACTTTAGCTTCCCTTGTAATCTCAGCCTATATGAACATACGGCTATGTGAACTATGATTTAGCTTTAGTTCTAATTTCCTGTTATGTGAACTCTGATTTTTAAAATTTGTACTTTAATTTCCAATCTATAGCTATCTGAAACTTGAATTTTGCATTTACTAAAATATACTATAAAATAAAAAATATTCTTTTTTTAGGTAAGATATAATTTATTAGTTATAATTAAATTGTTTCAAAATTAATATAATAATTAAATTAATTTTTCTATAAAAAAAGATAAGGGCAAAGTTCGCATTTTGTAAAAAATTCTATCTTCCTTTTCCACTATCCTCTACTATTCCATAATTTTAACCAAACACAATTTTAACTATTCCAGAGAATACTAACTTTTTAACCAAATGCAATTTAACTTTTATACTTCACTATCCCGGAATAGCAAACTATCCCAGGTATAAAAAAAATTATATTTCTTAAATTTATACCAATTGCTTGGTGTTATCGATAGTATTCTAGCCAAACTATATATATATATATATATATATATATATATCCCCTAGGGTTTAGTGTGTGGTTGGTTGAATAGTAAAAATCTTATGGGACTACTATAATCCCAACCACACATCCTTTCATCCAAGAGCTAGAAACTTGGTAGCACCAATTGCTTGGTGCAATTGATATATATATATATATATATATATATATATATATATATATATATATATATATATATATATATATATATATATATATATATATATATATAGAGAGAGAGAGAGAGAGAGAGAGAGAGAGAGAAAGAGAGAGAGAGTCCTGTTACTATGCTATCTATAGCACCAAGCACTTGGTGCTACCAAGTTTTCCAAGCACTTGGTGCTACCAACTTTTCAACCAAATGCAATTTAACTTTTATACTTCACTATCCCGGAATAGCAAACTATCCTAGGTATAAAAAAATTTATAGTTCTTAAATTTATACCAATTGCTTGGTGTTATCGATAGTATTCTAGCCAAACTATATATATATATATATATATATATATATATATATATATATATATATATATATATCCCCTAGGGTTTAGTGTGTGGTTGGTTGAATAATAAAAATCTTATGGGACTACTATAATCCCAACCACACATCCTTTCATCCAAGAGCTAGAAACTTGGTAGCACCAATTGCTTGGTGCAATTTATATATATATATATATATATATATATATATATATATATATATATATATATATATATATATATATATATATATATATATATATATATATATATATATATATATATATAGAGAGAGAGAGAGAGAGAGAGAGAGAGAGAGAGAGAGAGAGAGAGAGAAAGAGAGAGAGAGTCCTGTTACTATGCTATCTATAGCACCAAGCACTTGGTGCTACCAAGTTTTCCATCGTTGGATCTAACCCTTGGAGCATTTTCACCGCTTAGATCATACTATTTTTTCAACCATCCACTAAATTCTAGGGACCCACTATTATCCTAACCACACATCTCTTCATCTAAGGGTCAAAAACTTAATGACACTAATGATTTGGTGCTATTAATAGCATAGCAGCATAGGTCTCTCTCTTTCTCTCTCTCTCTCTCTCTCTCTCTCTCTCTCTCTCTCTATATATATATATATATATATATATATATATATATATATATATATATATATATATATATATATATATATATATATATATATATATATATATATATATATATATATATAGCGTAGGGCTACTATACTCTTATGAGTATAAACCCCTTTATACTCATAACTTTTTCACCTTTGGATGAAGGAATGTGCGGTTAGAATGATAGTGGTACCCTAGGGTTTACTAGGTTGTTGGGGAAATAGTATAAATCTTAGGGACTATTATAATCCTAACCGCACATTCCTTCATCAAGGGATAAAAACTTATGAGCACAAAAGGATTTTACTCATAAAAGGATAGTAGCCGGACCATATATATATATATATATATATATATATATATATATATATATATATATATATATATATATATATATATATATAACTAGGCTACTATGCTATTAATAATATCAAGTCATTGGTGCTATTAAATTTTTAACTCTTGGATAAAAAAATATACAATTAGGATAATAGTGACCCCCTAGGGTTTACTGAGTGGTTGGTTGAATAGTATGATCTAGGGGTTGGATGTGGCTTATACCGGAATGAGTTATACCAGGTATAGGTATAAAGTAAGGGATAAACCTGGTTTAAACCTAAATTGTGTTTGGATGTGAATGAAGCTTAAACCTGGTTTAAACCTGGTATAAGAAAATAGGTGTTTGGATTGGGAATGAAGAATAAGAGGTATAAAGTTGACTTTTATGTTTAATGACGATGTGACCTTTATTTTTATGTATATTATAAATGTGATAATGGGGTAATGTATTAGAATTATTTAATTATAACAAATCTTATATATTATATTTAATTAATTATATACTATATAAAATTCTATTTTATTTTAGGGGCAATTTCCTACATATCCCTAAAAATTTTTCTGTTTTCAGATTTACCCCTCTTAGAAGGCTAATATTAAAACTACCCTTCTTACGTTCCAACTTCTTTCCAAAATACCCCTGAAGTTAAACTCTGTTAGTGTACCGTTTGAAACTGCCGTTATCTGTGTGTAATTATTATTTTGCCCTTTCAAATATACCCTAAACCCTAAAACCCTAAACCCCTAAACCCTAAAACCCTAAACCCTAAAACCCTAAAAAACCCTAAACCCTAAACCCTAAAACCCTAAACCCTAAACCCTAGAACCCTAAAAAACCCTAAACCCTAAACCCTAAATCCTAAAACCCTAAAAAATCCTAAACCCTAAACCCTAAACCCTAAAACTCTAAACAATAAACCCTAGAACCCTAAAAAACCCTAAACCCTAAACCCTAAAATCCTAAAAAATTCTAAACCCTAAACCCTAAACCCTAAACCAGGGCAAAATAGGTATATCTGATAGTTTTCAACTCCGATTATTATTTAACTCTAGTTTAACCCTAGTTAACTTAACAAAGGGAAACGGTAGGGGTATTTTTAATAACGGTGGAACATATGAAGGGTATATTGGAAAGAAAAAAATAAGAAGGGTAAATCATATATTTCTTCATATTTCAGGGGTACACAGGCAATTATCCCTTTATTTTAATTTGTCTTAAAAAAAATTTTTAACGATTAAAAATTTAATATAATTTTAGTTATATTAAAAATTATAATATTATTAAATAAAATTTAATAATATTATTTTATAAATAATTTATACATACTCATGATAAAAAATTAAAATATTCTTTTTTTTTTAATAATTTTTTTTAAAATTAAAATTTTTAAATTTATTCAAATTTTAATCTTTATTAATTTTAATTTTTTTAAAAATTTTAAGTAGGAGTAAAAAAAAATGTTAATTTTAAAATGTTAAGTAGGAGTAAAAATTTTAATTTATAAATATATATAAATTTTAAAAAAATTATAAAAATATTGTATAAATTTTAAAATTAATAATTTTTAAAAATAAAATAAAATTTTAAGATTTATTAAAATATAAAATTAAAAAAAATTAAAATTTATAAAATTTAAAATTTAAAATTTAAATATTTTTTATAATTTAAAAATTTTTATTAAAAAAAAAAAATCCTGAAGCATATAAAAGAAAAAAAAACGAAAAAACAAAAGAAAAAAAAAATGGGAAAGCCCCTTCCCAAGGCACTGCCTTGGGAAGGGGGAGAGAGAGAGAGAGAGAGAGAGAGAGAGGGGTTTAAACCAGGGGGGGTTGGGGTTGGGGTGAGATATCCCAACCCCATAATGAGGGATATCCCCGTTTGGGAGGATATCCCCAAACGGGGATATCCCAAATCCGTTTGGGTATAAAGGGGGGATATCCCCCCTTTATACCACATCCAAACGGGGTGAAGGGAAATGATCAAAGGGACTCTCTATATATATAGAGTCCGAGCATTTGGTGCTACCAAGTTTTCTGCCGTTAGATCTACCCCTTTGATCATTTCCACCTCTTATAGCATACTATTTTTTCAACCACCTACTAAACCCTAGGGGGTCCACTATCATTCTAACCGCACATCCCGTCGTCCCATGGTCAAAAACCTAATAGCACTCATGATTTAGTGCTATTAATAGTATAATAGCATAGTTCTCTCTCTCTCTCTCTCTCTCTATATATATATATATATATATATATATATATAGAGAGAGAGAGAGAGAGAGAGAGAGAGAGATAGAGAGAGTACGACTACTATACTCTTACGAGTATATACCCCATTGTACTCATAACTTTTCCGCTCTTGGATGAAGGAACGTGCGGTTAGGATGATAGTGGTTCCCCTAGGGTTTATACTATTTCACCAACAACCCACTAAACCATACGGGGACCACTATCATCCTAACCGTACATCCCTTCATCCAAGGGCGGAAAAGTTATGAGTACAAAGAAGTTTATACTCAAAAGAATATAGTAGCCCTACACTATATATATATATATATATATATATATATATATATATATATATATATATATATATATATATATATATATATATATATAAAATTGAGCTCTTATATTTGTAAAAGCATCAAACCATTAGTGTTTATGACAAGTGCTTGTAAGTTTTCCACTGTTATATCTAACCCTTTGACTAATTCTACCCTTTAGATCATATTATTCCTCCAATTACTCACTAAATCCTAGAGAACCACTATTATCATACCCACTAAACTCAATTTTTTATATATATATATAATTGAGCTCTTATATTTTTAAAAGTATCATATGGATGCTTGTAGGTTTTTAGCCCTTGGATGAAAGAATATGCGGTTAGAATAATAATGATTCCTCTGGGTTTAGTGAGTGGTGGGTGGAATAACATGATCTAAGAAGTGAAATTGCTTGATACTTTTAAAAACATAATAGCGGGACTCTCTCTCTCTCTCTCTCTCTCTCTCTCTATATATATATATATATATATATATATATATATATATATATATATATATATATATATATATATATATATATATATATATATATATATAAAATTGAGCTCCTATGCTTTTAAAAATATTAAGTTATTGGTGCCTGTAGATTTTTAGCTTATGAATGAAAAGATTTGTAGTTAGGATGATAGTGGGCTTTTTTGGTTAAGTGAGTGGTTGGTAAAATAGAATGATTCTAAAAAATAAAATTAGTCAAAAAAGTATATCTAATGATAGAAAATTTACAAACACCAATTTATTGATGCTTGTACAAACATAGTAGCCGAACTTTCTCTCTCTCTCTCTCTCTCTATATATATATATATATATATATATGAAGCAATTATGGTTCAATATCTAACTCTCCAATGGATTGCACCCTACATGATGATGATGTTTTTATTGTACATTAGATATTGATGGGGTAAGAAATCATTGAGTTGAATGCATCTTTACAAGCATATTAACCGAAAAAAAAAAAAGGAAAAAAAAAAAGGGAGAATATGCACTTGCATTTGCATTTTCCATGCACATGGATGTACCTTCAACACATTAGAATTGCAATAAAATTAGGGTTGGAGTGTCAACTAGAATGCCATCTAGAATAGTTTTCAGTTATTGTCACGGAAGATGCAAATCTTCACCAACTTTTATAGATGAAAGCAACCCTAAGATATCGCTACATAAAATCAGTGAATGACAAAGTTATTTGGTGATTGATAAAGCTGTTTAACAGCATCTGGTAAGTGATGACATATTGCAGCAACTTCTGAGGGTTGAGATCCATGGTTGATGTTGGGGTCTAGGTCTAGACAATGATTTCTCCTGGTCTGTTCTCTTCAGATGCACCCTCTACATTAAACCATCTCCTATGATTTAACTTCTCTCCTGCAACTCTTCATTACCTCTCTCTCTCTCTCTCTCTCTTAACCAACAAAGGGACCACTCTCTTCAATCTCAAGTTTCACCATCTCACATCAACACTCATGTATGTATATATATATATATATATATATATATACATTCAACACCCCCCACCTACTTTGTTTTCCCATGCATAGAACCCAATACTGAAAAAAGCACCCAAGTGTCAGATACATGCCCATGTTAGAGAGAGAGAATCTTGCAACCAATATATATATCCCCCAACCTGGCCTCTATGTAAGCTGTGTAATTACTTGGGCCCTTCACATTTATTTCCACATGTTCACCTCCTTTGCCCATTCGAGTGTTAATTGTGACCCTCTCTATGTTTGCACATGGAATTTGGGATATTAGGTGGGCCATCTCTCTGTCATTATACCCTATTAGGTTGCATTGGCAAAAGCATAAATAGCTGTTTCTAGTAGAGATCTAGCTAGCTGTAGAAATGTATGTATTTTCTCTAGTAAGATTGTAAATTACAATTCAAACTTGGAAAAGCTATCCACCCCCACAATAGAAAATGTCTCAATCAATCACATAATCAAGATTTATGAGTTTTTTTTTTGATTTGTCTAGCATATGAAAGTCAAATGATTAGAATATTTTTTCCTGTATTTACACTGAAATTCTTATTGCAATTGCAAGTATAGTCGTACTAAAAGTGAGGAGTCTGGCATAATTTTTCTCTTGTTGCGAATGTTGCGGCGAAACATGGAAAAAAGTGGGACTACAAATATGAGTAAACATTGCCTAAATCCAAGTTTACCAACATGAACATTTCTGCCTGGTGTCTCCTTAACCTTCTACAGCACACTAATCACTCAAATAGGTGAAACAACATAATATTTTGGGCTCCATATATGTGTGAAACAAAAATCAAAAGCAAAGTTTCTGAGAATCTTACAAGGTAACCTAGACAATTCTACAATGTGTAAATAGGATCAAGTCATTTTTAGCCCTCTTTGGAAAACAGCTAGTCCATGCTTTTACAGCTTCATATTTATCTATGGAAATTAAGGTTTCCATGTATCAGTTTAGGGTTCTTGGCCTAATTTCTGGAACAACTCTTTTTCTTGCCATTTTTTTATTTACCCTTGATCAATACAATTATCAGTCCCCACCACTAATCACTGTTATCTCCATAATCATTAAAATTATCACTGCTTAGATGAATAACCTGAGGAATTTTATTAAAATATCCCCCTCGAATTTGTGCCACTGATTAATATATCACAACAGTGTTTCTGAAAGGTGGTCCCTGCTTAGTTTTGAAAGAAAAAAAAAAAAAAAAAAAAAAAAAAAAAAAAAAAACTGAGCTCAGTTAGCAGATCTAGAAAAATACCCCACATTTATCTTTTATCCATCAGAGATATAATTCACTGCTCAAGTATGCCAAAAGGGAAACCTCCTACAAGTAAACCTCAAGCAGCCTCACAACTTATCTAAAGAGAGATATATTAAAAGACAATATAATGTAAACAGAGTTTAATTTAAAACATTTAACTGGTACCACTTAGATAAAGTCATAAAAAGCGACATAATGATGATTTAGGAGAGAAAACATCACAGCATAATAGCAGAAAATAGCACTTAAAAAAACACAAATGTGACTGTTGCCACACAGCACGCTATTTATTTGACAGGTAGCATATGCGAAGCCAAAATATAAGTTGTAATACCGATTGCTGCAACTCTCAATTCACATTTTGATAAACTACTGATCCAGATGCTGGAAATAAACTTGAGTTTTATTTCTTCATTTTCCTGTAGACAAACATAAAAGATTCAAAAAATATAATAGTCGCAATAAGAGAAATTACATGCGCATAAGAGAAAAACATTAGGCCTTCCTTAAAGGGCTCTACAGGAAAAGCACTTTTGCAGAAGCTTTAGCTATGACATACATCGAGGAAGTGGGAGATATCACAGATTTGCTAAACTAGATGGCGCCCCCAAGAAGACATTGATGCTGATATAATGGACCTCTGATGATAGCATGATGATGGTACACAGACATTCTGGACTACTGATAAAGGAAAAGGGGTGCGGTAATATAAAGAGAAAAAAAACCGATAAGTTGCCTAAGTTACCCGCAAAAGATTGTAATTGTTGTCAGATCCCAGCTCTGGGGAAAAGGGAAAAAACTTGACTTAGATGATTGTGCTATAATTCAGCCCTACCTGTTGGAGCTCCTACTAAGGAACCCAAAGCAATGTTTAAGAAAACTTGCAAAATCTTCTACCCTATGTGTCCAGACCTCTGATTTCTACCAACCAAATTGAAATTGGCAAAAGCAGGTTTCCTAGCTCCTGAATAATGATTATTGTTCTTTGTAACATCATGTCATAATCATAAAGGGTTAGCAATAAATTTTTGAGCTACTTTGAAAAGATTCTTAGAATATACAAAGCTACACAAACATCGTATTAAGGGTTCTTACCTTTTCTTAGATTCTTGGTTATGAACTAGAGGTAAAAAACTGCATAAAAATAAACAACAAAAGACAGGATCACAGAGAACTAACCTAGGGTTTTATCCTCCCACCAATAGAGGAATCTGAGATTAGCCGCCTGTTTGTCAATCTTATAGAGTTGATTCCAGTGCTCTGCTACTTCAGCTCCAAAGACGGCACCACAGAGGGCTCCAAAACCCGTTGCCAGAACTACACCTATAGTCACCAAAGTCGTAATTAAATAGCATTATTAAGAAAAGAAGTGTGCATGATTAATAAATAGCATTATTAATTCACTCTGATGCTATTTGGATTATTATATCTTTCCACAACAGAGAAGTATGATACTGAGCAAGTACAATGAAAAATTTAAAACCATTTATTGCTTATAAATATAGGTCAATGCATAGAAACTAGATATTGCGAAACTTTAACTATCTATTGAATGTTAGATGGGCTAGACACCCTCATAAACAGCCTGACAAATAGAATTCATTGAACTATCACCTAAGCATCATGAACACTGACACAGGATACGGGACGCGACACGACTCGGACACGGTGACTGGGCAACTTTACAAAAATTAGGACAAGGACACGACATGAACACAAATAACAAATTATAATATTATTAATATAATAATATATATTTATTATATATAAAATATAAATTTTGGTAAAATATTGTTATATTTCTCATACGAATGAAAGTTTATAAAATTTTTCACCCGTAGTTCATATATATATTTTTTTAAAAAATTTCACCATATATAATTTATTTATATCGTCCTAAAAATATTTGTATATACTTATCAAAAAGCTAAAATATTTATCATCTTACATTATATATGCATAAAAAAACTAAAATAAAAAAATATATATACTTTTTAAATTGTATGCTTATTGAATATGCGTCCAAAAAGTATCCACATCGGACACGAGTCCGACACGGACACGCGAGTGTTCGACACGGACACGCAAGGTTTATAGAAGTGTCCGTGATACATAGACTATCACATATCAAATGTCACTCAAATTTAGCAAACACTATATGCCGAGTCTAACCATTATTCTTCATGCAATAATTTTCCAACCATTTATCAGGCTAAAGCTTAACATGGCAATTTAAGTGCAGCAAATTGTTGTTACTATTCAGCACAACCTAAGAAAACCTAGCAATTTGAAAAAGAAATGCCACATAGCTTTATGAACCACTAAACAAATAATCTGATACTAATGGATTATCTGCTGAAAATCTTTTTTAGAGTATAAAAACGAAGATTAGCATCAATAATTGTGATTGACACATTGCTTCCCAAATGATACAATATTGCTATCAAGAACTAAAACAACAAGAGACTATTTGAGTCAAAATATAACTTTCAACACAAAATTGGTGCGCACTGTTAAAACAAAGGAGCCAGATATCACATACCATGTGGGCTCTTCGAATATTTGAAGGAAACACCTCCTAAATGCACAGCACCAACAAGGGCTCCAGCAATTGCAAACTTCCTTGATTCCCTTGTAGCTTTTAACTAAAAGGGCCAAGATATTTATTTAGAGACACCATAACAAAAGGCGGCCATGATTAGAACCAGAAAGATATTCTGACAACTGAACATTAATAAAACAAAAAAGAAAAGGGTAAAAGTAAAAAGTTTCAGTGAAGCATTCAAGATCACGCTACTAGCAGATGTAAGCCTCAACATGGATATCTCTAAATGAAAATTCTAGGTTCAGTTCTCAGTTGTTTTCTGCTAACTGTTCTTGCGATGCAATCAGAGAACAAAATGACCAAAACAAAGTTAAATTATGTATGTGAGGGAACATATGAACATACGCACACAGAAAGACGGGCACGAGCTCACACACTGGCACCAAAGAAAGATGTCAACAGAGGGGAAAAAGCGAGTTAGATAACCAATGCTTTGGCAAGATCTGCCATTATGTGCAGAATACAACGAGAATGTAACTAGAGATAAAGAATTGTATACTCAACCCAAAAATAATACTGTCCATTTTCAAAATTATTCTCAAACAAAACTATTTAGTTATTTATGCTTAACATGCCCATTTTGCCCATTTTGTAGGACAAACTGCTACCCTTTGATAAGTACAATCAGCCATTGAACAATGCATTGTAGCATATCAAATAGGCTAGATAGCAAGAAACGCATAACATGTAACGACCCGACCCTCTAACAGTAATAACTCGTTGGGCCCATACTGGCTCTAAATGCTTAAGTCCAATTATTATTACTAAGATATGTAGCCTCTTCTATTTCTAATAAAAACTCATTTTCCATCCAATGTGGAACTATTGATGTGACATCCCAATAGTCCCACATAGGATGGGAATGGGTTGTGATTGGATATATAAGCATCTAAACGGTAAGAATAATAACTGGGCTTAACCATTTTGGGCTGTGGTTTGGGCCCAATGAGTTATTATTGCTAGTGGGTCGGGTCGTTACATTTGGTATCAGAACCAATCACCAGCCGAAAGTATGTTACGAGTCTCGACTGAACCTGAGTCTAGATGACAGGACTAGCGAGACAAGTCTCACATCGCCTGGTTATCTTGGGACGTGTGTGTGTTTGGGTTGACGAGGACGTCAGGCATAAACGGGGAGAGTTTGTGACATCGCAATAGTCCGACATCGGATGGGAATAGGTTGTGATTGGGTATATAAGCATCTGAACGCCAAAAAAAATAATTGGGCTTAAACATTTTGGGCTTTGGTTTGGGCCCAACGAGTTATTATTGCTAATGGGCTAGGTCGTTACAATTGAGGCGTTACAAACTCCCCTTATTTAGACCTTGATATCCTAATCAGGTCCAAACCCAATCACAAACATTTAGATTAGAATTACTAGGCGATGTGGGATTCTAGAGGTGGCTCGTGTACAGGGACGAAGCCAGAATTTAATTCTGAGGGGGGCCAAAATATATTCAAATAAAAATTTTAGTACATCATCAATTTTTTTAAAAAAAATTATTAATTAAATAATTAATATAAAAATATTAATTTTTTTTAATTTAAAGATGTTTAATTTTTAATTATTTTATTCAAATAACTAAAAAGTTTACTAAATATAACCGTAATTCAATTAGATCATTTAGCTAAAAGATCTATTAAATTTAGTATAATATTTTATTTAGTTAAATAAAATAGCTTACCAAAAATAGTTAGAAATTAAAAAAATATAAAATAAAAAATTTGGAATTAAGATATATATTTCAAATAACTTGTAAGTACGAGACTCTTAATATATTTTCACCTATTTAAAATGTATACAAATAAAAAATAAAAAAAATTATGTTGGCACAAAAAATTATTAAATAAATATCAAAAAGTTGAGGGGGGCCATTATTATCTAAAAGAGAGAAAGTGATAAATTAGTATCAAGGACTATTAAGCGATATTAAAAAGTTGAGGGGAGCCATGGCCACCTTGGGCCTTAACATGGCTTCGTCTCTGCTCGTGTAGGTTCAAGAGGTGGCTCCTACCAAACCCATGATGTAACGCTTTGCCCCGCATAGCACTTAGTTATCACACTTTCGGCTGGTATTCGACTCTAATACCAACTGTAATGACCCAACCCGCTAGCAATAATAACTCGTTGGGTCCAAACCATCGGCCCAAAATTCTTAAGCCCAGCTATTATTACAAGAGTGCATAGCCTCTTATATTTTTAATCAGAACTCTTTTTTCATGCAATGTGGGATTATTGGGGTGTTACAAACTCCTCCCGTTTAGACCCTAACATTCTCATCAGGATCAAACCCGATCACAAACATATAGAGGCGTTACAGACTCCCCTTGTTTGACGTACTCGTCAGGTTCAAACTTGATCGCATACATATAGGGGTGTTACAGACTCTCCCAGTTTAGATCCTGACATCCTCATCAAATACTAACCACGTCATAGACATATAGATCAAAATTACTAAGCAATGTGAGATTCTAGAGGTTACTCGTGTAGGTTCAAGAGGTGACTCCTACCAAACCCATGGTGTAGTACTTTGCCCCGCATAGCACTTAGCTCTCACACTTTCGGTTAGTATTCAGCTTTGGCACCAATTGTAATGACCCAACCTGCCAGCAAAAATAACTCATTGAACCCAAACTACCGACCCAAAATGCTTAAACTCATATATATTATTACTAGAGTGCGTGAGCACTTATATTCCCAATCAGAATTCCTTTTCCATCCGATGTAGGACTATTGGGGTGTTACACAACAACCCAAAGCTGAGAGTGTCAGTAATTCTTGGTCTGCATATTTCAACTGCTCGTAATTTTAAATAAATTGTAAATATCTGTTACCTTGGCTTTAAATTTTCAACTATTATTGCATAACTCAAAAAAGGTATGAGCCTCAAATTTTATCATTAGAAACCTACAGGGAAATGCGATATGAGAATGACTTCTACACTTTTGTGCAGTGGAGGAAGACCACCGTCACCTATAGAGAACTGAGGTTGGGTTCAGAGACTTGCGGCATGTTTGGTTCTGAGTTAGAATATAACACTGTTTTATAAAGTGTTGTGTAAGTAATGCTATTAGGAGAAGCGCTTTATTAATATGTACGCAGCAGCTTTTTCTGCTGTAGAATCCAAAGTACCAAACTGGAGCTTTTGCTTTTGAGGGCTCAATATCTCATTTTTGTTTGTGCAGCAGCAGGGGAAGTTCCAGATTAATCTGTGCCAAATGCTCAGAATCTGCTGCTTCTTAAAACAGAAGCAGAAACAGGCTTTAGCAGTGGTTTTCCTTATCCTTTCAAAGGAGTAGGCTTTAGCAGAGCATTTGGCAAAGAATCGCGAAAATTCCACAGTTTGCACATAATTCGCTCCATTCCGCGCAACAGGAAGCAGAAATGAGATTAAAAGTTGCAAATGCAGAAGTTCCAATTTAGTACTTCTGGTCCTGCAGCAGAAAGAATCTGTTGGGCAATTTTATCATAGCGCTTCATCAAACAATACTGCACCGTACAGCAGGACCAACCTAGAAAAGACGAATCTACACACACTAATCAAAACCTAACACGACAAATCGATTCAAATCAACAAACAAACACATTCAGATCGAGAACTAAACGTAAACATACGAATACATCAAATTAAACCCTACAAGCATCAAATCGACAGCAAAAAATGAAACCCTAAAAAAAGGAGAGGGGGGTGTGGGATCGAACAACCGAATCGATGGGATTCCGATACCTGGGGGCCGTAGAGGGGATCGGAGGCGATGAACTCCTCGACGTCGGCGTCGGTCCACTTGGGGAGCGGCTTCTCCCTGCCGTAGAGTTTCTTGTAGTAGTCGAGGAAGGCGAAATTCTTCCTCCAGTGCTCCTTCACCTCCTCGATGTGGTCGCCGAGGAACCCCATTGATGACCTCGAATCCGAGCTCGATCGATCTATGGTGCTATCTCTCCCCCTCCCCTCTCTCTCTCTCTCTCTCTCTCTCTCTCTCTCGGAGTCGGGTGGAGCTTGAAGGTGGAAGAGAGGGGGTAAATTGTATGGATAGCCCCTACACTCTTCTAATATGGCAATTCACAGTAAAATGTATGGATAGCCCTTGTACTATTCTCACATTGCAAATTATAGTTACTTAACCTCGAGTGAAATGTATGGACCCCTATACTATTCCCGTATTGCAATTAAGTTGGTCAACTTTGAAAAATACTACTTGTACACCGAAATATATCTTACACGGGACCGTGGAGTTATCACTTAAATGTGACTAGTAATTTTTTTCTTTACTTATTAAATAAATAAACATTAGGTAGCATTGCTCATAGCCATGAATGAAAATTTTGTACTAATCCTTATTCATACGTTTTAACCGGAAGAGTTTGAATTTTTTACTAATTTTTTTTTATTTAGTAAGTAAAAAAAAATTACTAGTCGCATTTAAGTGATCACTCCAGATCGGACCTAAAATATTTTTATCTTGGGTATAAAAAAAATATTTTTCAAAATGAGTAATACTATCTGTATACTCTATTTTAAGTGTATCATATATATCCCACCCATCTAAGGATGTGGGTTTCTTCACTCCTCACTTCAAAGTGACGAGTAAAATTCATCCCACTTTAAAATGGGTAGGATATATTATTATTCGTCACTTCGAAGTGACGAGTAGAGGAGTCTCCATCCTTAGGAGCCTGTTTGGAATGAGGTTGGAACAAAAAATTATTCGGTACAGTAGTTCCAGTACAAACAGAATAAGCTGGAACAATAGTTCTTATCCATTATTTTATATATTTTTTTTTTACCAAACTACCCCTCCTTCCCTCCTTTCTCTTTTCCCAATACACTCTCATCATCACAAATCCCTCTATCTCCTCTCTCTCTTTTCCTTCTTCCCAATACACTCTCATCATCACAAATTTCTCTCTATCCTCTCTCTCTTTTTAATTTAATTGGATGTTAAATTAAATATTATTTTCAAAATTTTAAAAATTTTGTTTTGATTTTGATTTTATCGTAATTTTTGTAAGGCTTTAAATTTTGAAATTTTATATTTGAAATTTTAACTTTAATTTAAACAAATAAAATATTTAAATAAATATTATTTTTATAAAATATAATTTGAAATTTGATTTTGATTTTGATTTTGATTTTGATTTTAATTTTATCTTAATTTTTGTAAGTCTTTAATCCATTAATTAAAACGAAGAAAGTAAAAGTTATTATTTGAAAATTAAAAAATTTTATATTTAAAATTTATAATTTAAAATTAATATTATAAAATTTTAAATTTTAAAATTTAAATATTGAAATTTTATATTTAAAATTTTAAATTTAATTTGAGAAAATAAAATATTAAATTAAATATTATTTTAAAAAAATATAATTTAATTATGATTATGATTTTATCTTAATTTTTTTAAAGTTTTAATCCATTAATTAAAACTAACTAATTAGATTTTAACAACTTTTATCACATATTAAATCTTGAGGGTAAAAAAGTAATTCACCCAACTTAATCTCTTTATTCCTCTTATTCCTCATTATCATACTAAACACAAAATCTATCCATAAAACGATCTCATTATCATACTAAACACAAAATCTATCCCTGAAACCATCCCAAACGCTTTTTTACCCTAGTTCCGTATTTTATACTTATTTCAGGATTAGCTAATTCTATCTTAACTCATTACCAAACGGGCCATAGATGAATGGAATGTGTATCGTACACCTCAAATGAAGTGTACATAGACTATAAATAATATTGCAGAACTTCGGAGTAAAATATTTAAACAGAGCTGAACTTTTTTCTTGAATATGCTTTATTTTTTTAAAATTTCCCACTATTACAATCTCATGAGTAAAAATGTAAAAACACTTTGATCTCTAAACTTTCTCCATATTGAAATTTAATTAGTGGGAAAATATTAAAAATGTTTGGAATAATCTTTTGTAAAAAACTATTTCAATCAGAAACATGCCTTTACTTACTTTTTCTCTTATTCTTTTTAGCCAATAGTATTAAATAGTTCTAAATACTAAATCGTTTATATAAAGTATATTGGCAATTCATGAAGTACTAGTTGCCGCGGAAAAATTATATTAGATTAAATTATAATTTTTTATAATTAATAATAAAATATATATAAATTCATAACTACTTTTGCTTAATTCAACTCTGTAGCATAATTAATATTCATGCTATACTAATTTCTTAAATAATCTAGTGAAGGTATCCGTGCGTTGCGGCGGATAGTAGATATTTTAAAGCAATAACGATAAAATTAAAAAATATGAAAAAATTTATAGAAATTAAAATATTTTAGTGTGAAGTTCAAATCTCAGTGCATTATTATTAGAAACAATATACAAACGCGTCGATTATAATAGTGTGCTCGATAATTACCAATCGAAAGAGCATTAAAAATAGATGATTTGAATAATAAGCCACTAAAATTTGCCACAATAAATAACTAAATTTTTCTAAACCATCCATATATTCTAATTCCCAGGACAAATATAACAGCAAAAATAAACAACAATATGATAAAAAAAACAGCAAAAAAAAACAACAATATGATAAAAAAAACAAATCCCACGACAAATCAAAACAAAATAAGAAAAGAACGTATAGAAATTTTATCTAAATACTTCTTTCAAATTCTCGCGGCATCCGCATGTCTCTTCTCTGCATAATTATAGCAAAAAAAAAAAAAGAAAAAAAATTCAAACAACAAATTTGATTGTAATTTTTCACAAAGAAAAAAATTAAAAAATATATAAAAAAAATATAATATGAATATTGCAAACTACAATCAAGTACATATTCTAACTTCAAAAAACTCATCGCTATTTACACTACAATGAGCAAATATGAATGAATAATTAAATAAATCACATTTGAAAAATCTAATCTTGAAATCAAAATATTGGAGAAAAAATAAAATTGAAAAAAAAATAGAATAATAGAAAAAATAATTAAATAAAATCCAGCAAAAATAAACAACAATGTAATAAAAAAGCAAACCCTAGAAAAAATCAAAACAAACGAAAAATGAAATCTATACAGAAATTCTATATGCGTATTTCTTCCTGATTTTCGCGGTCTTCGCACGTTTCTTCTCTATATAAATATAATAAAAACAGAAAGTTAAAAAAAATTAAACAAATTAGTCAAATTTGGTTGTAATTTTTTACAAAGGAAAAAAAATTAAAAAAATTTATAGTTTAAAATAAAATAATGTATAATTTATTTGATGTAAAATATTTAAATGGCTTTTTAAATATAAAAATTCATTGTAAATTTATCATGGGACACGTACGTCGTATAATTTGTTCAGCTAGGAAGAAAATAAGGAGTAAAACATGTAGCGATTGTTATATGATATTATTGAGGATTAATGTAATGTAATTTAAATTAAAAAAAATAAAATAATCAAAAAAATAATTAAAAAAAATCCAACAAAAATTAAAAATAATAAGATAAAGAAAAAACATTAGGATAAATCAAAATAAAAGAAAATTAAAACTCTTACGAAGATCTGGATTAATATAATGTAATTAAAATTTAAAAAATAAAATAATCAAAAAAATAATTAAAGAAAATCCAACAAAAATAAAAAACAATGTGATAAAGAAAAAATATTAGGATAAATCAAAATAAAAGAAAATTGAAACTCTTACGAAGATCTATCCAGATATTTCTATTTGATCCTCATGGCCTCCGCATGCCCCTTCTCTGCATAATTATAACAAAAAAAAAATGAAAAAAAAAATTAAACAAATTAGTCAAATTTGATTGTAATTTTTCACCATGAAACAATATATATATATATATATATATATATATATGGTTAATTGCATACATGTCCCTCCAAATATGTCGAATTGCAAATATATCCCTGCAAAATTCAACTTTTCATATTTATCCCTGCAAAAATCCACCGTTATTCAAATATGCCCCTCTGTTAGAAAAATTGAGTTAAGCATAGGTTAAATGCTTAACCTTGGTTAGATTAGAAAGTGAATATACCATTTTACCCTTTCTTTTATTTTAACGTTGGGTTTTTTCCTCTTCTCTTCCCATCCCCTCTTCCTCTTCATCTTTCCATCCCTGAACCGGACTCGTCGAGCGGGGGGTCGCCGCGCAGGAAGAGGTGAGGGAGGTCGATCCCGCACTCGTCGCCGCGCAGGAAGAGGTGCACTCGTCGCCGCGCAGGAAGAGGTGCGGGAGGTCGATCCCGCACTCGTCGATCCCGCGCTCGTCGATCCTGCTCTCATCGATCCCGCGCTCGTCGATCTCGCGCTCGTCGATCCCGCGCTCGTCGGGTTCCTTGTGAGTGAGAACTTTTCTGGGTTTCATATCATGACAGTTGTTGTCCTTGCACTAATATATCATTCAGAGCATTTCTTCATATCTTTTTGCTTCTTTTTTTTTCGAGAATCTCTTTCCTTTCGGTCATTAATCACAGTAGATAGATGTGTTTTGTATTGATCTATAGTTAGAAAACCAAATTTACTTTCAAAGTTATTGTTCCTTTTGTTAACCTATATAATTATCTCGATATATATGTAATGATCCACATAATTAATTCCACAATCCATATAAATTGTTGAACAGTTGAACCCAAGATGACCCGTTGATCCACATACATACAGGGACTATAAGGTAAGACAACTATTTCTTATCTCTTACCTTTGAATTTCGTTTAAGTCAGTTCATAAGAATTCTCACCTAATGAATTTAGAAAGCGTAGCATTGTTTGTCCTCTCATTTTCTAAAGCTTTTTCTTGTAAATAAGTTTCATTATTGTCCAACAACCTTTGCTAAGCTAATAATAACTCGAATTCACCCCAATTCACCTAATCACCAATTTACTTCTGAATTGTTGTACTAATTGACAAAATTAATGGACATCTAACCACAGAATGTCCATTAATTTAGACATTCTGTGGTTAGCTTAGCAAACCACAGAATTCAGAATTCAGAATGTCCATTAATTAGGTGAGAGTTCATAAGAATTCTCACCTAATGAATTTAGAAAGCGTAGCATTGTTTGTCCTCTCATTTTCTAAAGCTTTTTCTTGTAAATAAGTTTCATTATTGTACCAATTGACAAAATTAATGGACATCTAACCACATAATGTTTTCAAACTTACCTACTGTCACAAGACTCACAAGTCACAGATATCTTCTGTTTATTAATAACCACACAAAACAAGATGTGAAGTAAAAGGCAACGCATAGAATTAAGATGACAAGTAGATAACAAGACTAGATTGATGAAGTAAAATCATTAACTTGGTTGTATATAGAATGGAAATTCATATCATGACAGTTTGACAAAATGATAACTTAGATTTTTTTCTTTTATCATGACAGTTTGACAAAATGGATGAATATGGTATTTTTCAAGTTAAGTTTAATTATGGCGGCAACCTTAAAACAGTCAAAACTGCATGCGGACTCAGATATTGTGATGGTAAAAAGAAAATATTGATGATAGATATTGATGATTACCATACGAACCTTGTTACTACGAACCCTCAGTCTGAAGGCGCAGATGGAGTATCTCAAGCAAGTGCTAGTACTGGTAGTGACATAAGGTATTATATTGACCAACAAAATTTACTTTTAATTTGCTTTTTTCACTACAATACTAATTGCTAAAAATGGTATGCAGGCGCAGAGGAAAGAGACTAGCATCAAAATCAAAACGGGCAACTGCTGAAGCGACACTCTCACAGTCCCAACAAGGAAGTGCCATAAGTGAAATTGATGCTATGGGATGTCTAAAAAATCAACATTCAGTTTGATGAAAGAGTTGATGTATAATATTTTTTTGGATAGTTGATCTAAATGGATGTATTTTGTGGTCTGCATGTATTTTTTTTTGTGGTCTGCATGGATGTATTTTGTGTAAGGGTTAATATTGTGGGTAATTTTATACTGCTAACTTTGAAGTACTTAACTTTCAAGTACTTGACTTTGAAGTAGTTGTTAATTTCACTGCTAACTTTGAAATACTTGTTGATTTCATCCTTTCAATGAATGTAATTTGGTTCTACTCATAAGTTATGAATGTCATTGTGTTTGTATTGAACTAACTGCAATTCTGTTAGGAGAATTGTGGTCAATTGATTTAAATGAATGAATTTTCATGCCGACATTTTGATTTGAATGCTGACAGACTGTGAGGAGAATTACATTTTCGTGGTACTTCCTTGTTGTTGGGGCTGTGAGGAGAATTATATTTTTTCAACAACTACTTTATCACTACTTTTATCATAGTAAAATAATGTTTCACTTACATTACAACAACAACTACTCCATCAACTATTTATCACAATATTGCAGTTTTACATCACATTTTATTACATTACCAAACTAAACAAGATATTAGCTACCACCAAATATACAAGCAACTTAAGAAGAAATAAAAATTTTTTTTCAAACTTTTGAATGCGATGCTCCACAGCTTCTTGAAATGTCTGTAATTGGTATTTTAAGTCAACAGTATTGTGGTGTGTGTCATCGACCCAAGCAAAATAATTACAGTGCTCATTACTCTGCAAAATATAAAAATAAAAAAAATAATTAGTAAATAAAAAATAAAAATTCTATGGATATGTATGGTTTTTTTTAAAAAAAACCACTTTAATTGGAATAATGATAAATAATGCTATTGTATACTAAACTTTGAAACAAATCATTTTTTCATTGATGCAAAATTAGTTGTCTTACCCCCCAGTTTGGACACCCATAAAATCGACGACCTCTAGTATGTGGCTGCTTTGAAACCCAAATTTTACAAGTTTTAAAGCAATCACACTTGGGAATTTCCATGCTATGCGAAGAATTTATCGATCTCTCACTCATCATAAAAAGCAATGTATTAGAGGAGAGAAAAAGATGAAAAAATAAAATTGTTGGAGATTAATAGAGAAAAATGAATGAAAAAATCAAAATATTATATAGAGCAAAGTTGGCTTTAATGGTGGGTTTTGGTTCTTCTTTTATAGATGAAGGAGATGGAGATGACCGTTGGGAGATTTTTGGAGAGGGACAAATTTGTAATAAGTAAAAATAGATATTGCTTTTAGAGGGATATATCCGTTGGGATTTTTGGAGAGGGGTATTTTTGCAACAATTAGAGGGATATATACGTTGGGATTTTTGGAGAGGGGCATTTTTGTAACAAGTAGATTGGTATTACTTTTAGAGGGATATATTTGTAAGGGGCAAAAAAGTAATTTTACATGGAATCTGTTAAAAAATTAACGGATTCCAAACGGGGATTAACCTCAGGGGCATATTTGAAGAACTTTGGATTTTTGCAGGGATAAATATGAAAAGTTGAATTTTGCAGGAATATATTTGCAATTCGACATATTTGGAGGGACATGTATGCAATTAACCCATATATATATATATATATATAAATAATAACTACAAATCAAGTTCATGTCCTAACGTAAAAGAACTTCTCATCATTTACCTAACAATGAGCAAATATGAATGAACAATTAGAGAAACACATATAGAAAATTTTAATTTTTGGATTAAAATATTAGAAAAAAATTAAAATTGAAAGAAAAATAGAATAATCGAAGAAATAATTAAAGAAAATCTATGTAAAAAATTGAATTCTGAGATAAATTAGAACGAAAAATTAAAATTGATGAAAAATAATTAAAGGAACAATTAAAGAAAACTTATTTAGAAAAATTCAATTTTAGGATGAATAAAAAATTAAATTTTAAGAAAATAGTATAATTAAAAGGAATAAATATAGAAAACCTATATTTAGAAAAAAATTAAAATTTGGGATAGGGAGAGAGGAGAGGGGAAGGGATCCAAGAGAGGAGCACAGTTGAGAGAACATGTAGATAGAGAAGAGAGAGAGAAAGGAAAATAGAAGGACACGATGGGAGAAGGATCCAGAAAAAAAAAATTTCGTGGGAGATGAGAGGTTGGAAAGATGAGGGTTGTGATGTAAGAAATAAAAAAGAAAACAAATAACTCGTAAAAAAAAAAAAATCAAATTATGGAGAATGCGTCATATCATATAAAAATATGAGAATTAATATAAAGGTATAAAAATAAATAGTTTTTTCGTGCACTAATTAATTGAGAATTTTGCGCACTAATTAATTGAGAATTTAATTGGAAAGAGGGATGAAGCAAATGTTGAAGGTAATTAATGTAAAAATAAAGAAAAAAATGCTGATTGGAAAGAAGGATGAAGGAAAGAGTGCTAATTAATGTAAAAATAAAGGAAAGAGTGCTGATTGGAAAGACGGATGAAGGAAAGAGTGCTGTTATATATGGGGTAATAATTAATTGGAGTTAATTAACGTAATTGTTGAGGATTTAATGGGGGTAATAATTAATTAATTGGAGCTAATTAACGTAATTATTGAGGATTTAATTATGTAAAAATTGGGTTAAAGGAAAGAGCGGGATTTAATGAATTAAAAATTGGGATGAAGAAAAGAGTGACACGTGGTATTTAGATATTGAGGATTAATAGTTTTGTATAGATTTGTATAAATAGCAATCACAATATTAAAATTTTTACAAGTAATTAATTGGAGGATCAGAATTTTACTTTTGCTCTCTCTTACAACAGAAGCAATAATATATTTTTCTTTCTATACGTCGTATTATTATTGCTGAAAACGAAAGTAAAAATAAAACCAAGTAAAAGACATAATAATGGATCAGATTCAATTCGGATCTATAATGGATCTGAATATGAACCCAAAAATTTATTAATATTCAAATTAAATCATATAATTAGTGCCATGCATTAATACTGGAGAAATGCTAAGTCTAAAATCCAAAAAAAATTATAATCACTACAATCCAAAGAATTATAATTTGTAAAATTAATTAACCCCATCTAGATTTAAAAAATAAAAAAAATATGTAATAATAAAAAAAATATGTAATAATAATGATAATAATAATAATAATAATAATAAAAGCCTGTGAAGAAGAGGGATAGTAGGTTTTGTAATGAGTTCACGAAGAGAAAATAAGAAATACTATCGGTATATTTATTTGTGGGTGTAAAATATATATTTTATTTATTTTAGGATAAAAATTTATTTACTAGTCATTTCGAAATGATTAGTAAAATTCATTCCATTCTAGAATTGATTGAGTGTATATTATATACCTATTTTAGGTATACCAAAAGCATTATAAAAAGCGATGAATCATTCACCTATTCTAGAATGGTTCACCGTATTTTCAAAAGCGGTGAATCATTTACCGCTTTCATAGTTTTTCTCACCACAATAGTTAAGTTTTTTATTAAAAAATCATTCACCGCTTTCATAGTTTTTCTCACCACAATAGTTAAGTTTTTTATAAAAAAACCATCAATACATATCATAAAATTTTCATATATTTCAATTACAATATTTGACATTCATACAATTCAATTATAACATCACAACAAGAAATATATCAATCACACCACAAAAAAAAAAAAAAAAATCAATCACAACATCAAATGTTCTGAATGTCCTCAACATCAATTATAAATGTTCGAATTATAAAAGAATGAATATAACAATATAAAAATTATATATGCAATAAATGAAATAAGTATGAAAATATCAAGATGTCCTAACAAAATCAACTACTCTCCACGCCCTCGCGACCGTCCACGTTTTCGTCCGCCTCTACCTCCGCGTCCGCGCCGCCGGCCCAGTGCTCAAATAGGCACATCATCATCATCCTCCATCTTAGGTTGTACAGGCTCAATGTCATGTATCTCATCAATATGCTCAATGGAGATGCCCTCGACAAGTACATCCGTCATCTGCATGTCAAGTACTGATGACTCTATCCCCTCTTGCGTCTCAGGTACAGGCTCAGTAGTAATATGATCGTGGCGCCGTCGCTTCCGTCGATATGTAACGCCAACTGGACTAATATCTGATATGGATGGAACATCCGATGGAGGGATCGGCGCAAACGAAGTATCAAACTGATGAACCTCGGATGTAGATGGGACGCCATATGAAGGAAGTGGTGCTGACTGGAAATTGAAATGAAGGACGTCTAATGTCGAGGGAACGTCAGAATGATGAATCGGAACGGATGCGGATGGAAAATCGTATGCAGACGTAGAGGTGGAGGGAATATCATCCGGACGATCAAAATATGGAGGTGGCTCTGGATGCTGTACAGAAGTAGCTAATGTGGGGAGTCTCTCTAAGACATTCTCGATGTCCCACCTTATATGTCCGAGAGCGTCCATCAATCCAGATGGCTCTGGAGGATCATCCATCAAATGTCCTAGACTCATGACAGTACGGCGCAGAGTATCCACCTATAAAAAGACACATATTTATATAAACGAATTTTATATAAACGACTACTAATATATAAGGAAAAAAATATTAAATGATCTTACCAAAGTTCACTCGATATGTCCCCGCGGCAAAAAAGTGAGTGGAGGTCGTTGTACGGGATGAGAAATCCACCTCCTTGTGATATCCCAGTACCACTGCATGTACAAGGAGGTGGCTCATGCTGGATCTGGGTCGACGAATGGACTCTGCTCCGCAATATGATATAGACGATCAGTCCATCGTAGAATATAAGAAGCATGAAATGTTGCCCAGTCCTCTCCCGATCTACCCTGCGATGTAATTCGCCGTATAGCCTCTAAAGGCTCTGGTATATGCTGGACTAATCCAAACTGGCGGAAAACTCGATCAGGTAGATGTAACTCCACTATGTGGAAGCATATCAAGCAAGTCCTGGCACGCCATACTGCGGAGCTCTCGAGACAAAAAGGTGGAAGACCATGCAAAATCTCCTCAGTATAAGGAGTCCAAGTAACCTGCAAAAATTAATAAAATTTAATTAATATAAATTTTAAAATTAATCTATATGTATGTAATTTAAGAAATTTTTACGTACTTGAGACTCTCGCTGCTGATCAAGCTCGTCCCGATAAAACTCAATATCGATCGCTTTGACATTCCCGCGAAAACGTAATCTCATATTCCATCTGCAAAAAAAGATCGATAAGACATTATATCACAATACCTAAAATCAATGATGCAAATTATTGTATTAATCATCAAGGCATATATAAAATATTTAACGTACCGAGAACCAAGCGGAATATCATCAAGATCTGGCGGAGCTCCAACTCTGTCGAGATGACCGATATGTATATGGTCCCACGCCCAAATCTATAAACAAAAAATAAATGATTAAAATACTGGTAAAAAAATTTAGATTATTATATTTATAATGCGAAAACTAGTGATTTTATCTGTAATAATGTATCGAATGCACAACACTCGGCCCTCCCCCTCATCGAGGTATTCCCCAATGCGCGATATAGATGGGCCAAAGTAGCTGCGCCCCAAGCTAGCCCGCCAGATAGATCAAAATTCTCAAGTAGTAGTAGCCACTTGAGATGTACCCGATGTCCAGTAAGGTTTGGGAATAAGTTGCATCCAATATGAAATAATATATATGCGCGTGCAGCAGCTGCAACCATGACTGGCGGAGCATCTAGTGGGACATGATGAAACTGCTGAAATAACCAATCTAGTCGGATCTGACCTGCGACGACACTATCTGGCTGCATCCTTAGAAGTCCATGACATATATACGGCCAGTCGCCAGATGCTCGTCTCATTACAGGCTCGCCAGATACTCGTAGTCCACCAAGTGGAGCATGCGATCTGGATGTCGTGGCACGATCACTAGTACATTAGAGAGACGGAGGACCGACAACTACATTCGAAACTTCGTACTCTCTGCAATTGAATAATTAATCAACTTAAATATTTGTTTTAACTAAATAATTATATAAAGCCACAATTTGTAATACTAACCTAGCTATATTTGCTCCACCTCCGATGTCATCACGAAATGGTTCTCTTTCAGCCATAGGAGATAATACATCTACGTCTATTCACTATTTAACATTCTTGAAAAATAGCCGTGAGATGCAACTATATGCTTCTCAATGTAGATTATCAAACATGAACAGTTCCGAGATAATGCCATCATACCACGCAATGAGTCATCATCCGTAATTTCGATCACATCATATTGATTTTCTCCCATTGGATATCGAACTTTAATAATTAGAAGACACTCATCTCTTCTTATATCAGTAATTCTATATATTTTTCTCTCGAAATTCCTAAATGTAATATTCATTAGGATGCTACTTAATTTCTTACGACCTCCAATATACTGTGGATTATAATCTTGCATAACAAGTTGTCCATTCCAGTTAACACTAATAGCCATGTTATGAGCCATCCTAATTTCAAAAAAAAAATAATATTCAAAAAATAAATACAAAAAGAGTTGATATCGTAATCAGATATTATATAATGCATCTAATTATATAATAATTTTCTATTTAATTTTTATTTAATTAACGGACTAAAGTGACTGACTAATTTTCTATTTAATTAGTAATTTTTTATTTACTAAGTTTTTATTTAATTTCTATTTAATTAGTAACTGACGAATTAAACAACATAATTAAACTTAAACAACCCAAAATTAAACATCAAAATTAACAACCCATCTAATTATATCATATATTTTAAAAAAATTCAAATAATATGGTTAATTAATTTACTAAACCCTAAATAAAATAAATTAAACTATAAATAATAGTGCAGGGAAGAATGTATCTCAATTATTAGAAAAGGTGTGATATTAGCTTGTAAGGAGTAGAGAGAGAGTGAGCTCGATTTCAAAATGCGCAATGGGAGCTTGCTGCAAGAGAGAGATGGAGCTCGGTGGAGGGTAGTGTGTGAGAGAGAGAGAGAGCTCGTGTGCAGTGCGAGAGAGAGAGAGAGAGAGAGAGAGAGAGAGAGAGAGAGAGCACGTGGCTCGTGTGCGGGAGAAGAAGAAGAAGAAGAGAAGAAGAAAAGAAGGGTATGGTTCTGGGCGGCTAGAATTTAAATTAATAAAAGCGGTGACGATTCAACTTTTGTTTTGGATACAAAGGGAAGAATAATCCGCTTTGTATCCAAACCAAATACTATCTTAGATATTTGAATTGGTGTTTAAATACTTAGAAGATCAAAATTTGATGCTTAAATTGGTTTTTGGGTACTCTAAAAGAATGAATTTTGATGCTTAAATTGATTTCTGGATACGCAAAAATATTTTAATATTTTAATTGATGCCTAGATACTTAGATCATATTTTGATGCTTAAATTGATTTTGGGATATTTTAAAAGATCATATTTTGATTCTTGAGTTAGTTTCTGGGTATTGTAAAAGATTATATTTAAACAGACGAGTTATATTGTGACGCCCCGAGTCCGCCAATTTGTACGGTTCGGACATGCCAACAGACCCGCCAATCGGGTAAGACCTTTTCCTACCCGAAAGGAACGGTAACATCCATAATAACACAACAAGTGTATGCGGAAGCTCAATATCAGAGTACTAAAAATCACTACAAATTTAAAACTTTCATTCAATAACAACAGTTAATGCGGAAATGAAAGTATACAAGAGTGAACCATGCATTACTTTACTACACTTTACATCTTTAAACTTGCCAATAAATTATTACAATTTCCTTTACATAAATTCCTCACCATACAAGGTTCACTCAGAAATATAAAACGGGATACCTCTGCTAGACCCTCTAGGTCTCTATGCTGCTGGGCCCTTGCCCCTGTCGTATACCTCGCCGTCTGCCTCTGAACCGTCGCGATCGCTGCATCCATACCTGAACCTGTGGGGGGGTGCACCCAAGGGGTGTGAGAACTCCTGACAGAGTTCCCAGTGGGTTCAACCACCGAGAAAAAGTGTCCTACACCACTTGGTCCAATGGAAGCAATAACAATAGAGTGCTAGGAAACTAAAATCCTCAATATCAAAATGCTGCTATACAAAATATATATCACTACACTAACTGTGTAAACTCATCGACCCAGCACTACTCTGTCTAGTCATACTAGGCTACTAAGCACCAACTCGGCCACTATGCCGCTATATATAAGGTCAAACTAACCCGGCCACCTTGGCCACTCTATCTTTCTCTTTACCTTTACATTCTGGTGCTTTAGTTCAAGTTAACCCTCGGAAATTCTTATCCAACGGGCCCGAGCCCGGTAGTCCTGCTACCATAAGATAAGATTTCTAAGGTTGCCGATAGCACCCGCAAGTGCTACCCCGCCAACGGGGAACTTGTCCTACGGGTCACTGCCCGGGAGAGGGACACTGCCCTTGGCTCCGACAAGGCTACTTTTTACCCCCGAAGGTACGCTCGTTTTATCTTTATATTTTCTTTCTTTTATTTTCTTTTTCTTTCTCTTTTTACTTTAATTCTTAGCCTCTTTGCCTTTGAACACTTGCTTTTCTTTCTTATTCGAGCTTATAGCTCCCTTTTGCCACTGGCAAATCTCTTTCTCTTTCCTTTGAGCATCTAGCTCTTTGCTTTCACTTTAAGCCTTTCGAAAGTACCTCGTCCGACGGGTCACTGCCCAGGGAGTCTTGCTCCACTTGACGAGTCTCAAATTCGAAGGCGCCATTTATATTTTCTTTATGCTTTTTAGCCACTTTTAGCTTGCTTTTAACTTTGCCTTTTTACAACAATTTATCTCTTATCCTGGGTCTTGCCATCAAGATAATTAGAGAGTCTCCTGGACTCTTAAACATTTCTCTTTTATTTCTTTAACTCAAATTGAAGTTAAAGTTATTATCCATTTGCCCAGACACCCTATGACCCACTCTAGGGTTATATTATTTAGCTCTTGACTTTGTGATTTCACAAACTTTTCCTTAGAGTTTGACTCTAAGTTGATCACTTTGCTATCAGTTTAATTCTTTGACTTTGTGGCCACATACTCTCTTCTTTGCCGAACCTGGAGTTACATTATCTCTATTTACCTGATGCACTTTGCATTTAGAGTTATCTTGACTCTAATCCATTTTCTGTGAGTATAAACTCCACTAGTTCACCTTAGGTTCTCTTACCTAAGTTTCATATCATGTTTAACCTAGAGTTCCTTGACTCTATGTTAACTAGTTTATTCTGTGTCCTTAGGTTACCACCTAAGACAATGCCACATTCTATCCAATGTCCTTAGGTTATCTCCTAAGACAATGCCACTCGTTAATTCCTAGGATAACTCCTAAGTCTGATGTCACTCGTCAAACCCCTAAACTAGGTTTTCTCCTAGTCTTACTACCAACAAGTTCTGTTCCCTTATGTCATATGATTCATAGGGTTGTACCCTGACATGATCACAGTCATCACAAATTAATATTATCCTCTACGCATGCAATTTTCGTCTATTTAGATAAATTAAGAATTTCATGATTCCCTCGAAATCCTTTTACACATGCAAATTAATTATCTCCTTTTTGACAACCAATAGTTGCATTTTTCACCTGTGTCCACTACAATTACAGGTTTATCCCCAATTTTGGATAAATCGTAAGTCTCACTTTTCCCTCTAAATTTCTCTACACATGCACATATATCATCTGTCTTTGGCAACGAACAGTTGCACTTTTCATCTGTATCTCTCTACACATGCAGTAATAATCATAATTACCTAACGCCTCTAACAGGCTACTATCATGCTTCTAGATCAAAAAGCAAAGGAGCAAGGGGAGAGGTCACCCAATTTCGGCAGAATCCCCCACCTCGGTGTATTCTTTTTGTCCTTGAAGGAGACAATTTCGACTCCTTGGATCCGTGAGACTTCCCTACATTGTAAGGAAAGCAAAAGATAAAGCAATTGCTTTTAAATGATTCACTAAAATTCATAAGGCGGTAAAACTAACCCCTTTCTGACAACTTAAAGGGAAAAATTCATATTTGGTCATTTTCCCCAACCAAAAGGCTAATTTTTACTTGGTTCGTAGAAATGAGAGGAGAATAATCCTCCCATGGCATGTTGCCAAAAAGAAACTTGCTCAACTCGATTCGGGGTCAAAATGCTCTCAAAAATTTGAGAAAAGCTCAATTTTTGAGAGGATAATAGTATTTGGTCATTTTCCCCCACCAAAAGGCTAATTTTTGATCGGTTCATAAAAATGAGAGGAGAATAGTCATCCCATGGCATATTGCCAAAAAGAAACTTGCTCAACTCGATCCGGGGTCAAAACGCTCTCGAAAATTCGAGAAAAGCTCAATTTGAGCAATTTCCCCCAATTCACCGATTTTGCATTTGGCAAATCGAGAAATTGCATTTTTAAAATTGGAGAGAACTCAATTTGGGCAATTTCTCCCAATTACCGATTTTGCAAAGAAAAGAAGAAGAAATTTTCTTCTTTCTTCTTTTATTCTTTTCTTTTCCTTCTCATTTCTTCTCTTTTTCTTCTTCTCTTCTCTTTTTTTTTTGTCAATTCCCCTTGCTGCCTGGTGCTGGCCCTAGCAGCAGCAGCCAATGCTGCTGCTGCAGGCCCTAGCAGCAGCTCGAGCTGCTGCTGCTGGTGGCTCAACCAGCAGCAGCAGCTGCTGGTGGCCCAGCCAGCAGCAGCCAATGCTGCTGCTGGTTGCCCAACCAGCAGCAGCAGGCGCAGGGCAGCAGCAGCAGCTAGCTGCTGCAGCCCAGCCCCGCACCCCCTCTCTTTTTTTTTCTTTTTTTAATTCTCCTGCCAAGAAAGAGGAGAGAGAGAGAGAGAGAGAGAGAGAGAGAGAGAGAGAGAGAGAGAGAGAGAGAGAGAGAGAGAGTACCTTCTTCTCTTCCTTCTTCTTCTTATTCTTCTTCTTCTTTCTTTCTCCCTGCTCCAACAGAGGAACGAAGAGTGAGAGAGATGTGGGATTTCAAGAGGGAGAGAGAGAGAGAGAGTGTTTAAATTCCTGCAGGGGGTAGTTGGGTTAGGGATGTGCTTTTAGGAAATTGCCCCCAACTTACAAAATAAATCCCAAACTGCCTCTGTTTTCCTGCAGTTTCCTCCTGCAGTGAACAAATTCGGATACCCCTCTTTCTCCGCGTTTTTCCGTCAACTGGGAAATCAAAACTGCAATTTTTCTTCTCCCCTTTATTGTAGAAATTTTTCTTAAACTTCCCACGATTTTGTTTAAATTTTTGGACTACTCTAAGCCCTCGAAAGAGAGCCCCGAAAAAGCTTCGCGATAAACTGCACTGTCAAAAACTGCAGTTTCAGAATTTACGAAGCATTTTTCTTCTCTTCGTTCTCCAATTTTTCCTTAATCGCTCACCTAGGTTTTTCACCCCTTTTACTCAGAAAACTTTTGTGAGACACTCCACGATTTCTTTTAAATTTTTGGGCCACTCTAAGCCTTCGAAAGAGAGCCCCGAAAAAGCTTCGCGATAAACTGCACTGTCAAAAACTGCAGTTTCAGAATTTATGAAGCATTTTTCTTCGCTTCGTTCTCCAATTTTTCCTTAATCGCCCACCTAGGTTTTTCACCCCTTTTACTCAGAAAACTTTTGTGAGACACCCCACGATTTCTTTTAAATTTTTGGGCCACTCTAAGCCTTCGAAAGAGAGCCCCGAAAAAGCTTCGTGATTACGAATTTCAGAAATTCCAGAATTTGCTAAGTCCTTGGGGTTCAAGTCACTTTTCGACCCGATGCCCTTCGCGTCAGCCCGAAACGCACCGAACTCGACTGTAAACATATTTAAAACATGTTACAAGTCTCCTCGCCGCATTTCGCCATTTTGCGAATTCGGCGAACGTGGGCTTAATTTTTACAAACTTAAAGCTCCGATTTCCAACTACAACTCACTTTTCGACTCAACGGCTTTTTCGTCGATTCGAAATGCTTCCAACCCACTTGTAATTACATTTGAAATGTGTTACAAGCATTTTTGCTGAGTTTCGCCACTTTCTCGAAATCGGCGAACTTAAGCTTTAGAATTTGAAACTTCAAATTCTCAACTTACAACTCACTTTTCGACTCAACGGCCTCTGCGTTGATTCGAAATGCTTACAACTCACTTGTAATTACATTTGAAATATGTTACAAGTATTTTTACTGAGTTTGGCCATTTCTGGGTCACCAAAAGCCTCCCTGTATCAAAAATCGCTGGCGGACCCCGTTCTCGCAATCCGGGTGTCCGATCAACACGAAATTTTTACTGTGGCCTTAAAACATATTTACGGAGCTCCCGTAATTTTCTCGGAATTTTCCGAAACTGTGAATTTTCCACTTATAATGTGGGCCCACTTTCTCATGTAAGATTCAAGATCTCACATTCTAATCCCGATTTGGGCCCAATTCGTTTCCAGGTCATCCTTTACCTCTATAAATTCAATAAAATAGCATTTCATACCATTTTATTTATATTTATTTATATACCAAAATTCCGGTTCACTACATATATATATTTTAATTTTATTTTTTTTTGATAATAGAAAAAAAAATTGCTTCAATAACACATATCCGCCGCATCGCGCGCGGATAACTACACTATTGTTGAGATTGATGAATACAAACAAGGCCTTGAAAAATAACCAAATTATAAAAATAGACAGTTGTTAGTATTGACCAACAGTTTCTGAAAAATCCAGGAAGCACACACATAAACACATATAAAGAGGTCAAAAACAGTGCAGTTGTCATAAAGAGGCATTCACATGAATCACTTTGCAGATAATCGCCTCTAGGAACCAAATGTTTGGAAAACAAAAGTTCTGCGGCTTTTGCTGTGTCGAGAGGTTGAAATGCACAAGCGTGCACCGCAAGCGCGAGCTTAAGTCTGAAGCTTTTGCTTCTGTTGCGGAAAATAGCTGAAGAAAAGGTTTAGTGTTTTTCTAAACAGCTCTACTCAAATAGAACTTTCTTAATACTAAACACACAAATGATTAAGCTGGAATGGTATTACAAACTACGAAAGACAATCCATGATCAAGATGATGCATATTTTGGTAAAAACAATCACAGTTCAACTAACAAAAACATAAGAAGAACCCTCCTCAGCGAACTCGGCGGCCCTTCTCTTCCTGCCCTAGTCCAAGTGACTTCTGCGCATCGGCAATTCCTTCAGGATCTGCAGGAGAGCGTAAATTCAGCAATCATAGTTACTTTTTCATTACACTTACTTTCATTAGATGCTTCCAACAAGTATACGATAATGCGAGCAGTTATAACAAGCTTGGTGCATTTGGCATAATGCTTCGGAAATAAGGCATGATAATAATGCTGCACTCACCATAGGATGCAAAGAAAATGTAAATATCCATGGGCTATCATATTTGTACATAAATTATTGAATTTTCAGCTTTTTGCATGAATTCAACAGAGTTGGATCATTTTGCATCACCAATCTACCGAACCCTTAATAGTCGACCATTGGAATTGTCAATTTTGAGACGTTCGACACATGGGTAAAAGAGCTCCAAAAATTGTATTCTTTAGATTCTAGATGTTCGAAATATTCTAGATAACGTCTAATGGTATGAATTTAAAAACATCCAAGAAGTAAGTCGATTCCTAGTCACACACAGATTCTATAGCTTCGGATAAATAATTCATGATAAAGTGTCGGCAGCTCACATATGCATTGGATATTTATTGATATAGATAACAAATTTCAGATCGACATATGTACTTTATGAGTTGGACACTAATCAAGTACTCTAGCCATCAACTTTTCACCATACCTTCCGAAATGCCTAGAATACTAGTGGTAGTTTAGACTTTGATTGATCTTATAATTAATTGAACACCAAGTAATCCATGCAGGATCCATATTATGGAAACTCAATAATGTGAATAGCACACGAGAGACCTATTAATTGGTCGTAACGCACGCAAGCTCATGCAGCGAAATTAACTCTATAATAACAACATAATATAGGATACAAAACTAATACTTCATAAATATAACACCGCTTGATTTCCAAATAATTTAAAATGATTTAACATTAAAAAGTTGGTTAAGATATGATGGAACATTTGTAAAACCACAATAGTAGAGTGAATGTAACATGTAGTTACCTCCACATGCTACAATATCCCATATCAACTGCAGAAACTTACCCCAAAACTGTGTGAAGATGCGAAGGAAGAAGTGCAGGTTGCGAGAAGCATTGTATGCCATAGCAGGAGGGAGAGGCTTCACGACAGTATCGATGCTAAAAACCCGTTGTAGAAACTGCAAACATGAAAACAAACATTTAATTAGAAAATCAAGGGCCAAGCCACTGCATTCAACAAGTGAACATTGCACATTGCGTAAATACCTCTATATTCTTTGTTTAGCAGTTTAGACTAGTTCAAATAGGTTGAATATTCGTTAGAAGATTCATTCAAATGTTTTGATCAAACATAATTGTTTTGATTATTTTTTTTTTTACTACATTTAGAAAGCTTGTTCAATTTGCACAGATCATTATTGTCCCCAGTTAATGCATAGGCAATAAAGCCCCAAACATTATAGATTTTTCTCACAGAGGCATCAAAACCCCCACCTTACATTTTTTGAAATTTCTATAATTAGTCTATACTCTACAGCATAGGCATCGCCATAAAATTGTCTAAACAATACAATCAGGCAGTTTCTGAAGAAAAGGATTCTCCAACATTTTCTATTGGCATTTAGGAAAGTGCATAACTTAAGAAACATAAATTTGATGTTTAGTGTAAATGTGGATTCGGAAACAATTTCAAGTTAATGATGTCTATCAAAATATATTGGTTGAAGCTCAATAAAAAAAATATTCAATCCTTTTAACTAATCCTATGTAGTTGCATTTAAACTATAGAGATGTCAATTTCTCTTGAGAACAAATCAATCCCCATGCTTCAGGAACAAATGTATAAAATGTTAAGACGCAATTTCAAATTTTAACTCATAACATGTAAAAGAATATTAGATTAGCCATCAGTAGGATGTACATCTGAGCCAGATTACAGTACGTAAAAAGTAATAGAAAATGTGGAAATCTGATTCGCTCTCTCAATTTCACTCGATCAACACCTGATCAATAGCTCGGCCTGATAATGACTGTATTTAAAACCTTAACAAGCATGACTTAATGTCCGAATAAACTATAAAATGAAAACCAACACAATCCACTCTCATATAGATACACCTAGGAAACTTGTGCGACAAACTAGCGCATTGCAATAATTTCAGTAAACATGAGCTCATAGAGCAACTATACAATGATAATCACTCCACAATTTTAACATGTCTAATGTAAAGAACCAATAGATCCAATCTCTATTTGAGAGGCCTCGAGATGGGCGAGTTCTCAAAACCCCAATTGGGCAACTCTTCTTGGCACAAAAAGGAAACAAGCAATTTATTACCTGTTTAAAACTATAATAACCGATAAAAAACTATCAAGATGGAAATGTTCAACTATCGACAGAGGAAAATCTTCAAGTATGTACTCAAAAATTTTAGTTGATAAATGCTCCTACTAGAGATGAGAGACATGAAAGAGATGTAGGGCCAAGGAGCGGAAATTTTACAAAAAAACTTCAATTAGCACGCACGTGGTCTAGCACATTTTCACTGGCTTGAAAAGTGTCGCTTCACTACCCTGTAGCTTTCCTTTGTTTCACCATAAAGATCTGCTATTAAATAGGGTAGCAAAATGATACAATTTCCTAACTACAAGTCAGTAAAGTGAAAATTAGAGGCTTGTAATTTGGTGTATTTTATGAACACGTGGTTTAAAATGGTATCACTTTGCTATCCCGTGTTTTTAAATCTTCGTTTCACCGTAAGGATCTGCCGTCAAACAGAATAGTATAAGCTTGTACTATCTTGTAATTCATCGCCCATGCTTTATAATATATTTTGCTATCATTTTGCTATCCCATTTATCGATAGATTCTCACAGTTGGACAGAAACAAAAAGATAAGATGTTACGAAAGTGCTATTTTTCAAACCGTAGGATGACAAAGTAAAAATGCACTAAACCACAGGAAAACTAATTAAAATATATTCTAAATTGTATGGTTAAGTCCGAAAATTGGAAAGAGAAAAAACAAAGGTTGATTGCATATACATCCCTACAAAGTACAAAGTAATAAAATTGCATATTTATACCTACAGAGTTTTAATTATCATATATATATCCCTCCAAAATAGCATAATTTGCAAGAGTTGAGCTAGAATGCTATCAGTAGCAAACCGACTCGGTTGCCACCCATTTGTTTTCGATGATGGACCTTTCAAATCGACGATTGGCACCGTTGAACATGATCTAAACCACTAGAAATATATAGAAATTAAATTTCAAATTTTTTCGACATAATTAACCTTATGATCAAAAGGTTACAAAATTTATAATTTTAATGATAGGTATAAGCCTTTTGCTCGTTCAAGGGTGTAAAGAGATCTAAATTAATTAATTTTTTGTTAGAAAATTCTTTAAACTATTTAAAACAAGATCTATACTCTTTATCATGATTACAAGACTCCTATCATCACTTTTTGAAGGATATTTATTTTCAGCAGTTCATTTTTTCGTCCACTTGATGAACTAGAAAAAAATATTGAAAAAGTATTAAATTTATTTTCTAAATAGTTTAAATGGTCTAAATCATGTTCAACGGTGTTGATCGTCGATTTGGAGGCTCCATCATAAAAAATAAATGGGTGGCAAACGAGCCGGTTTGCTACTGATAACATTCCAGTCTAGCTCTAATTTGCAAATATATTTCTCTCCGTTTGTTGACCGGCTAAAGTTGACTTTTCTTCTACAAAATGACTATTCTACTGTTTGATAAATATCTTTTTAATTATATTTAAAATTAGTTATTAATTATAATATTTTTATTCTATTTTTCATGCCATTCGACGTGAATTATAAATTACAAACTAAAAAAATATAATTACAAGAGCATAATGGTCCAAACGGTGAAAATTTAAGAATGAGTTTGCTTCACCGAAAGTTGATAGGGGTGAAGTGATTTTCTACCGTGAATGCCTACCTCTATTTTTTGGTTCACTATAACTCCGTCTGCTATCGAAACTTAAGCTCCCCAAAATACCGTAATTGGCTTCGGCTAGGAGCATGTTTGTTTTACCGAAAGTGGACTTTAGGTTGAAGCGGAGTTTAGGTGAAAACTACTTCTCTTTCGCTGTTTGTTTTTATAGTTATAGAAGTGAAGTTTCTTCGGTTCTGTTGTTTGTTTGGCAGGAAGTGAATGGTGTAAAAACTATAATTTATATATAAATAATAAATAACTTAATATATAATAAATTATAATATATTAAATAAAAAATAATATAATTATATTTTTATACAATTAAAAAATATAATCTAAAACAACTAAAGTAAATTTTTTTATACATAAATTATAATAATAAAACAATAAAATCATAAAGTAAAATAAATATTAATACTCAACTAATTAATTTTCAACATATTATAAATGTACAAACTAAATGAAAAAAATACTAAATCTTAAGTAATCAAAATTTATTATATTTAAATATATAAACTAAATAAAAATAATAATTAGTATCACAATTAAATATATTTGAATATATCTTACATTATCAATTGTATTATTTTATTATTTTTTTCAACACCTCTTTTCACCGTAATTGACTTCGGCCCACTGTGGGCCAAAGTAAATTCCGCTGTTTTGGATAACTCGAGTTTCGACCGTATCTTTATTATGGCGAACAAAAAGTGGCCGAAAACAACTTCAACCCTCTCCACTACCTCCCAAACAATTGAGAATTACAGTTTTTATGCCATTCACTTTCTGCTCTACCAAACGAAAAGCAGAACAGGAAAAACTTCAGTCCCACAGCTATAAACACAAACAGCGTAAGAGAAGCGCAGTAATTTTTACCTGAACTTCTGCAGGGACAAATTTATATATTTTGAAGCTTTATAGGGATATATTTGATAATTAAGCGATAAATCTGCAATTTTAAAATTTTGCAGGGGAACATGTGAAATTATCCCAAAAAGAAATTATAACCAAATGGGGGCAAAAAAAAATTAAATGAAATCAAATTGAAGGGGTGGAGGAGGAGGGGCCGGGGACCTGGAAGTTCCTCTGGAAGCTGTAGCGGAGCTCGGGGTCGATCTCGGCCTCGTCGTCGTCGTCGCCGCCGCCATGGCCGCGCTTGGATGCAGGTTTGTTCTTGGTGGGGACGTGCATGGTGGGCGTCTCCCCCGGGCGGTTGGTGACGCTGAGCTTCGCGTCCTTGAACTTGTCGCCCTTCCCCTCCTCTTCCCCCCTCCATGGCGCCGACGCCAACAACTCCTTCTTCTTCCCCATTTCTCCTTCTTCTTCCTAAGAGAGTGAGAGAACGAAGAAGAAGAAGACGACGACGACGACGACGAGTTGCTTTGCTCGCGAGAAGGGATGGATAAATTAAAATAAGATTATTTATTAGTAGGTTGTCGGATAGGGTAGGCAAGGCAATTTTTAACCCTACCCGGCAACCCGATACTATTCTACCCGATTTTTTTTTTTTTTTTTTTTTTTTTTTCTGGGGGTTAAAACTTAAAACTTAAAAAATATTTTTTTTTTTTTATAAATGGCAATCTATTTATTTTTTAAAATATTTTATTTTACTTTCTAAAATTTAAAATTATAGTATTTACTCTCGCACTTTTACTATTTCATCACTATTCTGTAAACATAGAGTGGGTTTATTTTATTTAAAATAAAAAGGAGTGAAGTAATTTTTAATTATAAATTATATAATTAATTTTAATTCAGTATAAATTAAAATTAATTTAAAAATAAAAAAAATAATATAATATTAAAAATTTCAGTTCTACAGTAATATAAACAAACAGCAAAAAATATATATATATATATATTTAAATTTTTTCATATAATTATCTAATTTTAGAGAAATAAAAAGAATTTTATATATTTGTATCATTTTTAAGAGGATAATAAATATCTTAATAAGTTTTTCGATTGTATTGCAACGGTTGGATCTTTAGTCGGGTCTAATCTGGTCCATAAGTGGGATCCAAAAGCCGGTCCGGTTCAACCGGCTTATCGGGCAACATACCCGTTAAACCGGACGTTATCGTCCAAATCCGCCTCCTTTTGGTTCCAAAACCCTAGAAGGATCTCCCCTTTCCTTTCTCCTGGCGCCCTCTCTTCGCCCCCACCTCCTCCTCCTCCTCCTCCAAACCCCCTCTTCGCTTCTCTGTTCGGCGCCATCTCCAACCCTAATCAGGTACGGTTTCGATCTCAATTCTGTTTCATCTTCGAATCCATCTCCTAGTCTCTTGTTGTGTAGCTAATCTTTGATTGGAATGGTAAGATCTTGTTTTAATGTTGTTGTTTATATTCTTAGTGTTGGATTAGAAGAGAAAAGGTGCTCTTTTGTTTTGTTTTTTTTTGAATCACTCTGATTATGATATTGAAATGGGTTTAAATTTTGAGTGGTTTAAGGGTTTTCTGGGTGCTTATAGAGTGATAGTTGGTATTTAAAGTGAGTTCTCCTTGGGAAATGTAGAGTTGGGATGTAATTGAATGTATAATTATTTTTGCTTGGATTAAATATAGGTTATTTCACTCCCTTAACTTTTAGTTCTTTTCATTTTAGTTATTTCACAAATTAATTTTAGGAATTTTCTTAAATTTAACTGTTTGAAACATTTTTCAGCTGACAGAGCTGCAGATTTTCATTACCTGTTAGCGAATGATAGCTAACAGAGCTGTTAATATAATGAATACCCAAACCAGTTTAGGAAATAACTCAAATCTTGAGGGAATCGGCGTAGACTTTTACCTTTTGTTTATATCTATGTAATATGTTGCTTTAGATATGGGTGTAGTTGCTTTTTGCGGTTTAATTCTCTTCTTCCTATCTTTTCATGGCTGCTTGCTCCTGAAGGTAGTCTCCTTTCTTACCTTAAGTTACTACGAAGTTGATATGAAGCTGATTTTGTGATTTTTTTTCCCTTTTTTATTTTATTTTATTTTATTTCTGTTACCCTCAGTTTTGCAATCTTTATATGGTAAATTGATTATTTGTTTTAGTCATTTCTCTTGATTTGTGTTGGTGTGACTAGAAGTACAAGTTACAACAAATTTTTTTTTCTTGAAATTATTATAACGCTGCTCATTTTTCTGATTCTCAACTAGTTTGATTAGAAAAATGTCGACAAATGCGGAGGGAGGAAGGAGTTATGCTCGCAGGGACCTGTTACTTAGAATACAGTCAGAGATCCAAAATTATTGGGACGAAAGCAAAGTTTTTGAGGCAGAGCCAGGCAACACAACCCCAAAGGAAGGCGAGAAGTTCTTTGGCAACTTCCCTTACCCCTACATGAATGGCTTACTTCACCTTGGCCATGCCTTCACTGTCTCTAAGCTTGAGTTCGGTGCTGCCTACCACCGTCTATGTGGCAGTAACGTCCTTTTACCTTTCGCTTTCCACTGTACCGGAATGCCCATTAAGGCCTCAGCGGACAAGCTTGCACGGGAAGTAAAGAAGTACGGAAATCCACCCATTTTCCCTTCCTTAGAAGAGGAAGAGAAATCAAATTCGGCCCCGGAAGTCACTACCGAGAGCAAAACCGAACCTGATAAGTTTAAGAGCAAGAGATCAAAAGCCGCAGCCAAATCTAGTGGAGATAAGTCGCAATGGGAAATTATGAGGAGTTTTGGCCTTTCCGATGAGGAGATAGCTAAGTTTCAGGACCCATATCACTGGCTCACTTACTTCCCCCCTCTGGCGAAAGAAGACCTCAAGGCTTTTGGGTTGGGTTGTGATTGGAGGCGGTCTTTTATAACAACCGATATGAACCCGTTCTACGATTCGTTTGTTAGATGGCAAATGAATAAGTTAAAGAACATGGGAAAGATTGTAAAGGATACAAGATATACTATTTATTCACCATTGGATGGCCAACCTTGTGCAGATCATGATAGAGCTTCTGGCGAAGGGTTTCAGCCGCAAGAATATGCTTTAATTGAAATGGAGATTATTCCTCCTTTCCCTGAAAAATTGAAGGCTTTGGAAGGTAAAAAAGTGTATTTGGCTGCAGCCACATTAAGACCTGAGACAATGTACGGGCAAACAAATTGTTGGGTATTGCCAGATGGGAAATATGGGGCCTTCGAGATCAATGAGACGGATGTTTTTATTCTTACTGAGCGTGCTGCGCTTAATCTGTCATATCAGAATTTATCAAAAATCCCTGAAAAACCAACATGCTTGCTTGAGTTATCTGGCTATGATTTGATTGGTTTGCCTTTAAAGTCTCCTCTTGCTTTTAATGAAGTTATTTACTCACTTCCGATGCTCACTATTTTAACGGATAAAGGAACCGGTATAGTGACAAGTGTTCCGAGTGATTCACCCGATGATTATAGGGCATTGCAAGATTTAAAATCAAAGCCTGAATTTAGGAAGAAATACAAAGTTAAGGATGAGTGGGTTTTGCCGTTCGAGGTTATTCCGATAATTAATATTCCAGAATTCGGGGACAAATCAGCAGAAAAAGTGTGTAATGATCTTAAGATTAAGAGCCAAAATGACAAAGAGAAGCTCGCAGAGGCAAAGAGGCTTACATACTTAAAAGGTTTCACTGATGGTACAATGCTGGTAGGAGAGTTCAAAGGGAAGAAGGTTCAAGAAGCGAAGCCGTTAATAAAGAGCAAGCTTCTGGAGGCTGGCGTAGCAGTTTTGTACAGTGAGCCCGAAAAAAAAGTAACTTCTCGATCGGGGGATGAATGTGTTGTGGCCCTCACGGACCAGTGGTACATTACTTATGGTGAGGAAGAGTGGAAGAAAAAAGCTGAGGAGTGCTTAGAAAATATGAACACTTTCTGTGAGGAAACGAAAAATGGATTCAGACATACATTAAGCTGGTTGAATCAGTGGGCCTGTTCGCGATCTTTTGGGCTCGGAACTCGAATTCCTTGGGACGAGCAGTTCCTTGTTGAATCACTTTCTGATTCTACCCTTTACATGGCTTATTACACCATTGCCCACCTCTTGCAAAATGGTAACATTTATGGCTCAGATAATTCTTCAATAAAGCCTGAACAGATGACCGATGAAGTTTGGGATTACGTCTTCTGTTGTGGGCCCGAACCGAAAACTGAAATACCAGCTTCTTTGTTGCAAAAGATGAAGCAAGAATTTGAATATTGGTACCCATTTGACCTTCGGGTGTCAGGTAAAGATCTTATACAAAACCACCTTACATTTTGTATTTATAATCACTCGGCTCTTTTACCCAAGAAGCTCTGGCCTCGTGGCTTTAGGTGTAACGGGCATTTAATGTTAAATTCTGAGAAAATGTCAAAATCCACCGGAAACTTCCGGACCCTTCGCCAGGCCATAGAAGAGTTCTCGTCGGATGCCACTAGGTTTTCTCTCGCAGATGCAGGGGACGGAATGGATGATGCAAATTTTGTTTTTGAAACTGCAAATGCTGCTATTTTAAGGCTTACAAAAGAGCTTACGTGGATGGAGGAAGTTTTGGCTGCTGAAAATTCATTGCGAGAAGGCCCCCCATCAACTTATGCTGACAAAGTATTTGCCAACGAGATAAATTATGCAGTTGTGTTGACTGAAAAGCACTTCAATGCTTTTATGTTCAGAGATGCACTTAAGACCGGCTTTTACGACCTTCAAGCTGCGAGAGACGAGTATAGATTTTCATGCGGGGCAGGAGGAATGAATCGAGACCTTCTTTTCCGGTTTATGGATGTTCAGACCCGGCTTATAACTCCTATTTGCCCACATTATGCTGAGTATGTTTGGAAAAATCTCTTGAGAAAACAAGGATTTGTGATAAAAGCTGGGTGGCCAGAAGCAGAAGCCCCAGACCTTACTCTCAGAATTGCTAACAAGTATTTGCAAGATTCAATAGTTTTGATGCGAAAACTGCTCCAGAAGCAGGAATCGGGTCCCAAGAAAGGTAAAAAAGGGGCTCCTCCTCCAGTAGAGGAAAACAAGCTAACAGCAGGGCTTATATATGTGAATGAGCAATATGATGGGTGGAAGGCAGAGTGTTTGAGGATACTCAAAGACAAATTCGATGTAGCGACTGGTTCTTTTCCTCCTAACGAAGAGATACTTGAAGCATTAAAGGAAAGTTCAATTGGACAGGATTCCAACTTTAAACAGATTCAGAAACTATGCATGCCCTTTATTAAATTCAAAAAGGATGAGACGAAGGATGTCGGTCCACAGGCTTTGGATTTGAAGCTGCCATTTGGTGAAATGGAGGTACTAATGGAGAATACAAACTTGATAAAGCGGCAATTGGGCCTTGAGCATGTTGAAATTCTTGATCCAACTGATGAAGCCTCTCGTAGTAAAGCAGGCTCCAAAGTCTCATTGCTGACGCAGAATCCCCCTTCTCCTGGAAATCCTGTTGCCATTTTCGTAAGCAATGCGTAGTTCTCTACAAATTGATTTTAAAATTGGGCGTAAGCATCATAGTTCATAATTTTGTAAGATTTAGCAGCTTGATTTGTTTTGTTGGGTAACAAAAACCAAAATTGTGTGCTTAATTGTTGTGAAACTGGTTTACAATGAAACGAGTATTGTATTACTTTCTCTGCATCTTATAATATTCTGTGCCACATTATTGTTTTGAATGTTCTGCGGAGTCTGCATACAATTTGGTTGAGAAATGCCTTTCGTCCTTGAGGATTTACATTTCATAATTTAGGATCTGTTTGACTCAGCTACAACTTCTATGTGAAGGTGTTGCTTGAGTAGAGCTGGTCAAAGAGGCCCATAAAATTTCTTCAAGATGTACTCTTGATGAATCCACCAGCAGTTGTATACTGGATCTTCTGATTTTTTGGGTAAAGAGTTCCTCTGACTTTTGTTAGTCAAGTGAAGAACCTTTTTTCTGATGCAAATAATTAGCCTTCTTATAGGGTGTATAAATTTTTCACTGTGCTTTGAATTAAATCTTTTACTCATAGGACTTAAATCCTTATTTTAGCTTTCAACTACAATGAAAACTCCAAAATGTGTATGGTCAGACAAATGCTTTAACAGAGGTGGCTGCAGATGAGAGTAGAATCAAAATAGGGCCAAATCCGCGATTAGGCTAATTCAGAGACTAGAAAAATAATCAGGTTCAATTCAAATGGCTGTAGGATTTTTGTTTTTATTAATCAAGAGCTGGTAACTTTTCTGTGGTCAAATCCAACCATGTTATGTTTGATATAATAGTTGCAGTTGCAATGCAGGTTCAACTTTGATCAACAAAACAGTACAATTTAATGAGACATTACCCCTGAATAAGCTAAATCAAACAAGTAAGATTTTAACTGGAGACTCAATCAGGTTCTAAATAAAAGACCAAAATTCACATCAATTATGAGTTGCAACAGAGAATAACAGTGCCAAAATCAGTAATTGTACCCACAAAATGAAAAACCAAGTAAAATTAACCAATCATGAATATGGATCAAATCCAAAAACAAAGCATATTTTGTGAGATATTTTGGAACTGATAGAACTGTAGAGAAGATTCAAAAGCTACAAGGAGAAATCAATGGGAATATAGTACTCAACTACAAAACAAATAATCAACCATCCTTAGTACAAGTGGCTAAGAGCTTGATAGTTGATATCCGAGGTCCGATTTCAAAGCCTAGTTTTGTTTCACATTTTCAGGTAAGTTTATTTTAAGATAAACGAGTAGAATGCTACTTTTCTCTCTCAAAAAAAAAAAAAAAAACCTAAAAAACAAATACAGGATAAGCTTTCATTAAACAAATTCTGCTACATCTTGACGAGATGATATTCACTTACATTTCACAAATTTCGGCCAATACGACGGCCTTTAAGCAAATTTGAAATCGATTTTTTCGACATTTTCCCAAACACCCAACTCGGAAGCTCCCACAGAATGTACAATTGATGGTTATGGGTAGCTGATTTTGGCGTAGCAACGAATAATCTTAAGCAAGTATGAATGGCTATACTAATCTGGAACCATGATTTTCTACAAATGTATAGAAATAATTGGCCTCGAAAAGAAGAAAAATGGTGTTGAATCGAGCTTTTCTTAACGATCCGATCGACCGTTTCGGCTAGAAAATAGTAAAGCCTCTGATAGGCCCTTCTCACCATACTGCTTGCCCTTTGACTTGTCGAAGCGCGCTCGTCGAACTGCTTGTTGGATTTGCCGCTCGTGCTCTTTAAGAATCTCTTCAATGTTCCCTCCGTGGGGCATTAACGGTCCCGAGAAGTGGATTCTCTTTTTAGTGCCATTTGTCTGAACAAGTAATAGTGTGCATGTTAGAATAATAATAATAGTGAAAAGTAGAAACCAAGCATTTACTACAAAAAGACTATAATTTGGATTTCACAGCTTACATTATAGATTTTAATAAGATTTAATCGAATGTTACAATGCTCAAAAAAGTTCTTCGATGGATCAACTAAGCCCAGACAAAGAAAAGTATAAATATTTCCTTCATGAACTAAATGACTTCCCAACTAAAGGTATTTTTGTAGGAAACTACTACACTTATGAGGGGTATACATGAAAAATCAGATTTTACGGAGGTACGTACATGAATAGATGATTTGGCAGAGATATACGTAGAAGCCTGTGAATAGAATCATAAAACAATAACTTACCACGATAGGCTCCTTGCTTCCTACTACATCGTCCTTTCTATGGGAAGACGAAGGCCTATCAAGCAAGTGGTGCCCCCATTCTTGCTTCTCAGAGGTCTCGACCACACCGAGTTTATTATATCTCGATCGATGCTCGTTCAAATAAGTCTGTCTAGAACTCTCCTTCACATTATCCAACCTTGAAACATTGCCTCTTGATAAAAACGAAGAGTGAGAAAAATCGGTACCGCCGCCGCCATGAGCCACATACGGTCTCTGTGCCTTCAAATCCGGACCATTCGACCGCCCCAACGTCGTGGATGAACGGCCAGCAGTCACCAAAGGAACACGTCGGGGGTAACCATTCTCCACTTTTCCACCGGGTGGATCAATCGGTAAACCCGAGCCACCGTCTTCTTGTGGAATGTACTTGTAGCTGCTGCTTCTGGGGTTTTCTTGTACCAGTCGTTTCTGCACGAGGCAAAATAACATAAAATTCTATAACCAACTTCATAAGCAACAAAACCGTATCAAAACCATTTAGGCTTAAGATGCATAAAGCCTACAATTAAACCCCTTAATATCTACTTAGTCATCATTCCTCAAAGGGATTTTTAGCAAATGTTGAAAATATGATCTTAAATATGCATTACACATATATTTTAATGATTTGTCACATTTTGATATTTTCTAAAAGCTCATGAACAGAAAAATGCAAAAGGGCAACATAAAGAAGAGCTTAATAGGACACGACGTAGTGTGCATAAGATTCGATTTATGGGGTTGAACTGAAATTACCCTATGCTCCGTCTAAAATAGCTCCCAAAAATGTGACAAAAAATCCAGTAAGTTACCTGCAACTCATTGGCAGCAGGAACAGGAAGTGGTTTCCTTTGTGCGGATTCAGATCCCTGGCCTTTCAAAGCAGCTACTCTTTGCCTGTCAATAAGCAATAATTTAAACCAAGGAACCACCCAATTTATTATGAATCAACACAAGAGCTAAAGTAGATTTGTGCAAGTTTTTTGGTCATCTAATATGACTAAAGAATTAAAATGTTTCTAATAAGCATAGAGAAAAAAAAAATAAAAAAAAAGTACCTCCTAGCTTCCTCATCTCGAAGCTTTGCATCATATTCCTTACTTGGTGGATATTTTGGTAGGCTTGATGGATCACAGGCATAAGGCTTCGTAGTGAAGAACTGAAGAGATTAAGTTTGAACTTAGTATTACAGAGTTTCAAACTTTTCAAACAGAATACAGCACATAAATAAGATGAATTTTCATATCTCGAAGTAAGAAAATTGAAATAAATTTAATTGCAATACTACAGGATTGGGAAAACAATTATTTGCAAGTAGGAAAGAAAGGGAAAAAATCAAAATATATAATCTAAAATTAATGTATAAAGTCTAAACAGAAAAGAGTAAAGCACCACAGATTAAAAATGAAAAACACAAACATGAAGTCAACAAGCAGACAGAGGAGCACTTGGTAAAATTTGTGATCAAAAGTAAGAAAGAAGGTCGGGAAAGGTGAATCAACAAAGAAAAAGGGCTTTTTGCCATTAAAAAAATTCACCTTTTCTTTACTTGCAATTTGATCCAGTTATTCCATTTTTCACAATTTTGGTCCAACTCTTTCTTCATGAAATGAAAAACCCCCAATATTCATTGTAATTAATATACTGATCCGGTATTAAAATATTTTGGTCTGATATTGTAAATATTAAATTGGTCCATTTGAATTACAAACTTCAAAATAAGTCAATTTCTCTTCGCAAATGGCCAAAGATACAAAAACCAACTTACTTCATTCTGAAGAGCCAAGGAAGAAGTTCCCCTAGCCGCGGGCTCCACGGCAAGCAGGCGGTCCAAAAGAGCTAAAGCTGGAGGAGGAAAATCCTTAAACGTCTCAGAAACACGGCGCAGGTATGGTAGTTGAGGTTTAAAAATGGCCGCTCGCGACAACTTCAAGTTCCTCCAAAACTCCTCAGATGGAGAACCACAAAGCTTAAATATTTTGTGTAATTGTTCCACCTAGCGATATTCAATCATTGATGTAAAATATCTTACGATTAAATAGAATGACAATCTACTGTAGCACACTTTGATTATCATCCGAACCAAAAAAAAAAAAAAAAAAAATCTACTTGGCTCTCTTAATTTAAATATAATTTAACCTTCATAATCTGTGACTGCCAATCACATCTAGGCCGCTGATTAGGCGAGAGGAACAAGTAGTAAACAAATAAACACAAACCAGCAACGTAAATGAACGTCTTCCCCCAGCACACTTTAATTACAACTATAAGTTAGAGATTATATAGGAAAAATCTTTAAGTAGAAAGCACCTCTAATAAGTGCTCTAATGTTTCCCTTTTACAACCATATTTAACATTTCAATGATATTTACTGACTCGTGATTGCTCAACGTGAATTCGAAATATTACGATACGAGCTACTTCACCATTATATGTAGTCAATGCCGTCGAATTGTCATGTTAAAAATTTCCATAGACTAGTTCATAGTGATACTCGAGCAAGATTATTATGGGCTCTTTCTCTTAATGGATCAATGGAAAATATCAAAAAAGATAACACATACCTCAGTTCTTCCGGGCATGATAGGTTTCCCAGCAAGCAATTCCGCAAGAATACAACCAGCACTCCACAGGTCAACTGCCGCGCCGTACTCTGTTACACCAAGCAAAAGCTCGGGGGGGCGATACCAAAGCGTCACGACCCGGCTAGTCAATTGCTGCCTCTGATTAGGGTTAAAAAATGTAGCAAGACCAAAATCTGCTATTTTAAGTATGCCGTTATTGTCAATCAAAAGATTTGCGCCTTTAATATCTCGATGCAGAATCCCTCGACTGTGGCAGTGATCGAGCCCACAAAGCAGCTGCTGCATATAACACTTAACCTGCAAATGGAATTATCCAGAATGAGTAAATGGAAAGATGAAAAAAAAAAAATTAAAGAAGTTGGGTTAATTACATAAGTCCATAAAATTTGATCCTTTATTTAATTTCCCTCAAGTTATGATCCTTGACGATGTGTCCCCAAAGTTTGAATCCAATTTCAATTTTGTTCCTGGAATTTCAACCTGACAATCTAATCCCAAAATGTGAGCTCGATTTCAGTTTCATCCACATGCGTTCCAATTTGTTGGATGTTGGTTGTCACACAACAAACTTTAGGGCATAAATTGTCAAAATTGTAGCTCTGATGGCAAAATTGATATTAGGAACAAATCTCAGGGACTAAATCTGTGATTTATCCATTAATTTTATGGTGAGGAAAAAAGGATTTTGCATTATTGTCACACCTGGGGCTCGGTGAACTTTATTCCGGGTGTAGCAGCAAGTCCGGCAAGATCATGCTCCATGTATTCCAAGACAAGATATAAGCTACTTGACATACGTGACGTAACTAAGCCCTCAAGCTTCACAATATTTGGGTGGTCTAATCTGCGTAAAATATGAATTTCCCTTGCCATAAATCGGACGCTTTCGGGATCCATGTTGGCAAATCGGACTTTCTTAAGTGCGACGATTTTGCCAGTTTCAAGATCACGGGCTTTGTACACAGTACTGTAAGTTCCTTGTCCAATCTGAAGAATCATAGGCAACAAGTTGTTTAAGGCAAAAATAATTAAGATCCTGGAAGAATATCATAACAAAAACAAAAGATGAATTTCATCATAAAATATGGTGAATCATCCCATTCATATAAGGCATCTTAAAAGCACTAAGAAATAATAAGAAATTGCAAAGACCATAAATACGCTAGAATCTGGAAATTGACGTCACTTGTAATCGATTCAACTACTTACGGAATTTCTTAAATCATGTTATAGTTTTGTTGAAGTGACTCAAAAGGCAACTTTAAAACAGAAGAAGCACATATTTTCACTGTAGAAAATTCAAGCAGCAGCAGTGTAAAGCAGGACGGCAACGAGAGGATGAACAGAACAAGTTTAAAACACAATCTATTCTTTTAGAAAGTGTGATTCTTTTCTATGGGGAGCACCTCCCACAAAGGACTATACAAAAACAAAGTCCGATTATGCAGAGCTACTGCAATGACAAACACAGATTCCCACAACCAAAATGAGAAATCTAAGAAATTAATACCGAATCAGCAAGTTTCCAAAAATAACGCAACTAAACTGTCAAAGTTAAGAAACTTAAATGAGATTGACATGACAGCTCTAGTTTTACTAATAATAGCTAATCATAAGATTGCTAAAATAACTAGATCATAACTTAAACTAGGGAGGCACTGGAAATGTGGTGTACTTAACTAGTATATCAGTTTAAGAGTTGCATGGAAGTTTATATAACACTCACCCGTGGAGCTTAAATTGTTGGCCCAAATAGCCAATTAGAGGATCAACAATCAAAAAATCAAAGTGAGAAACATAAGAACAATACATTGATTTTTAGGATAATCGGGAGGAAGAAAGTAACAATCAGTAATACCATTATGCATTATTTTGGATGAAGATAAAAGATGGTCAAACTAAATAAAGGAAAAATGATTGACAAAGAGGAAGTGATAAGTAGGGGGAAAAGTAAGTGGCATTGCATTAAAACTGCCAATCAAGCCAAATAATATTTTGACAAAGCTATGTAATATATCGATACTCTTACACTTGGCGACGAGAAACATATACGTTTCAACCAATCACAGAGATCACATGCTCTTTCAACATGGTTAGACTTTTGCCCACTCAGCTAATAATGTCAATTATTCTATATTCACCTACAATAGATTTATATCTCCAAACTTAAGTGTGTATCTCAATTCACAAAATCATTAATGATACACTCAAAAGCTCCAAATTGGAGTTTTTGCTTTCGGCGCTCAAATTCTCATTTAAGCTTCTGTCTGCAGGAGAAGCTCCATGCTATTCTAACACATTACTAAAGTTGGTTGAAGCTGAAAGCAGAAGCAGAAGCGGGGTTAAGCGGCACCACTAAGTGCAGAAATGCATCAATAGTCGTTACGATCTGTTAGCAAATAAGCAGTGCCCAGTAAGTACAAACTAACTAAGATCACAGCCACAATGCAAAATACAAAGCAATTATTCCGTTATTCGCGAAAGAGAAACTTTCAAGGAGTAAAGCACTGGATCAGTAAATTAACCTTATCTAGCTTCTCAAAAGATTCTGCTTTCCGCGGCAGCCACCCTCTCACCGCTTCCCCCGCCACCTCCGTGAGCCAGCGAGGCCAACCCGCCGCCGCGTGCTCACCCTCGCCCCCATTGGGCACAAGAGAAAGTCTCAACTTGCCCTCATCCTCCTCCTCCTCCTCTTTGGCATTTCTCCTAACAGTTGGCGGGCCTGGCTCTGCCCCGTCGGGCCCTGCTTCCGCAACCGCCCTTCTCCGGTGCCCTGCCTCACCGCCACCCACCCTAGCTTTATCGAAAGCCGCGAGAACCTTCGTCTCCCCATCGCCCGGCTTCTGAATAAGCCTCGCCATGCTTCCGTCGTACCCGACGCCGGCCTCGGCATCTGTCACCACAACCTCCTCCTCCGCCTCCGCCTCCGCCTCCTCCGCCGCCGCCGCCGCCGCCTCCGCCGCCTCCGCCCTCTTCGTTGAACTAACCAATCGCCTCAACGAATTACTCGATCCTTTTCGCCGCTTAATCTCATCACCATCCCCACCTCTAACAATTGCCTTGGAGTTAACACAACCCATAAGAAAAAAAACCACAACAAACACTCCCCCTTCACCACAAAACTACACAATACGCATTAGTTTACACAAAGGAGCCTCATTCGGCATCAAATTGGACCCCAAAACACTTCACAAATCCTTTCAAAACGAACTGTGCACCACAGATCCAGCAAAAACAAGCACTAAACCTACTCCAAATTTAAAACCCCGAAGAAACCTCAACGGCCACTAAATCCCTTGAATCCAAACCCCTCAAAAACTCATCAAAACCACAATTTTGATCCGAACAACCGGTTCTTGGGATCTTTGAGAAATATTTAAGGGGCGCTAGTACAAATCTGATCGGAGGATGCGAAATCGACGATGCCCAGATGAGGAAATTGGAGTGGGATGTGGGGAATCGGATCAAAATCGCACCTTGCCGCGTGAATCTCGGAGATGAGAAACAATTTGGGCACGATACTATTTCGCCCAAATACAATTTTTTAACTTCATTTTTTTTAAATTTTAAATTTTTTTTTATTAGTCCAACTTCGCGTATCCTGTTGTGAAGAGACACGTAGAAACAAACATCAAGATTCGGAAAAGAATCCCCGCATTGGATAAATTGCACAAACCCCCCTGAATATAGTGAGATTTTCAGAAAACTCCCCCCCCCTCCTCTTCAATATTTTTGTTTCCATTTGGGAATAAATTATCCTGTAATAAATTTGAGCCGTACGGGAATTTTTTTCTTAAATTGCAAATTTGAAATTTGATTAAATGATACTCATTATCCCGCTCTATTTATTTGGGTTTTAACTAACAAGTGTTTTTAAATATTTTGTGAAAAATAATTTAGAAGCTATGTACAGTACGTACAATCCATTAAAATCATATAGTATTTTATACTATTCATCAATTAATTATAACATGTATCTTTCAAAACTAAAAATATAAATTAAATACATCAATTCTACTTATTCACTTTATTTGAAATGTATCATGTGTATCCCATCCATTCAAAGATGATGGTTTATTCACTAGTTATATTGAGATGACTAGTAAAAATTATAGGATGGGATGTAAGAGGATGATACATCTAAATAGGTATTTATTATTTGGCTAAATTACAGAAATTTTTTTTATAATATACCATTTTTTTACTTTGCCCTCTGTCTTTCAAAAGCCTATATTTTGTCCCCTCGTAATTACGGAATTGTGCATTTACTCCCGTCGTCAGCGTTTCGTGAGTGAACCGTCAATTTCTTAGGTGATATATCGAAAATACTCTTCAAATTCTATCCCCTCCCCTGCCTCTTTACCGCCGAGTAACGCCGCCGCCGAGTAGCGCCGGAAGGGCACGCCCACCTGGGCGTCGGCAGGTCGCCTCCGGCTCCGCCGCCGTAGTTCTTGGCGTCCGTATAGTCCTCGACGGCGGCGGCGGCATAGGGGTCGCCGGGGTTGACCTACTGGACGAGGTCGAAGGGGGCGGCGGGGTCGGCCGGGGAGGGGGTGAGGGAGAAGGAGAGGTGGACGGGAAAAGAGAGGAGGACGCCATAGGAGGCGGGGTGGGCGGGTAGGGAGAGGACGGAGAGTGCGGCATATGGACATGAATAAAGGCATTATCGTCATTTCGCCTATTCTGTTAACTCCGTTGCCCCCTAAAAATAATTTCATAATTATGAGGGGACAAAATATAGGTTTTTGAAAGATAGGAAGGCAAAGTAAAAAAATGATATATTATATGGAGGTTTTCTGTAATTTAACTTTATTATTTGGCTAAATTACAGAAAACTTCCATGTAATATTCCGCTTTTCCACTTTACCCCTGTTATTTAAAAGTTTACATTTTGCCCCCTTATAATTACCGAAATATCTTTAGGGGGCAACGGCGTTAACGGAAGTGGTAAATTGACGAAAATGTCGTCCTTATTTCTTTTCTTTGCAATGATGACAGAGAGGTCGGGGGTGCCCGCGCGGCGACCTATGAGAGCCCGCCACATGGTGGACCCCCTCACCCCGCGCTGACCCGCGCCATAGGAGGCGCGGATCCCCGCACCCGCGCGCTGAACTGCGCCAGCACGCGCGCGCGGGCAAGAGCGCGCCTGCTACGCGCAATGGTACGGCGACCTGGAGCGCCGTCGGGCCGGGGGCCGAACGACGAGGAGCCTTCGCGTGCTGACCTGCGCCGTGGGAGGGCTCGGATGAGCACGACGAGGAGCGCTCTCTCCCTCAGTTTTTTTTTTTTCCGACGAGGAGCTCTCTCTGTCTTTTTTTTTTTTTTTTTTTTTTTTGCACGACAAGGAGCTGTCTACCTTCTTTTTTTTTTTTTTTTTTTTTTTTTTCGACGAGGAGCTCTCTCCCTCTCTCTTTTTTTTTGCACAACGAGGAGCTCTCTCCTTCTGTTTTTTTTTTGGGACGAGGAGCTCTCTCCCTCTCTTTTTCCTTTTTTCTTTTTTTTTCTTTTTTTTTTTTTGCATGGCGAGGAGCTCTCTCCCTCTGTTTTTTTTTTTTTTTTCCGATGAGGAGCTCTCTCCCTCTCCTCCTTTTTCTTTTTTATTTTATTTTTATTTTTTTTTTTCCGACGAGGAGCTCTCTCCCTCTCTTTTTTTTTTTTTTAAAAAAAAAGATATTTCCCAAGGGTATTTTGAGTATATTGAATTATATTTTCAAAAAAACTGACGGCTCACTCACGGAGTCGTGACGGCGGGGGGTAAATGCACATTTCGGTAATTATAAGGGGACAAAATGTAGGTTTTTAAATAACAGAGGGGTAAAGTGGAAAAGCGGAATATTACAGAAAGATTTTCTATAATTTAGTCTTATTATTTTGATTAGCGCTCAAACTTCTTTTCTATTTTCTTACATATTTTACATGTATAAAAATTGACAAAGTCTTAATTATTAACAATAACGATCCGATAAATGGTATCAGTGTAAGAGATTATTAGTTTGATTCACACATTCTAGAGAATTGTTTACTTAGAGGGGCCAGCATCCTGCCGTGTGACGAGATGCCAAGTTGGGCAGAATCACGTTACTTCGTGAGGTTGGTTAGGTCGCGTTATAATCGAGATCCGTGTATGTTATGTTTATACGTTTTATGTGAACTGATTGCATATTTCTAACTCGAACTTTTGAAGTTAATAATTAGTGTCAACGATTCAACAATAAATTTTTATCATAAACTTGATAATTTCATATTATTGCCGACGATAATAGTTCTTGTCTAAAAAAAAAAAAATCTATGTCTTTAACCAATCAAATTATTCTTTTGAAATCCATCCATTCCAGCATGTTTTTTTTAAAAAAATATTTTTTTGCTATATATATTATTTTCTCAAAAGAAAGAGATCTGATTGGCTTGTGATAAAATTAATGCAGTGGAGCTGCCACACAGAAGACCACCTGCATACTTTTGCCCGTTCACTAACGAAATCAAACAAAACTAGTTATTTTAGAAATAAGTATCAAATAAGAAACTAGTATAAAAAAATATTTGAAATAATTTTAATAATAAAAAATTTTGTATTTGGTATGGTAATGATGGATAAAAAAATAAAAAATATTAGTTATTTTAAATAACATTTTTACTTTCAAACTTTATTATGTAGTAATGAGATAAGAGATAATGCCTTGAGAGACGTTGCAGGATATTTAAGGAAAAAACAAGAGGGTGGTTAGAAAGAATGAGAACAGTAATTTTCACTTATTCTAATTGTACTGAAACAAAATATTTCTGTAGTTCTTGGTGTATTTACGGTGATAAAAGGAATATCTCCTTTATCACCAAATAATTTTAAAACCAAACGGATTGGAGGTTTACAGATGGCTGGGATAGGGGGAATTCGAATTCCAAATCTTTATTTTTCCAGCATTTGAACCCCTGGGTTTCTTGAATATTATTAAAAAAAAAAAAATCTTATTATTAATTTAATTCCAAGTAGCTCAAAATTATTTCAAGCTAGTTTAATTTAAGTTTTGATAAAAATAATCTTATTATTAATTTATTATTACTAATGCTTGCTACTACTTTTAGTGTTACTGATTACTATTAAAATTTGAAAGCAATGTCAACCAAAAAAATTTAAAATAATATTTAAAATTACTGCATTTCTTTTCAAAAAATAATATTTATATATATATAATTTATTTATTTTTTAACTACATCTAGTCAAACAAGAGTGAACTAAGGTTACCGGATTTATTTATCTTTTATCTAAGGATACCTAGCACCTAGCACCAATTACTTGGTGCTATTAATTATATAGTAACACATATATATATATATATATATATATATATATATATATATATATATAGAGTTGGGCTACAATACTCTTAAGAGTATCCCACCTTATTTGCTATTGAGTTTTTATCCGTCCGATCTCCTTGAGATCCGTGCAGTTTAAATAAAAGAAAGAGAGAGAAAAATAAAAAAACTCACTTTCCCTTCTCTCTCTTTCTTTTATTTAAACTGCACGGATCTCAAGGAGATCGGACGGATAAAAACTCAATAGCAAATGAGGTGGGATACTCTTAAGAGTATTGTAGCCCAACTCTATATATATATATATATATATATATATATATATATATATATAATTAGGGTAGAATATTATTAATAGTACCAAGTCATTGGTGCTATTAAGTTTTTAATCTTTGAATTAAAAAATGTGTGGTTGACATGATAGTGAGCCCCTTAGATTTAATAGGTGTTTGAAAAAATAGTAAAATTTAACGGATGAAAATGATCAAAGAGATTGATCTAAGGATAGAAAACTTGATAGTACCAATAACTTCGTATTATTAATAGTATAATAGCCGGACTATATATATATATATATATATATATATATATATATATATATATATATATATAT
>CM055074.1:10556862-10558396 GCA_029204045.2 Tillandsia leiboldiana | reverse complement strand
TATATATATATATATATATATATATATATTACTATTTAAATTTTAGGCCATCATTTTTTTTGTGAATTTTAATTATTAGATTAAAATTTTAATTTTTTAATTTTTTTTATGAAAATCAAATTTATTGTTCGCGAGCCCTCTCGTGTTCGGCTCGTTAATAAACGAGAGCCGAACACGAGCCGAATTTTTCACCTCGATATTTAAACGAGCCAGCTCGTGTTCGGTTTGTTTATTAAACGAGCCGAACACGAGCCGACCCAGCTCGCTCGTGTTTGACTCGTTGACACCCCTACCCTCCTCCAAACATCTACTCATCTACGGGACCACTCAATATTTCGTTCCTAGCGTAAGTGACAAAAATTTTGATAGTTGATACTCGAAGTCTGGAGTTCGAAGATTGCTTCACATTTTCAGTTAAATTTATTTCAAAATAAACGAATCTCTAAAATATATATATATATATATATATATATATATATATATATATATATATATATATATTTCATACCAATTAAAAAAAATTCAAATATGAAAGATCTAGGAAATTGATCAAGTTGATTTATTGAAGACGGGGACTTTGACCAAAAAAAGGCCAAAGAAAAATAGGGAACAAAAAGGATTTGCTATACATAATTATTGAATTATTCAGTTTGGTCTTGGTCAGTTTAGATGGAGATATATGTAGAAATATTTAGTAATACTAACTTAATTTTTAATTTAAATCTTTCTAGTGCTTTCTAAATCCGGTTTCTATTTTTAGTTTCAGTAGTAATCACCTTTTATATAATATTTAGCAAATAAAAAAATTTAAAGGATTTAATTCTAAGGATTATTGCATTAATTCAAAGGATTTGTGGAGACAGAAAAATAAAAACTTAAAAAGTGTTTTTTTTTTTTTTTTTTTTTTTTTTTTTTTTTTTTTTTTTGGTTTCCAAGATATTTTTAAATAAATTATCGTCCGCTGCTTAGCTGGAATGTATTACAAGCTAAATGACGATGATAATAAGAGCAATGTCTTTAACCAATATATTAAGTTATGTAGGCTTAGTAGTTGTTTAATTGATTGTATATAGTTATATTTGCACTGTAGTTTTACTTATATATAAATTTAAATTTGATGTTTGATTTGATATATTTAAATACAATTGCCGCAGTCAAGGATTTAAGTGCTGCATGTGGTGTTGAAAACTTGTCAGCACGATGCGCGTCGGGCTCACTACAACAAAACTATGCTATAGCGATATTTTTAAGTATTGTTAAAAACTAAAAAAAAATAATATTGAAAAAAATACCGACACTTGTCATTAGTGTCACTATATGTGCCGTCGCTAGAGTGTATAGCGACACATTACTATAATGTGTCCCAAAAATATGTCCCTATAAACTAATTTTGGATATAGATAAATTATAAATGGGACACTTGTAAAAATGTATCACAAACATATGTCCCTCTAACCTAATTTTGTTGTAGTGGCTATACTGATACGTGTCGTTCACAAAAAATACATGTAGACATATAATGTCAAAATATTAA
>CM055074.1:10536862-10551862 GCA_029204045.2 Tillandsia leiboldiana | reverse complement strand
TTATAACTTATAAGAAATAATTGGAGCAGTGGCAAAACTATGAAGGAGGGACCAAATATATCAATTTAAAATTTTGAACGAATAAAATATAAATTTTTGAAAATTAGGAAGAAAAAAAAATTATAGAAAATTTTTCTATGTTTTAGCCTAATATTAAAAACATTTAATTAAACAATATCATTTGTGTATGTAATAATTACTGGTTGTATTTTGATATTCTATTTGGAAGGTCAAGATTCAAACATTTGAATGTACCTCTTAGAAATGAAGAGCATCATAATTGATTCATGGGTTTAATTTCAAGTCTTGTTATTTTGTATTTTCAATTTAGTTCATTTTTAAAAGAAAGTACAAAACAAATATAGCATGACAAAAAAAAATAAAAATAAAATAAAAGGCTAAATTACATAAAATTTTTCTGTAATATTTCGCTTTTTTATTTTGTCCCCCTGTCTTTTCAAAGCCTACATTTTGCCCCCTCGTAATTACCGAATTGTCTTTAGGGGGCAACGGCGTTAACGGAAGAGGTAAATTGACGAAAATGCCCTTACCTTATATTGAAGAGAGAATAAATTTTAGCTTACTTCCCGCCATTTTTGAAGGATATTTTGGATATATCTAATAATATTTTAAAAAAAATTGACGGTTCACTCACGGAATGATGACGGCGGAGGTAAACGCATATTTCGGTAATTACGAGGGAGCAAAATATAGGTTTTTAAAAGACAGATGGGCAAAGTGAAAATGCGGGATATTACAGGAAGATTTTTTGTAATTTAGCCAAAAAAAAAAAAAAAAAAAAAGTTTGAACCTGGCTAATTAGATAATGAATTATTTTTCTATCTCTATTTATAAGGTAGAAAATCCATGACATTAAAACTGGAGTTCTCTCACCTTTGTGTGTGTGTGTGTGTGTGTTTTTTTTTTTTTTTTTTTTTTTGCTAAAATACAGAATTCTTTTTTTTTTTTTTTTTTTTTGTAAATACCCTTTTTTTTTTCTTTTTCTATTTAATTTTTTAAAATCTAGATTTTACACCCTTAAAAGTTTAGAAAATAATTTTACAGGTTACGGCGTTAACGGAAAGAGTGAAATGACTAAATTATTCCAATTTATTCTATAAAAAAAATATTAATTTTTAATATATTTCTATCATTTTAAGTATATTTTCGATATAAATTATAAAAAATAGATAGAATAATAATAAAATCTGCCGGAAGGGGATTAAATGTATCAACTTAAATTTTTAAAAGAATAAAATATAATTTTTTTAAAAAAATATATATTTATAGGAAGGATTTTTTTAGTAATTTAGCCTTGATTTTTTTTAAATTTTTAATACTATACGGTGAAGTCACAAATATAACACCTGGCATAAAGACCCAGTATTGAGTGAAAAAGATAACTTTTTTAATAAAATCATCACGTAATCCACCAACAAAACTCAAAGTCATCTCACATTCTCCATAGGAGGGAGAAAAAATATTACAACATTTAATTTTTATTTTAATTATTTTTCTATTTTTATTTTCGGTATATAATTGATGACTTCAATATCGCTGAGCTTAATTTACTATAAATTAAATAATAATAATAAAAATTTTATAATTAAAATTATTTTACTATTTTTAAATTTTGATGAAACAAACAGCTATGGAAAGTAATAAAGGGCGAAGCTCCAAAACCACCCCTTCCACCCGTCACCTTCTCATCCTACGCGCACTACGCGTGCATGGCTCACACGCATTAATCACCACCTATGTCACACTTCTCAACACAACTCCCACCTCCCTCTCTCTCTCTCTCTCTCTCTCTCTCTCTCTCAAACAGTTCTTATCTCATCCCACGTAAATAGATTAAGAGTAATGCTACATGTACACCCCGAACGGGTGTACATCCTACACCTCCACCCTTTTAATGGTATTGATATTTTTTACGGGTCACATCAAATGACCACTCATCACACCCCCACCCTTAGATGGGTGGGGGTGTGAGATGTACACCCCTTACGGATGTACAAATAGCATTTTCCATAGATTAATTAATACCACGGATGCATCTTAAAAAATATATATAAATTCAATTTTGTCAACTTTTGTTTTTACTAAGATCTATTTTTTTTTTTTTTTTCAAATTCTAGAATTCTAAGGTATAAAATATATAATATTATAGAAATGTATACACTAATAGTAAATCTTAATATAACAATATTTTTTTAGACAAAAAAAATATTTCTAAATAATTTTTTAATATAGTAAATACTGCCGTTTCAAAAAATATCGTAATATAATTTTTTTATTATATTAAATTTATTTATTAAACAATAAATTTTATTATTATTTTTAATTTTTTGATATATATTTTAAAATATCAAAATTTTAAAATATTATGACGTTTTACAATGTCAGAATATATTTTATTAATATATATTTGGCATAAGAATCGATGTATATGTAATAATTTTTTATTTGCAGACGTTTAATTGATATTTTCAGACATGACGCTAAATTATATTAAAATATTTTTAAATATTATTAAATATTTTAAAAAATAATTTTAAATATTAATTTTAGTGACAGATAATATTTTTCTTTGTAAATAAATCACTCACCATAGCCAGTTCTTCCTCAAACCCCTTTTCTCTCTCTCTCTCTGTCTCTCTTTTCAAAGCTAGTTCTACTTCCTCAACCCTCTCTCTCTCTCTCTCTCTCTCTCTCTCTCTCTCTCTTTTCAAAGCTAGTTCTACTTCCTCAACCCCCTCTCTCTCTCTCTCTCCTCTCTCTCTCTCTCTCTCTCTCTCTGTAAAAGTAGAAAACAATGGATCTGTTGAACTCCATACTGAATTTTGTGGTGCCCCCGGCAAGCATGATCATGATGGCCTTTGCATGGCCAACCCTCTCCTTCATCCATGGGGTGGAGTGGGTCTTCAAGAGCTTGTACAGGGAGAACATGGAGAACAAGGTTGTTGTCATCACCGGAGCTTCGTCCGCGATCGGAGAGGTAAAGAACCTTACGCCACCATGCATGCTGTAAGTCAAATATTAATTAAGAGTCCGGTTGGTCTTAATTACTATCATATATATATATATATATATATATATATATATATATATATATATATAAAATGACACTTATATCAAATATTCGTAAAATATATTCTAATACATAAAAACGTTAGAATTTATTAAAATTTTGACGTTTTAAAGTGTCCAAAAATTTAAAATAATAATAATTTTTATTATTTAATAAATTAATTTAATATAATAAAATATTTATATCACGATGCTTTTTAAAGTGTTATTATTTACTATACTGTAAAAATATTTAAGGATGTTTTTTTTTTCAAAACGTTGTCTAAGAATTATTTTTATATTAAAAAAATTTTTTGTAGTGTATTGTTTTTTGCTTTAACGGAGGCATATAAAACCTACTTTGACTATTATATATTTTAATTTGACTATTTAATCTTTAAATATTTTAATATTGCTACCTAATCTTTGCTTGTTAATAATTTTTTAATTTTAAATATAAAAAAATACTAGATGTACACCCTTACACCCATCCCATCCTGGGGTGGGTGAATTCCACTCGTCACATCGATGTGACGAGTGGATGAATACCCACCCCAAGATGGGGTGGGTGTAGAATGTACACCTCATTTGGGGTGTACACCTAGCACTTCTCTATAGGGTCCGGCTACTATACTCTTACGAGTAAAATTTGTTCGTACTAATAAGTTTTCATCTCTTGAATAAAAAAATGTGCGGTTAGAATTATAGTAGTTTCTAAGATTTTTATTATTTCCCCAACAACCTAGTAAATCCTAGAGGGACCACTATCATCCTAACCGCACATTTTTTCATCCAAGCGTGAAAAAGTTATGAGTACAGAAGAATTTATATTCAAAAGAGTATAATAGTCCTACGCTATATAGGATCCGGTTACTATACTCTTCTTTTGCGGTGATAAATTAACTATATATATATATATATATTATATACTTTTAAAAGTACAAGGTAAATCATACTTGTGAATTTTTTACTATTAGATTTGTATTGAAATTTGTGCAATTGTACTTTTTCTTTCTCTCTCTGTAGTGGATTTTATAATTGCACAAATCTTAATACAAATTCAATGATAAAAAATTCATAAACATGATTTGATTTGTACTTTTAAAAATATATAAGCTCTACTATATATATATATATATATATATATATATATATATATATATATATATATATATATATATATATATATATATATATATATATATAGTTTGTCTTTATGGAGCTAATTAGTATATTTTGTACAAGAATTTGTGTAACTATAAATTAATTAAAATTTTAAAAAATTAGATAATGAATTCAAATGTTCTACTGTTTAGAGAAGTTCCATATATACATTTTTATTCCATATATACATTTGCAATTAGATCAAATTATATATTTGACGAGTAATTAAATAGTTTAAATTAAGCAGATTAAAAAGGTTTGATACTAAAATTAAAATTTTAAAAAATTAGATAATGAATTCAAATGTTCTACTGTTTAGAGAAGTTCCATATATACATTTTTATTCCATATATACATTTTTACCTTCTGCTTTTGACAGCAGTAATTTTAGCAATAATTTTAGCAGGAGTAGAAATAATGACCTTCTGAGTTTTAAAAGCAGCTTCAATTTGAAGCTTTTAATTTTATCGTAGAAAAAATTCTTAAAGGGATAATAATATAGTGTTTTTCATAATAGCACTTTTTCGACAATATTTCATCATACAAAAATTCTATTTTCTACAGCAATCTGAAGCAACTGTGTTTCATAGCTATTAAGTGGCAATAACAATAAGTTCCAATTAATGCTGAAAATCAAACATACATTTATCTATAAGTAATCCATTTTCTTATTTGCTAAAAAGGAGTATCAAAATTTTCCCTGCTATTTTAAGATCCAAGACACATTTTTTTCCCCCGCAAGCAAAGATACTGAAGTTTATTTAATGTTTAATTCAATTGGAGGAACTGACAATGAGATTAGGACTTCTGCTTGAATTCAAGAACTTCTGCTCTGATACCATGTGAATTACGTACCCTCAAGAAACATAAATTTATGCACTCCGACGAGTTTTCATATGCTAACATTATTGTTATGCGAGATTTTCTCATCGATCGTGCAGCAAATAGCGTATGAGTATGCGAGGAGGAACGCGAATTTGGTATTGGTGGCGAGGAGGGAGCACAGGCTGTTTGGAATAAGGGAAAATTGCAGGGTTTTGGGTGCAAAACAAGTCCTGGTCATTGCAGCAGATGTTGTCAAGGAGGAGGATTGTAGAAGATTTATCAGTGACACCATTAGCTATTTCGGCCAATGTATTTTACTCTCTCCTCACTCTAAATTCTAATGAATCCTTCTGCATTTTGCATGAATTTTTCTCTTGTTTGATTTTTAGATTAATAAGAGACTTAATTAGTTTCCTTGAACTTTGACCAAGGGCTTAATCTCGTCCTTAGAATTTGAATTGTAATAATTTATAGCCTCTGAAGTTTGAGTCAGACACTTTCACTTTCATTGTAGTTTCCTATTTAAATGTAGTAAATTTAGTAGTTGTATTGGCAAGGATTTAAGTGTCGTGGTTCGAGATTATATCAAAAATTTGCTTGGCACGATATACCGTGCGAATGTCGTGGCTCAGGATTGCGCCAGAAGTGTACGGGAGTGGTATTGTGTCGATATTTTGTGAGCACAGCATAGCATAATCTTAGTGAAAACTTAAGATTTTGGATAAAAGTAGGGACTTAATTATTATGCAGGACAAACTTTATGAGCAAATTGTTACAAACTTGAAATTTAACTTCTGCTTTATTTTTTCCCCCCTCCTTTAAGCCCAAAAAAATTATGATGAAACTTATTTTATTTGAAATGTTAGGAAACTAATCTACTCTGTTTGTTCAATTTTCTGTTATTCTACTTGACAGTGAATCATCTTGTGAACACTGCTAGCCTAGGACATACCTTCTACTTTGAGGAGGCCTCAGACACTTCAATTTTCCCTCATATGATGGTAAATACTACGAAATTTAATGCGTTTACTTAACTTTCCTGATGATGTTTTCTTTCTCTGAATTAGTTCGCGAAAGTCGCAAATATATAGTACACAGGTTCTAATATTTCAGAATGGCAAAGTGACAACCGCGTTTTAACCGTAGTGTTATCAAATCGAAGTATAGTCGGAGTATACATTGTTTTATCTTCTAGTTGATTTCATTTTGATTTTCTTGTATCAGGATATCAATTTCTGGGGAAATGTTTATCCGACGTACATCGCCCTTCCTTACTTGAGGCAAAGCCACGGCCGAATCCTCGTGAATGCATCAGTCGAAAGCTGGTTACCGATGCCGAGGATGAGCCTTTACGCAGTTGAGTACCAGATACTCTTCTAATCAATGCTCAATGCAAGTACTAAGTTAATAAAACTATGTAAATTATTGTTTGCTATTTGTGGTTGATTTTATAGGCTGCGAAGGCGGCGGTGATAAATTTCTACGAGTCGCTTCGGTTCGAAGTGAAGGATGATGTTGGGATCACGATCGCGACTCACGGGTGGGTCGGCAGCGAGCTGAGCAGCGGCAGGATTATGCTCGAGGAAGGAGCGGAGATGCAGTGGAAGGAAGAGAGAGAGGTATTTCGAAGTGATCTCAATCAAATTTCCGCAAAACATGCAATTGCGCATTTGGTTGTGCTACTCAAGCACTTTGGTGTTAGAAGAAGTTCAGGTTTGGATATTTTTACTAACATTTTAATCTCTTGTCACTTTAGGTTCCGCTCACCGGAGGTCATGTCGAAGAGTTTGCTAAGATGATGGTGGTAGGGGCATGCCACGGCAATGCATATGTGAAGCACCCGAGCTGGTATATTTTTGAACTCATATTCGCGAAAAACTTTATTTTTTGAGAAATAGGCAGCATGCTGCCGCTTCATTCATAGAGAAATGAACTCGGCTACGGGATTGAGGCAGCTAGGCCTCATACAGAGAGAGAGAGAAAGAGAGAGAGAGAGAGAGAAATTAAATGCAGAAAGAGTTCCAATTAGATCTAAGAGAGCGGGTAACAACTCGCAAATTTCCCAGACTTTGTTTTTTATTATCAAAACGACGACTATTACGTTCCAACCACAAGGTCCACCAGCGATGCTTACAAGTTCCCTTCTCTAGTAAGCTCCTTTTTTGAGTTTAATTTACTCGTTTCCCACAACTTATCAACAGCTGAGCAATTTCGCACCTCTAACTTATTCGAAAGCAAACCCTCCAGCAAAAATCTCGAAGTATCACAACATACAAAGAGGTGATCTGCTGTCTCTGTTACCCCCAGACAGAGAGTACAGTTACTGTTAGATGTGACTCAAAATCAGAATCGCTTCGATATTATGATTCAGGTTCGCCGACGGCTTCGCGGTGCGACAGGAAATTTTGCGGATGTCTGTGGTGGAAGCGAAGGGCTCGGGCCGCTAGGCCCGAGCCCGAAGCCCACCACTGACATCGGACGGGGGGTGCGGGGGGCGGAGCCCCCCGCGGTACGGATCCGATCCGCTAAGGGAAAAACCCTAATTTCTCTTTTGTTTGCCCTAGAGAGATCGAGCGATTGTATCATCACGAACTCTTGTATTCCCTCTTTTCTACATAGTGAAATCTCTCCTCTTTCGCCCGTGGTTTTTTCCCTGCAAAGGGTTTTCCACGTAAATCTGTGTGTTAATTCTCTGTCATGCAATTTTGGTTTTACTTTCTGTCGTGATCGCCAATTGATTTTGTTTAGTTTGTGCGCTCGTTGCTAACAAACTGGTATCAGAGCCCTGTTCATCGATTAGGGTTTCTTCTCATCAATGGCGTCCATGAAGTATGATCTCCCATTGCTCGATCATAGCACAAGGTTTACGTTATGGCAAGTGAAGATGCGCGCAGTTCTGGCTCAGATGGATCTAGAGGATGCGCTGCTCGGGATGGAAAAGATGTCTACATCCCTCAGTATGGCGGAAAAGGAGAAGATGAATCGGAAGGCTCTTACGCAGATCCAACTGCATCTTTCGAACGAGATCTTACAGCATGTCATTAAGGAGAACTCTGCTGCGAGCTTGTGGCTGAAATTGGAGTCATTGTGTATGACGAAAAGTCTTACCAACAAACTCCATATGAAGCAGAAGTTATACTCTCATCGTCTGATTCAAGGTAAGAGTATAAAATCTCATCTCGATGATTTTAAAGAAATCATTACGGATCTGGAAATGCTGGAAGTAAAATATGATGATGAAGATCTAGCATTATTACTGTTATGTTCTCTACCATCTTCCTATACAAATTTTAGAGATACTATGCTTTATGGACGTGATACCATATCTTTGGAAGACGTCTCAACTGCCCTACTCTCGAAAGAGAGGATCGATAAGGAGATGAGTGGTACCACTGAAAGTCAGGCAGAAGGTTTGTTCACAAGAGGAAGATCCAAGCAGAGAAGTTTCGAAGACAGCAAAGGAAAGGCTAGGTCGAAATCCAGGCACAGAAACTTGATGTGCAATTACTGTAAGAAGAAGGGCCACATTAAAGCGGACTGTTTCAAGTTGAAAAGAAAGGAACAGACCGAAGGAAGAGGTGATCAGAGGGGAAGAGAAGGTTCAAAATCTGCTGAAGCGAGTGTAGCAGAAGACTATAGCAGCGAGGGGAATGTGCTGCTGGTCTGCGATGATCAATCCAGAGCCAGCACAGAGTGGATTCTTGATTCAGCATGCTCGTTCCATATGTGTCCTAACAGGGACTGGTTCTCCACTTTTGAAGCTGTGAATGGTGGGGTTGTTTTGATGGGCAACGATGCATCCTGCAAAGTTGTCGGACGAGGAACGGTAAATATCAAGATGTTTGATGGCATTGTGAGAACGCTTACTGATGTCAGGTACGTTCCACAATTGAAGAGAAATTTAATTTCTTTGAGTACCCTCGACTCTAAAGGATATAAATACACTGGTGGAGATGGAGTTCTAAAGGTTTCGAAAGGAGCCATTGTTGTGATGAAAGGACGAAGGCAGGAAGGAAAACTTTATGTGTTGCAAGGTTCAACTGTGACAGGTGGAGCTGCAGTATCCTCTTCATCTATGTCAGATTCAGATGTAACAAAGCTGTGGCATATGAGGCTGGGACATATGAGTGAAAAAGGATTGACATTGCTGAGTAAGAGAGGACTTCTTTGTGGCCAAAGTACAGGAAGTCTGGACTTCTGCAAACACTGCGTATTTGGGAAGCAGAAAAGGGTTAGCTTCAGCAAAGCAGTCCACAGAACAAAAGGAACACTTGACTACATCCATTCAGATCTTTGGGGGCCAGCACCGGTTCCCTCTAAAGGTGGTGCAAAGTACATGCTGACCTTCATCGATGATTATTCAAGGAAGGTTTGGACATTCTTTCTGTTGCACAAGAATGATGTATTCAAGACCTTCAAGCAGTGGAAGACCTTGATTGAGAAGCAGACAGGAAAGCAAATTAAGCGCCTTCGCACAGACAATGGACTCGAATTCTGTTCAGGAGAGTTCAATGAGTTCTGCAAAAATGAAGGAATCGAGAGACATCGTACAGTTCCCTACACGCCGCAGCAAAACGGCGTAGCAGAACGTATGAACAGAACACTCATCGAGAAGACAAGATGTTTGCTTTCGAATGCAGGATTTGGTCAGGAATTTTGGGCAGAGGCAACTTCTACGGCTTGCTACTTGGTGAATAGGTCTCCGTCGACTTCCATTGATCTCAAAACTCCAGAAGAGGTATGGTCTGGTCACCCTCCAAATTATTCTGATTTGAGAATATTCGGTTGTCCAGTTTATGCACATGTGAGTCAAGGAAAGCTAAAACCTAGGTCGAAAGAATGCAAATTCTTGGGCTATGCTTCTGGTACAAAGGGTTTTAGGTTGTGGTGTCTTGAGGATAAGAAAATTATAATCAGTAGAGATGTTAAGTTTAACGAGACTGATATGCTTCGCCGAAAGGAGGAGTCGCATGTTCCTTGTGATACAGGTACAGATACAGGTGCAGATGCAACAAAGAAATTTGTCGAGTTGGAGTATCAAACAAACTCTAAAGTTCAGGTCACTCCGGCATCAGGTATCACTTCAGGCGATTCTGTTCCTGCGGAGCCTCAGGCGCCACCACAGACAGACACACACTCTATAGCTAGAGATCGACCGAGGAGGCAGATCAGACCACCGCAGAGATATGAAGACACGGATCTGGTGGCCTATGCTTTTGTGACTGCACAAGAAACAGATGCACTTGAGGAGCCATCTACTTACACAGAGGCAGTCTCATGTACTGATTCCGCTAAGTGGATGCTCGCTATGGAGGAAGAGATGGAATCTCTTCATAAGAATCAGACTTGGGATTTAGTGAAGCTTCCTAAAGGAAAGAAAGCTGTTCGATGTAAATGGGTGTTCAAGAAGAAAGAAGGCACACAGGGAACCGAGAGTATCAGATACAAGGCTCGATTGGTGGCAAAAGGATACAGTCAAATTCCAGGTGTCGACTTCAATGATGTCTTCTCACCAGTGGTGAAGCATACATCCATTAGAGTTTTGCTCGGTTTGGTTGCCATGGATGATCTAGAACTTGAGCAACTAGATGTGAAGACAGCTTTTCTACATGGCGAATTAGAGGAAGAGATCTATATGCAGCAGCCCGAGGGATTCACAGTTGAGGGAAAAGGAAATCATGTGTGCAGATTGAAGAAATCGCTTTATGGATTAAAGCAATCTCCAAGGCAATGGTATAAGAGGTTTGACTCTTTTATGATTAGTCATGATTTTTATAGAAGCAATTTTGATAGTTGTGTCTATATAAAGAAACAAATTGATGGTTCTTTCATTTATCTTCTACTCTACGTGGATGATATGTTAATTGCTTCTAAGAACATGGCTAACATAGATAAGCTTAAAGATCAGTTGAAATCTGAATTTGATGTTAAGGATTTAGGTGGAGCGAAGAAGATACTTGGTATGGAGATAAAACGGAACATAAGTGCAAAGAAACTACAGTTGTCTCAGAAGGCATACATCCAGCGTGTTTTGGAACGGTTCTGCTTAAAGGATGCCAAGCCAGTAAGTACCCCCTTCGCTACACATTTTAAACTTTCAACTGATTTAGCGCCAAAAACAGATGGGGATAAAGCATACATGGAACGAGTCCCTTATGCCAGCGCAGTCGGAAGCATTATGTATGCTATGGTTTGTACGAGACCAGACCTTGCGCACGCTGTTAGTGTGGTAAGCAGATACATGGCAAATCCAGGAAAACAACATTGGCAAGCTGTGAAATGGATTTTAAGGTATTTGCGAGGTACTACAGATGCATGTTTGGAATTTGGGAAATCTGAAGCAAGCCTAACCGGTTTTGTAGATTCTGATTATGCAGGAGATCTTGATAAGAGAAGATCACTTACCGGTTATGTTTTCTCACTTGGTGGATGTGCAGTCAGTTGGCGATCTTGCTTACAACCCACGGTTGCATTATCCACGACGGAGGCTGAATACATGGCAATTACAGAGGCTGTGAAGGAAGGCATATGGTTGAGAGGCTTATTCAATGAATTAAGCATAAGCATTGAAAAGGTTACAGTATTTTGTGACAGTCAGAGTGCTATTTATCTGACAAAGGACCAAATGTTCCATGAGAGAACAAAGCATATTGACATCAAGTATCACTTTGTTCGCGAAGTTTTTGCTCAAGGTAACATTGCGGTGAAGAAGATTAGCACATTGGAGAATCCAGCTGATATGTTGACAAAGCCTCTTCCGCATGTCAAGTTCAAGCACTGCTTGGACTTGATTAGCATTGCTTGCTGATTGGAGTGCCCTTAGGGGCTTGTGGAGGAGGTGGAGAGTTATCATTGATGTTTTATTTAAAGGGGATTTCGAGTCAAGGTGGAGATTTGTTAGATGTGACTCAAAATCAGAATCGCTTCGATATTATGATTCAGGTTCGCCGACGGCTTCGCGGTGCGACAGGAAATTTTGCGGATGTCTGTGGTGGAAGCGAAGGGCTCGGGCCGCTAGGCCCGAGCCCGAAGCCCACCACTGACATCGGACGGGGGGTGCGGGGGGCGGAGCCCCCCGCGGTACGGATCCGATCCGCTAAGGGAAAAACCCTAATTTCTCTTTTGTTTGCCCTAGAGAGATCGAGCGATTGTATCATCACGAACTCTTGTATTCCCTCTTTTCTACATAGTGAAATCTCTCCTCTTTCGCCCGTGGTTTTTTCCCTGCAAAGGGTTTTCCACGTAAATCTGTGTGTTAATTCTCTGTCATGCAATTTTGGTTTTACTTTCTGTCGTGATCGCCAATTGATTTTGTTTAGTTTGTGCGCTCGTTGCTAACAGTTACCCGGCCCCGTCCAACCCCTTCTCAGCAATATGTCAGCGGTCAGCACCCTACGTCTCAAAACTAACCAAATAAAAATTTTAACTTTCAAGGGAATTTTGATCTTCCATAATTGAACAAACCGCCTGTCTATTTCACCGCTATCTTGTAGAAACCGATACAGAGATTTGACCGTGAACAATTCCAACTGCGTCCAGCGCCATTTAATAACATCCCTTCTGTCAGTCAGTTGCATGCCTGATAGGGTTTCTTGGAAATTTCTTAACGTCCTTTCTTCCAGAGATGACCATGGAACAAAGCCCGAAAGAATTGTCCTTCATCTCTACCTGTTGTCGCCAAAGCAGTCTTTCACCCGGTAGGTCTTGTATAGTATAGTACAAAAAATAGTAGGGAATTGTGTTAGAAGGGATGAGCGCCCTAGAAAAATGTCCGACCAAAAACACATCCTTCCGTCGTCTCCAACCGAGAAGGAGTTACCGCACTTTAAAATATCCCTGGTCTTTAAAACACTCCGCCACCACTGAGAGCGCGGTTTGAACGAAGCCCCTTCTTTAAGTGGTCTCCTTCGCGTGTAGTATATTCCTTGAATAAGTGGGCCCCATAAGTTGGGCGCAGGAGAGAAAAACCTTCACCACCACTTCCCTAGTAGAGCTAAGTTCAACATCTCAAGGTCCTTGACCCCTAGTCCTCCATCCTTCCTATCCTTGTATACCGCCTTCCAACTTACCAAGCATTGACCCCCTTTAATGATAGTCCCTCCTTTCTAGAAGAAAGCCCTTCGGAGCGATTCGATACGACGTATTACCCATTTGCGAGCTTTAAAGACAGAGAAGAAATAAAGAGGAAGGTTTGAAAGTACCGAATTAACGAAGATGAGTCTCCTTTCCTATGAGAGGAGTTTGGCCTGCCAGTTTTCATTTCTTTTCTTTATTTTATTTATGATACTCCACCAATCCTCTTTCTGAATACGACCTCTCATCAGTGGAAACCCGAGGTACCTAATCGGGAACGAGCCCAGTTTACACTCGATGATCTCTGCAAGTCTCTCTCCTATCTATTCCTTGCTACCGAGATAGAATAGCTCGGACTTATTCCTGTTAATCTTAAGTCCAGATGCCCACTCAAATAATTCACACAAACCGAAGATTACACACTTGCCTGTCTTTTTTCTTGCAAAAAAAGATAGTGTCGTCCGCATACCGAATAATCGCAATTTTAGCCTCCTCTGTAGGACCTACCCCTCTTAGAAGATTATTGTCGACCGCTCTTTCCATCATCCTTGTCATTCCTTCCGCCACCAACAGATAGAGAAATAGGGACAGAGGGTCACATTGACGTAGACCCCTCTTTAATTTAATCCATTTCGAGGAAGCCTCGTTAATCAAAATTGCAATCTTGGCATTAGCGATACACTAGTCTATTCAACCGCATCATTTCTGGCTAGCCCCTAGCCATTTTAGGATACTTTTAAGAAAATCCCAGTTTACTCTATCAAAAGCCTTTTCGAAATCTGCTTTAATGCCTACACATTCCGTTTGCGCTTTCGAGCACCAACTAATGATCTCGTTTGCAGTGACAAAAGAGTCCGGGATTAACCTACCTTTTAAGAAGGCCGTCTGCGAGGGGGAGATGATCTTGTGCATCACCTTTTCTAATCTGTTCGCTAGAACCTTGGAAATAATCTTTTGAACACCATTAATGAGACATATAGGCCTGAAGTCATTAGCTGATTTAGTACATTCTTTATTTGGAGTCAAACAGATATGAGAGTAATCGATGGGCTCGGTATTCAATGAACCATTGTACAGGTCCTCAAAAATATTAAGGAGGTCAACTTTAATCACATCTCAAAACTTCTGAAAGAAGGCCAAACTGTATCCGTCTGGACCAGGGGCTTTATCACCACCCAACTGAAAAGTGGCATTTTTTATCTCTTCTGTTGTAAAGGGAGCTATAAGATTATTCGAGCTTAAAAAGGTTCTGTCGCTAAAAGGGCCGCTCCAATCCCCTAAAGTCGGAAGGGTGCAGCTCTCTGGAGCATATCTTTCCTTGAACTTGTTGTAAAAGTACTCACTCATATCCTTTTCCCTAGTAATTCTTCTCACTTCGTCTTCAATTACCTCAATGTGATTTATTCTCTGCCTTCCATTAGCTATTGCGTGGAAGAATTTAGAGTTGTCATCCCCTTCTTTTAACCAATGTTGTTTGGCTTTAGTCTTCCATAGAATCTCCTCATCCCATATAATCCTCTTCAGCTGCGCCTTAGGTTGCCTCCGAATCTCTTGCTGCGTGTCGGACAAATTCTGACATTCCTCTAATAAGTCCATCTTTTGTATATCCTCGGATAAAACCCTCTTAATATTCAAAATGTTGTAGAAGCTAGACGCGCACCATTCTTTTATCCTTTTGCGGCAATGTTGTAATTTTGCTGCGAATGTGAGGACACTGGAACTTCTTCACTCAGTTTCATTCCACCATACTGGCACCATCTTGATAAAGTCCTCTCTAATAAGTCAGACCTTCTCAAATTTGAATGTATTGATAGGTTTTTTCCTAAGCGTCACCAGTAAGAAAGGAGAGTGATCTGAGGTTATTCTAGG
>CM055074.1:10496149-10536852 GCA_029204045.2 Tillandsia leiboldiana | reverse complement strand
AGGTAAGTAAAAATTGTTATAATTTAAGTTTTTATTTAGAATTTTTAAATATTTCATAATTATAAAGCTCTTTTAATTTTTTTTTAAAATTAGTTATTTATAAATTATTTAATTTTAAATTATTTAATTTTGAACTATTTTCAGGATCCATTTATTGATCTCTTTAATTCTTTATAATTTATCAATAAATAGATCTTGAAAAGTTTTGAGAAAAAATATAGTATTTTCTAATTTTATATTTAAATTTTTAAAATAAAAAAAAATGATAAAAATCAAAATAATTTTCAAAATATATATATATAATTTTTTCATCTTTTTCTTATTATTTTGAATGAATTTTAGGATAGTTATTTGTATGTAAAAAAATTGTGTAGATCAATATGACACCTAAGAAAATAGAAGATTATGGTTGGCAGCACGGACGAATGATTGATGGAAACAGATTTCATTGGAAGTGTAATTACTGTAATATGGTCGGAATGGGCGGAGGTGTCACCCGCTTAAAGAAACATATCGCGGGAGATTTTTCTGAAGTATTGAAATGCACTAAAGTTCCTCAGGAAATAAGACATGCAATGAAAATTGAGTTAGAATCTACAAAATTAGCAAAACAGAAAGCGAGGAATGATCGAGATGAACTAGATAAACGAGCAGCCGGGTATCCCTCTGTTGACCCATATAAAGGTACATGTGATGAATTTGATATTGATACTAGAGCTGCCATGGAAGCATCTTTACAGGAAAGATGGCAGCAAGATGAAGTCCAACGACATAGAGCATAATTTGCGACCTCTCAGTTTGATGCCGGTGGCGGGTCTAGATCTGGCTCTACGCCATCAGGTTTATCTCGAAGTGGTTCTGTTGGCCGCATATTCGACAGATTAAAGAAAATACCAAAACAAAAAAGTGGAAAATGTCCAAATATTATAGATATAGACCCAATGGCATTTCCTGGTCCAGATGCTCAACAACAGCGCATATATACAATGCTAAAAAAAGATAAAAAAGGCAGAATTGGTCGAGCAATAGTAAAGTTTTTTTACTTTAGTCATATTCCTTCCTATGTAGTATAGATCAATTATCACTGCCGTACAAAAGGAGGGTCCAGGAGTTGAACCCCCAACACCGTATGAGATCGTCGGCAAATACCTTGATGTGGAGGTCAATAATATCCATGCATGGATAAAAAACTTCAAACAACAGTAGGAGATGTATGGTGTTACCTTAATGTGTGATAGTTGGACATCACATACACATTTGAGCATCATAAATTTTTTATTTTATTGTAATGGCAAGGTGGTCTTCCACAAGTCAGTTGATGTGACCGGTCGATTTGAAGATGCTGATTATATATATATGCATTATTGGAGCAAGTTCTTGGTGAGATTGGTGAGGAAAATGTGGTACAGGTAGTGTCAGACAATGGTTCAAACTACAAGAAAGCTGGCAAACTACTGATGCAAAGGCATCCACACATATTTTGGACTCCTTGTGCGGTGCATTGTATCAACCTAATGATGTCTGACTTTGGTACAATAAATCGGGTAAAAAAGATTATAGATACTGCACAACGTGTATCTAAGTATTTGTATAATCATAATTGGGTCAATGCTTTAATGTCCAAATTCATTGGAGGAGAGATCTGATCACATTCTGGTATCACACGATTTGCCATAAATTTTATCGCTCTAAACAGTTTCCTTAAAAATAAAAATGGTTTAAAGTCTATGTTTGCATCAAATGAATGGCAAACATCTCGTTATGCCTCCAAGCCTGATGGAAAGAGTGTTGAGCAAATAATTTAGTCCACCAAATTTTGGGATTATGTGAAAGAGATTGTTGATATTGTGGAGCCTCTATACGTGGTCCTTCGATTGGTGGATCAGAAAAAAATACCTCAAATGGGACACATCTATCATAAACTGAGGATGGCTAAAGAGACTATCAAGAAAGTCAATCCATTGCGATGTCAATCTTATCTAAAAATTATCGACAAACGTTGGGAAGTTCAGATGGGTCGGGATCTGCACCTAGCAGGCAAGTATAAATTATAACAAAACTATTTGTTAGTGATTATTCAATTGTATTCTTGCATTGTTGATGGAGTTATTATTTTTTTAATGATAGGTTATTATCTTAATCCGTCGTACCACCATCGTTATAATCTTGGATATGATGATGAATTATTAAAGGCATTACGAAATGTCATCAATAGATTGAAAATGGATCCAATGCATGCCGCTCTTGCCATAAATAAGGTACAATAGCTTTTTTAATATATTATTAATTTATTATATGTTAATATGTTAATTCCTTATTATTATAATGTATTATAATATCATAATATAGGAAAAAATATTTCGTGAATCCACTGGAACTTTTGGCGATGCGGGTGCAATTAACGGGAGACACAACACCGATCCCAGTAAGTAACTAAATAATTACATATTTTATATCTAACGATAAACTTATTTTAACATAATTTTAATTTTTAATCGGACAGCTGAGTAGTGGCTATAATACGGTGGATCAGCAAAGCATTTAAAGAAAATTGTTGTGCGCGTTTTATCTCAAACAACAACGTCTAGTGGATGTGAGCGCAACTGGAGTACCTTCGCATTGATACATACCAAAGTGCGTAACCGATTAGCGTACGCTCGATTAGAGAAGCTAGTTTATGTCCACTATAATATGAAGCTCCGTTTAAGATGCATGCGAGCGGAGTATGATAGGGAAAAGGAATTAAAAATTTATGATCCCTTAGATGCAAGCTTTATCAATAATGAATCAGACCCCATATTTGATTGGCTACAAGACAAAGAGAATCAAGAGGACTCTTTGCTCGATGAGTCTGGAGATCCACCACGACCATTCAGGATAATTGCTGAGGAAGCAGGAGTTAGTGATGCAGAAAGATGGGCTAATGAGAATATAGAGGGGTCTCATAATCAGTTAGGTAATGTGCAAGAACAAGCATCTTTGGGCGAAGAATTACAAAATCCCGTGGATGACTCTGATGCAGAATTTGAGCGTCTTATGATGGGACCTGGACATGGTCGCCCACGTCGTACTCAAAGTCAATCAGAAAAATAGAAGACATCGTCTGTCGCAAAGAGACATTCAACAACAGTCATAAGTGGTAAGGGTAAAAAAATTATGACATCGAAGGATCCATTAGATGCAGCTGATGCAATCTCGCTTTATGAAGATAGCGATACATCGACACTATCAGATTCTGAGTTACCACGATCCAAAAATGAATGTAGCGATGACGATGTACACCACCAATAGCAGTGGGGATGGTGGTGGGGATGGTGGTGAATGCATTCCACCAATACAACAGGAGGGTGGAGATGAGGGCAGAGGTGGTCTTATATTTACTGAAGAGCAAAATTTCACTCATGCCACTCAAGATGCTAATCATGGGTCGAGACCACGTCAAACATCTGGAGTGGTATATGATCGCAAAAGGGGTAATAGGCCCTCACAACACGATTATAGGGAAATGAGATAGGGTTTGGAAGCGGTGTCAACTGGGCACCCACGAATGGATGATAATTTGCGCACATAGTTTGATAGTACTTCAGTTTCATCGTATCCCTCATATCAACATGGCTTTTATAGAGAGAGAGATGATTATGATCCATCCATACCTTCATATAGTGAAAGTTCGTATGCCGAATCGTATAGTGATAATACTGCATATCCACATTATCCTTATGATGTTGCAGTCCATATGCCAGTACAAGTAACTGTGGTCGATCATATCAGCGATCCAATTGCATATGAACATTACGTACGCCAATACAATGACATATATCACGAATATATGACTTTTCCACAATACCAGGAATATTTATACCAACATTGTCAAATAAATCTGATATCTGCAGATCACACTATGCCATATGATCAACCGCGATAATCTATGTGGAATTAAGCAGTCTTCTCTCTATAAATATGTAAATTTAAATACTTATTATACTTGTGAATTTATTTATTATATTGTTATTTCTATTCTCTATGAGATATAGTTGTACTTCATATATATAAAAAAATTATCAGTATGTTAATTGGTGAGTGTAGTAAGCTATATATAGCCAATATTCATAATTTTTTGACTAAACAGTTCAAAACAATATTATAAGAGCTTATAGGGAACAAAAAAAATAAAAAAAAATCGTGTCAGAACGTGCCACTGGGAGGTCATGCGTATCCATCGGTACGCAATCGTGCCACGTGTCGGCACGCAAGCGTGCCGGTATCATACCGTGCCAGGCGGCGAGCGGCACGCCCCCGTGCCACGGCACTTCGAACCTTGATATATATATATATATATATATATATATATATATATATATATATATATATATATATATATATATAGTATGGCTGTTATACAGCACTAAGTACTTAGTGCTATTAAGTTTTCCACCGTTTGATCTATCTCTTTGATCATTTTCACCCTTTGGACCATACAATTTTTTCAACTACCTACTAAACTCTAGATGCCTACTATCATCCTAACTGCGCATCATTTTATTCAAGGGTCAAAAACCTACAAGCACTATTGACTTAATACTTTTAAAAGTATAAGAGCTCAATTATATATATATATATATATATATATATATATATATATATATATATATATATATATATATATATATATATATATATATATATATATATATATATATATATATATATATATATATATATATATATATATATATATAGCGTAGGGCTACTATACTCTTATGAGTATAAATCCTTTGTACTCATAACTTTTTCACCCTTGGATGAAAAAATGTACGGTTAGGATGATAGTGGTCCCCCTAGGATTTACTAGGTTGTTGGGGAAATAGTAAAAATCTTATGAACTATTATAATCCTAACCGCACATTCGTTCATCCAAGGGATGAAAACTTATGAGTACGAAAAATTTTTACTCATAAGAGTATAGTAGTCGGATCCTCTATATATATATATATATATATATATATATATATATATATATATATATATATATATATATATATATATATATATATATATATATATAGAGAGAGAGAGAGAGAGAGAGAGAGAGCTTATAAGCTTTTAAAAGTACAAGCTCAAATATACTTGTGAATTTTTTACTATAGAATTTGCATTGAGATTTGTGCTATTGTAAAGTCCACTAAAGAGAGAGAAAGAGAAAGCACAATAGCATGGATCTCAATACAAATTCAATGGTAAAAAAATCACAAGCATATTTGGGCTTGTGCTTTTGAAAGTATATAGGCTCTTTTATATATATATATATAGAGCTAGACTGGAATACTATTAATAGTACCAAGTCATTGGTGCTATTAAGTTTTTAACCGTTGAATTAAGAGATGTGTGGTTGAGATGATAGTGGGCCCCTTGGGTTTAATGGGTGGTTGGAGAAATAGTAAAATCTAATGGGTGAAAATAATTAAAGGGGTTGATTTAATGGTAGAAAACTTGATATGACCAAATGCTTGGTACTATCGATAGTATAGTAGCCGGACTCTATATATATATACTAGTCAAGATACGTGTGCTGCACGTGTTAATTAGTGTAGGTTTTTATATATATATAAAGATCCACACGAATCTAAATAGGTACTATCAAACACTTGAGGGGGGGTGAATAGGTGTAATACTTAAAAAACCAATCTCAGTGCAAAATAAAAACCAATGCGGAAAATAAAAAACAGCACACCGAGATATATGTGGAAACTCCAATCCAGGAGAAAAACCACGGGACCAACACGCAATAACAATCCACTAAGAATAGAAGAATAACAAGGTGATTACCGACTCCACGGACTCAACCCCTCCTTTAACTTCTTCGGACCTTGCGCTCCACCGATTGCACGTCCACTGCACACGTTCGAATCCACGAACGCCACTCGAATCCACGAGCACACGTTTCGAATCCACGAAACGCCTTCAACACACCGAATCCACGTTGCCACGTCGAATCCACGACGCAAACTCAGCCGGTAAGAATATTGGCTTCGATGGTGATCCTTTGCTTAGATTATCATTGAGGAATCGTAGAAGAAATCTCTAAGCAAAGACTAGATCAATTCGACAAAAGATAGATCTTGGAAGAACCGTCGAATTGACCTAAAAGAGGCTATAAAGAAGAACGATAAAAACCTAGCCTCTAGGGTTGCTCTCAAGTGTTTTATAAATTCATCGGTAGTTCTTGAGAAACCCTAAGTGTCTATTTATAGTTTAAAAACCTTTGGAAAGAGATAAGCATCAAAAACTAACCTTTTCTAGAATTTTACAGGACGACGGTCCGGACTGGAAATCCTGCGGTCCGGACTGTCATGACGAAACAGTCAATTTCCAGAAAAATATACGTTCGGAGTCCGGACTGAAATATCCACGGTCCGGACTGTTCATGCAATTCCATCAGAATTCACGTTCGGGGTCCGGACTGAAATATCCACGGTCCGGACTGGAATTGCGCATGAACTGACCTATGTTCGGGGTTCGGACTGTAATGCCCGATCCGGACTCTGAACATGTAGTATGTCCAGTTTTTGATTTTTAAGCAATTAAAAATTCATCCAAGTATTTCTACACTATAAGAAGTATTCGGATCACCAAAAATATTTAGTTAAACGTACTTGATCCTTTTGAATTCTTTTTGCTTGAGATTGATGTATATGATCCACAATTCTTCTACTTCAATCTTCAAGACTCAAAACACTGAGTGTCAACTTGAGCTCTTGTTGAATCTTCGATTACTGATTGACAATTTGATCACTTCAAGACTCCGACTCAACTCACGAAATATGCCAACACAAAAAGCTGTAACAATCTCCCCCTTTGGCAATTTCGTGACAAAACCCAAAAATACATAAAACGCTCAAGACACTCATCTTAAACCAAAAAATCGAAACTCAATGTCATCACCAAAACATTGACTTTCTTTGCGTGAAAGATCCAATAAACAAAAATTACATTTAAACCAGTCTTAGAACAAACTCTATGACTTAGGACTTGGAGTCTTAAAGTGATGTAGATCCTGCAAAACAAAACTCCAAACAAATCAAAAGTCAGTTGTCAGAAATTAAAGTTATATCCTACATTTGATTCGTCCTTTTGGTTCTTTTTGTTTTTCGGCTCCTTTTTCATCATCTCCCCCTATCTCGATGATCTCATCTCCGTCTCCCCCTATCTCGATGATCTCTTCTCCCCCATTTCTCTTCTCCCCCTTTTTGTCACAAATTGTCAAACAGTGAACATACTGGACAAAAGGAAATCACTAATAGCATTAGTTCATAGAGAAAGAGAGATAAAAGCTCAGTTCCGGTATATAACAAAAACACAGATTGCGTACCGGTACTCGAAAGCAAAAATCAAATAATTTCTTGAAACAAATCCAGATTTTGAAATATTTGAATTACCGATTTGTATTCCATCAAGAAAACAATTTAAGTGCTTGAAAATAATATGAGATCACATAGATGTCATTCAATCTAATTAATTTTACAAAAATTAAAAAGATTTACTCCGAAATCATGAAAAACAAAGATAAAACATTATAAACCGTTTTTCATATTATATACGTCAAACACAAGTCATCAAAAATAATCTAGAGATCCAAACTCTATCAAGATGTAACGGATTTACAAAGATGACTTACAGAGATTTCCAAATGACATCAATTTGATTTCTACCCTTTCAAATTTGAGATAAACACTAAAATATCTAAGGGTGGCTCTTTGAGCACCTTTCAACTATCCCACCTTATACCAACCAGGAGATTAGTCAAAATAAGAACTTTGAATATAAATCTCCGAATGCTTCAACTAAAAAATTTCAAAAATATTTTCCTAGCATTCAAAACATGTGGTAGCTTCACACACAAACCGGACGACCGGGGTGACAGCTCTTTCCAACATGTGGTGGTAGTTTTCACACTCCTTTCGGATGTAACTCTTTCCACATCTTTTGCAATTGATTTCATTACCCTTGTAAGAAAATACAATCTCTTATGTGAAAGAATTAAATCCCAAATTTTAGTCTATCGGTTGTCTCATGTTTACCACAATGAATTCACACAACCGAGATAGGTTAACTATCAAAAACTACTATAATGAAGTATCTTCAAGAATTATGATTATGGAGTAAAGTTGATAATTCATATAAAATTAAATTGGAGTGATTGAAAGTGAAACCCTTTTTATTCAATGCACTTGTTTGTTAAAAACCCTTTTGTTCAAAAACAAAACATAAAAACGAAGAGCATTGAAAACATGTAATGCAGAGATTCAGAAAAATATGAAAGGAAAACCAATCAAAGCATTACATACAGTCATAAGCTATTTAGAACTTAAGACAAGGAAAGATATCACCTTTCCGAATCTAAAATCGTCGAATTTTGGGTTGTCTTGATTCATTGAGGCCGGGAGATGATAGCTTTGACTGTTGGTCCACCTTAGGTCTTTGCCTCGCAATGATCCACTTGTATGATTGATGTTGTGGCTCGGACCTTTGGTGGGTTGAGTGAACTCCATTGACTTGATGAGTCTTTTGATTCCGTTGAGTTCGCTCCGTAGATGAAGTTGCCGAAGAATTCTTCTTTCTCTTTTTCGGGCACGTCTTCATCAAGTGTCCTTCAAGTCCACATTGGTGACAAGTTCTTCCTCTCAATTTAATTGTGGAACTTGAAGCCTTCACAGTTTGGTTCTTTTTAAATCCCAAACCAACCTTGCTTGTTTGACCCAATTCGGACATACAATCAAGTTTCTTGGAACCGGTTGAAATCCTTTGTATGTCGGATTTGAGTTGATGAACTTGCTTGGTCAAAGCCTGGTTGGTGACATGAATCTCCTCAAACTGCTTTTCAAGAAAATCAATCTTGTTAATATGGGAATTAACGATCGTTTCCGATTGATTTATCTTTTCTTGGAGGATTTTATTATTATCCAATAAAAGCTTTCGTTCCTCCTCGAGATCATGAAGTTTTGTCTTTAAAGCATGATTCTCGTCTTGAATCTCAAGTCGTTGCTTCCTCAACTTCTTAATATGCTTGGCCATCTTCTTTGATTCCGTAAGAAGTTGTTGATATGCCTCAACGAGTTCTTCTTCGTCCGACTCCCCCTCACTTGATGACTCTCCATCGGATGTTGATGTTTTATGCAAAATCAAAGGAATACAGTCAGTGATTAAAGATGATATGCAAACATTAGAAGAGGGAATTTGAGAAGCATGTAAGGCAACAACTTTTTCCTCTATACTTGAGGTCGATTCATTAGAAGTAGAATCGTCCCAAGTTTTCGCTTGCAAAGCCTTCTTTTTATATGATTTCGGAGAAGGACAATCCGTTGAAATATGGCCGTAGCCTTTGCATCTATAACATTGGATTTCCCCTTCGAATTCATCTTTTTCATTAGAAGGTTTTGCAACGACTTTGTGATTAGAGGATTTAGAACCCGATGATCCTTTAGATGGTTTCGAGGATGAAGATCCATTGGTTCGATTCTTCCAAAACTTCTGACGAAATTTCTTTACGATCCGCGCCAATTGTTCTTCAAAATCGGCAAAAGAGATTTCATCGTCGGAACTTGATTCGCCATCTTCTTCTCTTGTTGATTTGAATGCAATGCCTGTAATCTTAGAAGAAGACTTGGAAGAAACTTGATTAGTAGGAAAAGTCATCTCATAAGTTTGTAAAGCACCTACTAATTCCTCTACTCTCATATCATCCGGATGACTAACGGTTTCAATGGCGGTAACCTTTGCCCTAAACCGTTCCGGAAGAGTCCGAAGTATCTTTCTTACAATTTTCGACTCCGGGATCTTTTCTCCTAAATTAGCACAAGTATTGATTACATCTTGAAGTCTAGTGTAATAATCTGTAAACAATTCATGCTCTTCCATATGAATAGAGTCAAATTGACTTGTAAGCATCTGGAGCTTTTGAATTTTTACAACATTAGTACCCTCATGTGTAATTTTGAGAATATCCCAAATTTCCTTCGCGGTTTCACACGCGGAAATTCGTGTGATCGAACTCAGTCGATGAAAGAGAATTAAATAAAGCGTTCATACCTTTCCCATTGTAAGAAGATCTTTCGAATTCCTCTTTGGACCATCTAGAGCGAGGTTTTGGGGTAGTAGAATTTCCTACTTCCTCAACAGGATGTGTTGGGTCGTATATAATACGGATCTAAATAGGAGAAGAAACACCTAGAGGGGGGTGAATAGGTGTAAACGTATAAACACTCCAAAAAAATCGTTGCGATAAAACCCAATGCGGAAAATAAAATAACACGCAAGATTTTTACGTGGAAAACTCCATCACCGGAGTAAAAAACCACGGGACCGATAACACGGCAGAAATCCACTAGAATTAAAACACGTACAAGGTGATTTACCGTACACACTTACGACTCAACCTTTTCCATACGCTCCTAGAGGATCTTCTCCGCTCGCTCCGACGCTTCTCGAATCCACGATCTGCGCCCAACGCCGAATCCACGGCGTCCAACGTCGAATCCACGACGTCCGACCGAATCCACGGTCTTCACCCAATAGCACCGTTCGAATCCACGAACGTGCCTCGCTCCGAATCCACGAGAGCGATTGAACCTTGAATCCACAAGGACACGCGAATCCACGCGCCGATTTTGGGGTAAATCGTTGTTTTTTGGGTGGTGATGATCCGCCGAATACTTAGATCAAAGATAGATCGGAAATACCATCTAAGTATTCATTAGTTTGATTCAACTCAAGATGTGAGTATGAAAACCTAGAATCAAACTAATCAATATAGATGAAGAAACATAGAGTATTCTCTAATGATTTCCTTTCTTCTCTATATGTGGATCTATAGCCGTATAAGATGATACAAGAAAATGACGGCTATGTGGATTCACCCTAGAAAGAGAGTCATAGGGTGTATTTATAGGTTAGAAACCCTAGGAAGGAGATAAGAATCAAAAACCAACCATTTCTGGATTTTTACGGACGGCGATCCGGATCGTGATAACTAGGATCCGGATCGTCATAACAAAACAGCCAATTCCAGAAAAACGAAGGTTCGGGATCCGGATCATGTGACTACGATCCGGATCGTTCATACAGTTTACCAAACATCAACGTTCGGGATCCGGATTGCGAAGCAAGATCCGGATCGTTCAAGGTAGATGGTAAACTCAACGTTCGGGATCCGGATCAAGAGACTACGATCCGGATTGCGACGATGTATGAACGAACCACCTTCGGGATCCGGATCGAACAACCTGATCCGGATCCTGAACATGTCCCAAGTCCAGTTTTTGATTTTTATGCAATGAAAGATTCTTCCAAGTGTTTCTACACTACAAGAAGTATTCGGATCACACAAATTCTTTAGTTAAACATACCTGATCCTTCTGAATTCTTCTTTCTTGAGATTGAGTTAAATGAATCAACTTTTCTTCACCTTCAATCTTCAGGACTTGAAACTTTCACGAAACTACGCCAACACAAATTCCGTAACAATCTCCCCCTTTGGCGGTTTCGTGACAAAACATAGATCCACTAAAGAAAATTCAAAAAGATATTTTTGTTGCTATCACCATACAACAAAAATTTACAATGGAGATCCAAAATACAATACATGAGTTAAACTCCTAAAACAGACTCTAGACTTAGACATCTGTACTCTCTGCAAAAAGAAATCATTCTTGACAAAAGAAATCGTTAGATACCTCAAGAATTTTGTACTATTCAAAAACCGCAAACAGAGATGAAGTTTAAACTCATTTATACTTACCATGACATTTATATTCAGATATGTAAACAGATCATAGTTAAAAAAAAACCAACATATCTTCTTTACACGTAAAAACCAAATGTCATGAACATGTTTGTGACAAACTAATATATATAGATATGTAATAGATCAGAGTTAAGAACCAACATATCTTCTATGCAATCAAAAACCAAGTGTCACAAACTTGTTAGTGAACATCAACTTGTTAGTTATATTACATGCCCAAATAGTTAGCAAATAGTTAGTCGAGGCATGCATTCAAACAAATGGAAAAACCAAAAGTTGAAGTTCTACTTACCTTGATGTATCATGATTCATACCATCATTCATTGTTCATTGTTCAAATCATTGTTCTAAACTCTCTCCCCCTTTTTGTCACAAAACAAAGCCAAAAATTACAGAAGTGGAGAGAATGATTAACAGTTTAAGTTCGAGAACTAAAATCTCAAATAAAACAAAACTTGCACAACAGTAGGATTTAAACATATGCATAAAAACAGAAATTAGAAGGATACGGATTATTCAGACTCGTCTGAACTGATACAGCCGAGGATTTGGAAAATCTTCTTTATTCGCTTGTTCATTGCTGATTGCTTTTTATTTACCTTCTTTATTTCTTCCTTTACCTCAATCAGTTCATTTGATATACGTTCTTGCTCGTTGGAGAGCCTTTGCTGTTCTTTATAGATTGAGGTAACAGAAGCATCATCATCAGAAGTTGATTGTGGTGCTTCTTGTGCCGGAGGTGCTGGTTGAACTGGAGGAGCTGCTGCCGGTGCAGAGGTTGTTGCTTGTTGTCGTTGTTCTCGTTGCCGGTGAAGAGGTATGAAAGGTTCATCTGGCTTCGTCGAGAGAGACTTCACAATTGTCGTCTCATTAATGGTGCCCAAACTGTACATGTATGAGCTCGCGCTTGTATCGACTTTAAACTTTCTAAGGATGCGCATGATAATCATTGGATAGGGTAGTCTCTCTGAGGCGTGAGAGTGTTCCACATATCGCGCCATCCTTGACCAAATGAGATAAGGAATATTCAAGTTTGCTCCCATCAATGCGGCCGGGTTTCCAAGAAGATAAAGGTATAACATTCTGTCCCATCGAAGAACCTTCGTATTCATGTTGGGAAGAATGTTGTAGCAGACAATGAAGTTTATGTACCTATACTCTGGTCGAAGCTCTTTAGAGAAGACAGAATTTCCGGTCGACCGAGTATTTGGAAGACAAATTCCATTAACTACAACTCTCCAGGAGTTGTCGTTGAAGCTTTGAGTTTTTAGGTAATGGAGTCCATCAGCTCTGGCTGTCATACCTAGCACAACTCCAATCAGCTGGGGTGTGACTTTGATTTTGATATTTTTAACCAAAGTTTGAAAATCCCGACGCCCGCTTTCCTGATCAACTAGATAGCAGGCATTCTGATAGAACATCCTCACTGAGTGAAGACAATACCCAGTGGTCTCCGGGAAATCGCAAATGGGAGCAAGACCTCTCTGGTCAAACAAAGTCCCGAACGTCTGAGAACGTTGCGTTAAGGCTTTTACATCAACATGCCTTTCTCCAATGCATTCTCTGTTTTCAAAATCCTTTATTCTAGCCGAGCTGACAAAGTCTTGTGCAGGTGCTTGGCCAGCAGCTGGTTGCTCAATGGTGATTCCTCGAGCACTTCCTCTCTTGCGAGCAACACTTTTTCTTCTTGTCTTCCCAGAAGTTTCTTCCATTGGAGCTTTCCCTTTTTCAGCAGCAGTAGGCTTTGAAGCTTCAGCAGTTGCTTTCCCTTTGGAGACAATGGGAGCAGCTTGCTCAATTTCGATGTTATCCCAGTCGATCGACTCTGTCTCTGATTCAGTGTCGGAATCAACCTTAGTCTTCTTTGCTTTCTTAGCCTTCTTAGGCTTGGCAGTATCCTTGACATGTACCATGGCAGCAAGTAGGAAAATAATCCAAGTGATCACCATTTTGAGTGCTAGTGAAAAATGTATCCTGTGAAGACGAACTCAAGAACACATGAAAAATTGTTAATTTTCAAAAATTTGAAAAATTGTACCCAAACAATCATAATCATGTAGAGAGATTAAGAATCAAATTAGTTTTGCAAAAGGACTTTTAAAAATAGATCAATTGCATGATTTTCGAAAATCCTTATTATATGCCCTAAAACCGAAATTTTAGAAATCGAAGCCTAAAAATCCGTTAATCAGGAGAAAACCTAGCATATAATCAAAACTAATCTACCCAGAGTTCTTATTTCAAAAGAAATTTGATCAAAAACCATCCACAAACAAAGTTGATCCAAGAAATTCGTGCGTTTGAGGAGGAAAAGAGAAAAACGGTGAAAAACCGAGATTTTGATCAATAAAACTTACTTGGAATTGAAGAACTTTGAGTTTGAAAGCTTCCAAGGAGGATGAAATCTAGAGAGAAGCGCTCTGGAAACTTTTGAACAAAAGATTGGAGTAAAAGAAATCAAAACCCTTTTGTTCTTTATAAAAACCTAGCCGCGATCCGGATCAGTTCATAACTGCGATCCGGATCGGCTACCCGCAGTGAGAAAACTGCGTTCGGGATCCGGATCGGCAGATGCAATCCGGATCGTCAGCCCGCAGAAGAATTTCTGCGTTCGGGATCCGGATCACCTTGCCCGATCCGGATCGGCCCCAACTTTTTCTTTAGAAAATTTCAGAGAAATTCAGGAAAATCCAGAAAAAGATTGTAAGCACAAATGTGTATCAACTTTAAACAAAAATCATCGTTTCATACAACAAGAATTAGATTATGCCAAATCTATCAATAATATCCAAAAATGAAACGAAAATTTACAAGAATTAAATCCCTTAAAGTTGAACACCTTCAATCACATCTAACTTGATCTTATGAGTAATGCCTTTATCAAATCATCAATTCAGTAAAGAAAATGAAATACAAAGATCAATAGATGTTTGAAATCCCAAATATAGTAGATAATATTTCTAGACAATCTGTTGAAGAGAGTGGCTCTTTGAGCATCTTTCTTTAAAATCCCACCTTATACCAACCTTGAAATTTGACAGAGTCAAGTATTTCAATATGCATTTTACTTAATCAAAAATTTGAACAACCATGCTTGGTATACATGTGGTAGCTGCACACAGTACTCGGACGACCGAGGTGGTAGCTCTTTCCTCCATGTGGTGGTAGTTTTCACACTCCTCATTGGGATGTAACTCTTTCCACATCTTTTGAGCATTTTACATTATCTTTGACTCCCCCTCAATTGGCTATCAATTATTTAAGATATAAAGTATTCAACCAAAAATTGATCTCGATTTCATACTCGACTAAACAGTCAAATAAGATAATGACTATACCAAGAGATCATTGAGAGAGAAATTGACTTTGATCACTTTAGAAGATGATTTAATTAACATAAACGATCATTGCAACAATGAAATATTATGATGGCAAAAGCATAATAAATTTCTAAATGTGTGAATAGATGCAATTAAAGTCAATTATGATCTATGCTCAATTAATGTCCTATGTACAGACATAGATAATGAACAAAACAAAAACAAATACAAAACCTATCCTAAGCAAAGATTTCAAAAAGAAGATTATTTCAAGGAAAGCATCCCAATTGCTTTTCGTAAATGAATAAAACGTTTTTGATCCAAAGGTTTTGTTAGAAAGTCAGCTAATTGATCTTCAGTTGAAACATATGAAAGTTGAAGAGTATTTGATTCAACTAGCTCTCTAAGAAAATGATATCTAAGTTCAATATGTTTTGTTCTAGAGTGCAACACAGGGTTTTTAGAAATGTTAATAGCACTAGTGTTGTCACAAAGTATTGTTACCGAAGATGCTGAAATGCGGAAGTCGCTCAGTACGCTTTTCATCCAAATGAGTTGAGTTGAGCAACTTCCAGCTGAAATGTATTCCGCTTCGGCAGTCGAGAGTGCTATGCAATTCTGCTTTTTACTGTGCCATGCAACAAGGCAATGGCCAAGATAGAAGCATGCACCACTCGTGCTTTTCCGATCATCCACTGATCCTGCCCAATCGGCATCTGAGTATCCAACAATGTCCAGACTTGTTCCCATAGGATACCAAATTCCGAAATTAATTGATCCTTTGATGTACCGGATGATCCGTTTCACCGCTTTCAGGTGAACCTCCTTTGGTGCTGATTGATATCTCGCGCAAATCCCAACACTAAAGGATATATCCGGGCGACTAGCCGTGAGGTAAAGTAGACTTCCAATCATACTTCTATACAGTTTCTCGTCTACATTCTCACTATGTGATTCACTTCCAAGTCCCTTGTGGCTAGTTCCCATTGGAGTTGGAAAATCTTTACAATTTTCTAGATCAAACTTTTTGACCAACTCCAGTGCATACTTGGATTGACTCAAGTGAATACCTTCATCATTTTGTTTAATTTGCAATCCAAGAAAATAAGACAGTTCGCCCATCATGGACATCTCAAATTCGCTTTCCATGGTCTCCGCGAATTTAGAAGCATCATTATCTTTTGTTGCACCAAATACAATGTCATCGACATAGATTTGTGCTACAATGAAATTATTTTGATAATGCTTCACAAAGAGAGTCCTGTCAGCTCCCCCTCGAGTATAGCCCTTCTCCAAAAGGTGCTTTGTTAACCTTTCGTACCATGCTCGCGGTGCTTGTTTCAGACCGTAAAGAGCCTTTTTCAAACGAAAAACATGGTTAGGTTGTTTATGATCTACAAAACCTTTCGGTTGAGCTACATAAACTTCCTCATTTAAAAACCCATTTAGAAATGCGCTCTTGACGTCCATTTGAAATAATTTGATTTTAAAGTGACAAGCAATAGCAAACAATATACGAATGGACTCGAGTCTAGCTACAGGGGCGAAAGTTTCGTCAAAGTCTATACCTTCTACTTGAGAGTAGCCTTGAGCAACTAGTCGTGCCTTGTTCCTGATGATAGTACCATCTTCATCTTTCTTGCTCTTGAAGATCCATTTGGTACCTATCACATTATGTTGCTTTGGAGGCTTCGTTAATTCCCAGACTTTGTTTCGCTCAAATTGATGGAGCTCTTCCTGCATTGCTTTAATCCAGTAGTCATCCTGAAGAGCTTCATCTATTGTCTTTGGTTCGATTAAAGATACGTAGCAAGCAAGTCCGCAAACCAACTGCCTTCGAGTTCTAACTCCTTCTTGTGGATCTCCAATGATGTTCGATTCCGGATGATCCTTGGAGATTCGTAGCGTTTGTTGAAACGGAGTACTCGGAGGTACACGAGATGATTCCTGCACATCAGATAAACTAGAAGAACCATTAGATGCATCATTAATATTGGAAGTATTATTATGAGAAGATGCACTAGCAGGAGAATCATCATCTAGAGAGATATCGAGGGTAGATTTTTCAGATTCAAAATGAGAAGCTTCATCTACTTTAACATTTATAGATTCTACAATCGTCTTAGATTCAATGTTAAATACTCGATATGCTCTGCTATTCGTAGAATAACCCAAAAAGATCCCTTCATCACTTCGAGAGTCGAACTTTCCAAGATTTTCACGGTCACGTAAGATGTAACATCGACTCCCAAAGATACGAAAGTACTTGATATCCGGTTTTCTACTAAACCACAGCTCATATGGTGTATTCAAGGTTCCTGGGCGCAAATACACTCTGTTAATGACATAGACAGCGGTGTTCACAGCTTCAGCCCAAAAATGTAGCGGTAATTTCCGGCTATGAAGCATCACACGCGCCATCTCTTGAACAACCCTGTTTTTGCGCTCAACAACACCATTCTGCTGAGGTGTATAGGGTGCCGAGAATTCATGTTTAATGCCATTTGAAGTACAAAAGTCAATGAATTTTGAATTTATGAATTCTCCACCCCTATCACTTCTAACACGAATGATCTTTTCATTCTTTTCAATCATAATACGATGGCAAATCTCATGAAAAGAGTCAAACGTATCAGCTTTCTCTCTCAAAAATGCTACCCAAGAAAACCGAGAGAAATCATCAACCAATAAAAAGATGTACCATTTACCTCCCAAGGATGGTTGACGGGTCGGCCCCATTAAGTCCATGTGCAAAAGTTCCAAGGGCCGTTTTGTACCAACGTGGTTCAAGTTCTTGTGTGCAGTCCTAGACTGTTTTCCCTTTTTGGCAACCACCACACACAACATTTTGTTTAAATAAAAGCTTTGGAATCCCCTTGACCACGTCCTTGTTTGAAATTCTAGTAAGTTCCTTAAAATTTAAGTGACCTAGCCTTTCATGCCAAAGAGTTTCATTATTCAAAGCGGCTAAGTTACAATTTTCAGAAAATTTATTAGGAACAACATAACAATTGTTTTCAGATCTAACCCCTTTTAGAAAGAAGACATGGTCCTTATCAGTTACAACGCATTCAACCGATGAAAAGTTAACTGAAAAACCATTGTCGCAAAGTTGACTTATGCTTATGAGGTTAGTCTTAAGGCCATCAACAAATAAGACGTTTTTCAAAATCGGGCCATCTGGAATAGCTACCGTCCCTTTTCCAACAATTTTGGAAGATCGACCGTCTCCGAAAACAACGTGTCCTCCGGAGATTTTCTCAAGATTTTGAAAACTATTTTTGTCACCGGTCATGTGACGGGAACACCCGCTATCCAGATACCAAGACGAGCTATCATATGCATGCAAGGAAATATTGGAAACAAGACAAGGGAAAATTTCACCTTTGCGCACCCAAACCTTTTTGGAATGCGTCTGTAATGGTCGTGAAGTTTTGTGCCTAGGTGAAAGCGTCTTGTTAAAACGATTGTTGCTCCTTGATGAAGTCGTCTTGTGCGGTGAACTACCAAGTCTCTTTTCATTTGAAAAGTTTTGCTTTGATTTCCGGAAAGGAGCCTTTTTGGTAGTTGATGCAAGAGGTGCTTGAGATGAGCGTTCGACTCCCGTCTTGCAATATCTTCTTATGTGCCCTGAAACACCACAACGAAAACATACCTTAGATCTTGACGATCCCAAAAAGGATGAAGTAGGTTTGTTGTCGTTGTTTGTCTTGAATTCCGGTGTCGGAGGAGGAGATACCGACTGAGGCACAAAAACTGTCTCACTCGAACTTGGACTGTTTCCAGTTTGAGTGTATCCGAGGCCGAACCTATTTGATTGACCAAGACCAAGAAGTCTATCCAACTTACTCCTTCCTGAAGAGAATCGCTGTAAGTCATTCTTGAGTTGGAAAATGGTCTTTGTCATTTCCAGGTTATCCTGTCGAGCCTCGTAGTAGAGCTTTGAAAAGTGATTCGCGTTATCCACCAGATTTGTATGTTCCTTTTCAAGTTGCTCATTGGACTCTTGAAGGGAAGCATTTTCTTTTATCAGGTTTTCCCTTTCCACTTCAAGAGCGTTTGAGAGAGAAGTCGCTCTTTTTGCTTCTTCTTCGAGATCATGCAATCTCCCTCTCAAACTCTTGTTTTGCTTAGCCACTTTCTTTGAATCCTGTAAAGATCTGTGATAGGCTAGAGCAAACTCTTCACCTTCCGAATCATCCGATTCATTGTCCATTGCATTCTTTTCAACAGTGGAGTTGGACAATGATTCAGACGTACTTGCCATAAAGCACATGAATGGTGAAGATGTGGACGCGTGGAATGCCGTGGAGCTCTTTTCTTCATCACTTGAAGACGACTCATTTGACGTTGAGTTGTCATCCCAAGTGACGACTTGCATCGCCTTCTTCTTTGCCGGATACTTGTTAGGACACTCCGTTGCAATGTGGCCGTAGCCTCGACATTTGAAGCATTGCAGTTGTCCTTCTGAACTTTTCTTATCCTTTGAGAAGTTCTCCTGCTTTCTTGACTTGTGACTTGGAGTACCCTTGCCTTTGTTCCACTTTCCGAAGGATGGAGATTTGCTTGAATTACCCCTTCGAAAGTTGCGGCGAAAATTCCTTGTCAAGAGAGCGAGCTGCTTCTCAAATTCCTCCATAGAAAGGTTCTCGTCATCGTCCGAGGAGGATGTATCCGCGTCTTCTTCCTTAGTTGTTTTCAACGCATAACCTGAAGACTTAGAAGTGGATGCTTTTCCAGAAGAATTGTTAGTATTAAAAGTCATTTCATATGTTTGTAATGAACCAACTAATTCTTCTACACGTATTTCGTCCGGGTGTTTAATAGTTTCAATGGCAGTGACCTTTGGGCGAAATCGTTCAGGAAGAGTTCTTAAGATTTTTCTTACAATCTTAAATTCTGGAATCTTCTCTCCCAGATTAGCACATGAGTTTACGATGTCTTGCAATCGTGTATAGTAGTCCGTGAAAGATTCATTTTCTGCCATCAAGATGGAGTCAAACTTGCTCGTAAGCATCTGCAGTTTCTGAATCTTCACGAGGTTAGTTCCCTCATGTGTAACCTGGAGAACATCCCAGATTTCTTTCGCAGTCTCACATGCCGAGACGCGAGAGAATTCAGTTTGAGATAAGGCATTAAAAATAGCATTAATTCCCTTGCCATTGTAAGAAGATAACTCAAACTCTTCCTTGGTCCATTTCGACCTAGGTTTTAAGGTGTGAACATCAGAGATAAGTTCAGTTGGATTAGTCCATCCTGATTCAATTGAATGCCACACCCTTTCGTCGATGGAAGATAAAAGGCTTTCATCCGTACTTTCCAGTACGCATAATTTGTTCCATCAAAGAAAGGGGGTCGATTGATGTTTCCACCTTCAACCATTGTTCACAACCCTATTCCCGCTCTGATACCACTTGTTGGGTCGTATATAATACGGATCTAAATAGGGGAAGAAACACCTAGAGGGGGGTGAATAGGTGTAAACGTATAAACACTCCAAAAAAATCGTTGCGATAAAACCCAATGCGGAAAATAAAATAACACGCAAGATTTTTACGTGGAAAACTCCATCACCGGAGTAAAAAACCACGGGACCGATAACACGGCAGAAATCCACTAGAATTAAAACACGTACAAGGTGATTTACCGTACACACTTACGACTCAACCTTTTCCATACGCTCCTAGAGGATCTTCTCCGCTCGCTCCGACGCTTCTCGAATCCACGATCTGCGCCCAACGCCGAATCCACGGCGTCCAACGTCGAATCCACGACGTCCGACCGAATCCACGGTCTTCACCCAATAGCACCGTTCGAATCCACGAACGTGCCTCGCTCCGAATCCACGAGAGCGATTGAACCTTGAATCCACAAGGACACGCGAATCCACGCGCCGATTTTGGGGTAAATCGTTGTTTTTTGGGTGGTGATGATCCGCCGAATACTTAGATCAAAGATAGATCGGAAATACCATCTAAGTATTCATTAGTTTGATTCAACTCAAGATGTGAGTATGAAAACCTAGAATCAAACTAATCAATATAGATGAAGAAACATAGAGTATTCTCTAATGATTTCCTTTCTTCTCTATATGTGGATCTATAGCCGTATAAGATGATACAAGAAAATGACGGCTATGTGGATTCACCCTAGAAAGAGAGTCATAGGGTGTATTTATAGGTTAGAAACCCTAGGAAGGAGATAAGAATCAAAAACCAACCATTTCTGGATTTTTACGGACGGCGATCCGGATCGTGATAACTAGGATCCGGATCGTCATAACAAAACAGCCAATTCCAGAAAAACGAAGGTTCGGGATCCGGATCATGTGACTACGATCCGGATCGTTCATACAGTTTACCAAACATCAACGTTCGGGATCCGGATTGCGAAGCAAGATCCGGATCGTTCAAGGTAGATGGTAAACTCAACGTTCGGGATCCGGATCAAGAGACTACGATCCGGATTGCGACGATGTATGAACGAACCACCTTCGGGATCCGGATCGAACAACCTGATCCGGATCCTGAACATGTCCCAAGTCCAGTTTTTGATTTTTATGCAATGAAAGATTCTTCCAAGTGTTTCTACACTACAAGAAGTATTCGGATCACACAAATTCTTTAGTTAAACATACCTGATCCTTCTGAATTCTTCTTTCTTGAGATTGAGTTAAATGAATCAACTTTTCTTCACCTTCAATCTTCAGGACTTGAAACTTTCACGAAACTACGCCAACACAAATTCCGTAACAGGATGCACCCAACCGTATTCCACGGATTGCCATACCCGCTCATCAATTGCGATGAGAAAAGCTCTCATCCGCACTTTCCAAATAGCATAATTAGTCCCATCAAAAAGAGGAGGTCTATAAATATTACCACTTTCACCCGACATGATAGATAAACCTAAAACCCGCTCTGATACCACTTGTAGGTTTTTATATATATATAAGGATCCACACGGATCTAAATAGGTACTATCAAACACTAGAGGGAGGGGTGAATAGGTGTAATACTTAAAAAACCAATCTCAGTGCAAAATAAAAACCAATGCGGAAAATAAAAAACAGCACACCGAGATATACGTGGAAACTCCAATTCAGGAGAAAAACCACGGGACCAACACGCAATAACAATCCACTAAGAATAGAAGAATAACAAGGTGATTACCGACTCCACGGACTCAACCCGTCCTTCAACTTCTTCGGACCTTGCGCTCCACCGATTGCACGTCCACTGCACACGTTCGAATCCACGAACGCCACTCGAATCCACGAGCACACGTTTCGAATCCACGAAACGCCTTCAACACACCGAATCCACGATGCCACGTCGAATCCACGACGCAAACTCAGCCGGTAAGAATATTGGCTTCGATGGTGATCCTTTGCTTAGATTATCATTGAGGAACCGTAGAAGAAATCTCTAAGCAAAGACTAGATCAATTCGACAAAAGATAGATCTTGGAAGAACCGTCGAATTGACCTAAAAGATGCTATAAAGAAGAACGATAAAAACCTAGCCTCTAGGGTTGCTCTCAAGTGTTTTATAAATTCATCGGTAGTTCTTGAGAAACCCTAAGTGTCTATTTATAGTTTAAAAACCTTTGGAAAGAGATAAGCATCAAAAATTAACCTTTTCTGGAATTTTACAGGACGACGGTCCGGACTGGAAATCCTGCGGTCCGGACTGTCATGACGAAACAGTCAATTTCCAGAAAAACATACGTTCGGGGTCCGGACTGAAATATCCACGGTCCAGACTGTTCATGCAATTCCATCAGAATTCACGTTCGTGGTCCGGACTGAAATATCCACGGTCCGGACTGGAATTGCGCATGAACTGACCTATGTTCGGGGTCCGGACTGTAATGCCCGATCCGGACTCTGAACATGTAGTATGTCCAGTTTTTGATTTTTAAGCAATTAAAAATTCATCCAAGTATTTCTACACTATAAGAAGTATTCGGATCACCAAAAATATTTAGTTAAACGTACCTGATCCTTTTGAATTCTTCTTGCTTGAGATTGATGTATATGATCCACAATTCTTCTACTTCAATCTTCAATACTCAAAACACTGAGTGTCAACTTGAGCTCTTGTTGAATCTTCGATTACTGATTGACAATTTGATCACTTCAAGATTCCGACTCAACTCACGAAATATGGCAACACAAAAAGCCGTAACAATTAGCATACTAAATAAAAAATATATAAAATTATTTTAACATTAAATTAAAATTTTGTGGATATATATTGCATAATATTAAAATTTATATAATAATCAAATAAATAATAATTTTTTCACAACTAAATTAATAAAAATTTTAGAATAGAAGCCCATGAGTAATTAACAATTAATAATTATATAAAATTATTAAATTTGATAATTTTTTAATATAGGTAAATATAAAATTTAAAGTTAAAGTAATTATAAAGTTGACGATCTGACTAAAAATAAAAAAAATTGAGGAGCTTATTTAGAAATATCATATAGTAAAAGATCTCTCAATATATTTTTTTATGAAGAAAGTTAAATAAAAAATAGTTGAGGAGACCATTTTATTATTGATGGAATGTATTTATATATTTTTATCTTTAAAGGTTAAAAAAATATTTTTTATAAAATAATTATCATATATATATGGATGTCAAATAAATATGTAAAAAAAAGATATACAATACAAAATAATTTATTACGTTCACAGAATAAAAATTAGAAGCAAAATATCAATTAAATATCTTAATACGAGAGTAAATTTTTAAATATTTTCTAAGCCTTCTAAAAACACCATATAATTTAATATAATAATATAATAATTCATAATTTATCTTAATAAAATAATAAATAAATAAATAAAAGTTATGATTCAAATCTACCGTGTCTTTCTTGTTATAATTTTTTTTTTCTTTAATTTCAAAGTCTAGTTGATGTGATAGTCCATAGCAATTCTACTTTCTTTCTTTCAAGGAATAAAATTATTAAATAAAAAAAATTTGTAATTAAAAATTAATTATCCATTACTTGATTTGAGAAAATTATCTAAAAAGTATCTTTAAAATATGAAGAGACAACAATAAAGTAGAATTCATGTCATAGGAAGATAAAATAATTAGTGATAAGAAATTCTAAAAACTCTTTATTTTGTATTTTTTATAATTTTTTTTAATATAATGAACTATATAGTTTAACAACTCTTGATTTACAAAAGATAAAATTGTTCTACATTTTCTATTCTATTACTTGAATAATTTATCTTTTTTTAATATAATTAAAATCTTACGCAACTTATAAATTATATCAACAACACGCTAGTGAAGATTAATACCAAAAATATATGGCGAATCAAAATAAAGATTAATACCAAAAATAAAAAAAAACAAGTAATTTTTTATGTGAAACAAATTTTTTATACAGTAAATTTATTCACAAATTGTAAAAATATTTATTAGAACTCCCTCTCCCTAATAGTTGTATATTTAAGAATATAATAATATTATTATTATTTTTTTTAATTATATTATTATTTGTTCCACAACTTAAGCAACTCACCAAGCATTTATAAAAAATAGCCATTGTAATTTTAAAAATAGATACCAATAGGCATTATTATTATTATTATTATTATTATTATTATTATTATAAAAGAATTATCCATATCAAATAAACATGTAAAAAAAAAATGTAAAACACAAAATGACTTATTAAATTCACACAATAAAAATAAAAAATAAAAGATCAATCAAATATTATCTTATTATGGCATGAGAGTAAAAATTTTAAATATATTCTAAACTTTCATAAAAGATCATAGCTCATTTTAATAAACAATAAATAAATAAATAATAAAAAAAATAAATGAGAAAAGGAAAAAACTTTTGATTCAAACTCACACTATCTCCTATTGATGCCGTAGCCCATAACAATCCTACTTTCTTTTTTTGAGGAACAAAATTATTAAATAAAAAAGAAAGATTGAAAAAAATTAAATACTCATTACTTTGTTTCGGGTGAAAATTAATAGATGAGAAAAATATCTAAAACTTATCCTTAGAATATAAAGAGATAGCAATAATGTTTAGAAGATGAAAAGATTATTTGTAATCCTAAGCTCTTCCATTTATAAAAGAAAATAAAATTATTTGAATTCCTCTATTCGTTTACTTGTAGAATAATAATTAATTAGAGGATATGGATAGAATTAATTATTTAATAAAGTAGGAGTATGCACCATAATTATTCTAACTAAACTATAATATTTCAATTTATAAATATAAATATAAACTAATGTAATCTATATAATTTAAAAAACTTGTCTATATAAATTTTATATATATATATATATATATATATATATATATATATATATATATATATATATATATATATATATATATATATATATATATATATATATATATATATCATAATCTTTTTCTAATATCATAAACTATAGACATAACTATCAAATTGAAAATTAAATTACAAATTTGAAATCGCAACCAACTCAAAAATTAATATTCCTGTAGTAACCGTGATTTTTAAAATCCAAATTTAAGTTTAAATAATTTCCTGGATTATTTAAATGGCAAAAATGGGGAATTAGTAGTGCAATAGTGGCTCTAAAATATCGACTTTTGATCGGAACCGATCTTGAAAATCTGAGATCACCATTGCGACCGTCTCGTCGAAACATGAAAAGTTGATATTCACATGTCTTCGATCCAACGGTCGGATCTTCCGTAAAACAGCGAAAAAGAAACGGGCCCCACAACTTAAGTTGTGAATAGTAACCCCTATTTCAAATACCCTTTTGAGCATCGTCGGCCGTTTCGCCGTCTGGACCCCAGACATAGGGGTATGAGTAGTCAATTCTAACTATTTTCGACGTTCTGAGCACAATGGCACTGGCGGAATTCGCGTTTGGCAATCCGGGTGCATCGAAGTGCGTGCGTTGTACTACAACTTACAGAACTTTATGGCCCGAGATTTTATTCGAGCACCAAATCAAACATGCAAATGCACTATCTAAAAGGTCTCGACGAGCCGGACGTCCTGGCAAAGTCCGTTTCGCAATTCGACGAACAAATTGTCTCGAAATGCGTGAAAAAGGCCAAAAGAATCTTTATTTTGCAAAGATTTACATCTTTATTGGGCCAGAGCATTTGGGCTTTCTGGGCTGGGCTTCTGCCAGCAAATGGAAGCCACGAGTGGGTGCTAGGAAGCTGGGGAGGCAGCAGGGGGTGGTGGTCAAAGAAATAAGTAAATAACCCATTTAAACTTACCTAGTTCTTTGGGGTCTTATGGGGGAAGCCGAGGGGTCCATATGGTGTTCCCGGGGTCCTCCACAGTTCCCCTGCAATCATAGCCTTAACCCCAAGGGTCGGGGGTGGCCGGAGGGAAACCACCCATAGTGAAAGGAAATCCGAGAGAGAGAAGGGAGGAGAGTAGCACCAAAGGGGCCTGCTTGTTTCCTCGGCCATCTGGGAGGTTCTCCTGCATCCTGAGAGCGAGCTCGAGGGTGCTGGGTGGCTGCGCAACGCGGGGTGAAAACCGGCTTCTACCCTATTCTTCTCCAACTCCGGCGAGGTGAAAACTCTCCCTCCTCTGGTTTGTGGTTTCAAATACCTTTGGAAGTCGACTCTACTGAGTCCATAGATGCACCATGCCAAGCCTGAGCTCCCCATGCACCGCAGGTTGCCGGCGGGAGCAAAATCTCGCCGGAAACCTAGTTTAGCTCCGCCTCGGTTGTTCTTTTCAACCGATGGACCAAAATGGACAGAAATTGGTGGCCATGGACTGTAGGAGATGAGGATCATCCCCACAAAATTTGGTGGAGATTGATCAAGCAGTTAAGTCGCAGATTTAAGCCCTAGATTTCGGGTTTCTTGCACTTCGGCCGAGCACGTTGCCCCGGCGCCGGCGAGCCTCCCCGCCTCCGGCCAAGTGGTCGGGAAGCTTCCTGGGATCAAGGGGATCCCAGCCAAGCCCTTGCATGAAGCCCATGCAGCCTCAGTAAAATTCCGCCATTAGAGGCGAAGAAGCTCCAAACCGAGTTGCTCCGTCGCCGTCGCCGCCGTGTCCTGTCGCCGGGCACGGGTTCAGGTAAGTTGGTTTTGGGGTTTTGGGGATTATTGGAGCAAGTGGTTGGGTCCCAGAGTCTCTGGTGGATTGGTCACAAATTTCGAAGCTAAAAGCTTCATCTTCCCCACCTTGCCCGCGGCCAACCTTGGGTGAAAGATGCCCCAGACTTCTTTGGGAAGCTCCTGCAGCCTAGGGGAAGATTTCCTTCCAAGTTAGAGGCTCCCAGGTTGTCTCTTTGCTGAGAACAAGCTCGGGCAAAAGCTTGGGTGCTTGTTAATGGAGCATGCCCACCGTGTGTTTGTGAAAATGCCACAATGAAGAAAAGTTGTGTTTCAGGCTTTGAGAAAATATGAAAGTTGCTCCACACACTCCCCTGAGCTTGATTCTCACTTTAGATCAAAGCAGATCTGTGTGGATTTGTGTGTGGAGTGATGTTGTCATGTTAGTAAGCAAAGGTTTTGGATCTGCTTGATCCAGCAGTTCTGGGTAGCAAATAGGGCAAGCCCTTGGGCCCCTGTGATGCCCTGAGCAAGATGCTCAAGTTGGTTTGGGTTTGGCACAGGTGGATTTAAAGTTTTATAGTATAAAGCCTTATATGAGGCTAATTGGCTTGGGGTCTGTTTTGGGCTGATTGCGTGGCCGCGACAGTAAGCTCCTGGCTAATTTGGGGTCACTGGTCGCGATGCTCGCGTTAGATTTTAGTTTGTCAAGCCGAAGAAATAAAAATGTCTTAAGGCTATGTTAGACAAGTAAATTATGGCCCGAAGTTTTCCTCGGGTTTCGTGCTGCTGCAAATGGGCGAGCACGGTGTTCAGCAAGTCGAGGGTCACCTACGGGAGGTGACGGTTCGTAAAAATAATGTCCCAATTAAGAGAACGAGCGAAAACGGCTCTCAAATTGTTATAAAAGTGCGATTTCCGAAAACCCTAGGGGTCTAAATGCAAAATGGCATTGTATAAAGTTAAAAACAGTGTGTTGGTGATTCCTAAGCTTTTCGTTAGGATTCCAACGGCTTCCGTTGAGCGGAAATCGGTTATCGGATCGTAAATTGGCAAAAGTGTCAATTTATCGGTAAATTTCCGAAAATCTCGGGAAATCTGGGACTTCAGCAAAGTTCCCCGTTTAGCTTGTCTGCACGCAGTGTGTCAGTAGGTTGGGTATGTGTGAGAGTCGATTTTCTGACATGTGCATATGATTCAGGTCCCAGTAGTCAGCCACCAGCCTGCGAGCCATCCTGCAGCCACCGTGATCATCTACATTGAGGTGGGTTTATCTTCGGTCCGGGCTTTATCAGGTTGGCCCTATGGGGTGCTGTGGTAGGTCGGACCCCTGTTTTTGTGAAGCCCTGAACCTATGCTTGAGCCTTTCTAATTGCTTTCATTCCAGCCTTCAGTCATTACAGCTATGTTTGCCTTGATCTTACAGTTGAGCTCTTTATATGCTTTCATTCTCAGCACTTAGTATGTATAGTAATATACATCTGGACTTATGCCATGCCTGATTGGACATTAGCTAGAGTGATTATCAGTTCACTTTATATCAGCATTCCTATTCTTCTGTTGCATATTAGAATAGGAGTTCAGCTTTTGCTATACAGCTTGACATATACCATGTTTGTTTGGTTATCAGCCTAGTTATATCAGCATTTCCTGTTCTATGATGCATGATAGAATAGGAGTACAGTTCTGCTATTCAGTTTCAGTTACAGCTCAGATATTCAGCTCCTATTGTTCAGATTCGTTATACAGCATCCGTGATTATTACAGCATTCAGCATCCCGACAGGGATTTCTCGGCTTATTGCCGTATGTGTGGTCTTTAGACCATGAGCTTGAGCATCAGCATTATGATCGCCACAGAGCCAGCTGTTCTTTCGCGTATACCAGCGGGCTGATCCCCCGCAGTGGTGTACTTTACCGGTAAAGTGGTCGATAGTGGTGACCCGTGAGCCCAGAGGGTTATGACAGCAGATTGGTGTACAGGTGGCATTTAGCCTGAGGTTCTGTGAGACCAATAGTGGCATTTAGCCTGAGGTCCCAGTGACCAATAGTGGCAAGAATTGGGTACTTATTGATATTCAGCACTTCCAGTTTACAGCTTTGCTATAACATGTTCAGTTTTCTGCTTATCAGCTTTATCAGTTCTAGCATGATCACTTCTTTCTTATCAGCTTTATCAGTTATAGCATGATCAATTACAGTCGTGAGTATCCTGTGTCACGCCCCGAGTCTAAAAATCAGGTCTGAAATTTTTTTTTTTTTTTGTGTTTAAACCAGAGTTTGCAAAACAGGCGTAACAGACCGCCACATATATAGGAAACCCTCTATTCCGCGAACAGAGACTCCCCTATATATGCACGGCTAGGCTAGTAATCAGCAACAGATATCTCAGTACAACTACTACTCTAGTCAGCAGAAATAATTCAAAATCAGTTATTTCATCAATATTTTAAATGTCTAAATCGAACAGAATTAGAATAAAATGCGGCAACCAAAAGTCTGCGTAAATCATCAAGGATCTCAATCATCTCTGTCTAGAATCATGGGGACAGCTCTATCGTGACAAGCTCACTGGATCGTCCCGACAACTCACCACCCGACGGACCTGCAACAGTCACCCGAGGGTGTGAGACACACCGGAGTGTATCCCAGTGGGCACGACGAGCCGAGGATCAGCTAATCGTACCTACTGGGTACTAAAATCTGCGGATAGTAAAGATCAATAGGAAAAGCTGGAATAACAATAAGGTCTACTGATAATCAACATAAGGAACAGTAGGTAAATAAATGCTAGAAATCAGGATATATCAGTGATAACAATCATAAGAACTGTAGATCACACATGTAGAAAATAAGAGATGTCTACCAAAAATCATATATAGAGAACTGCAAGTGATGAAAGCATGTCTACAGATGATCATACTAGAAATAAACTGAACAACAATACAAGAGTAATGCGTCAAAGGTAGAAACCCAAGTACCCAATCGTATGCCAATATTGGTCTCAGAGGACCTCAGGCAAAGCCACTCATCCGCACCCGATCCGCTGACATAACCCTGCACGTCACAGACGCCAACCAGTCTCGATGCAAAAAGGGGCTCACGGGTCTATCACCAGACCACTTTACCGGCAAAGAACAAGCTCAACGGGGAGCGACCCCGGCCATGTTCGTGAAGAACAGCAGTGCATGGCAAATCATAATGCTCAATCTCACGGTCTAATGACCGGGTAGTCGGCAACATGCCGGAATCCCAACAGGGAATCATCAGTCTATCGATCAGGATCAATCAATCATGCATATCGAAATATCAAGCAACATCTCAAGTGTCAGGAATCAACGAGTAGAATCGAATCATGCAAATCTATGCACTGGAATATAAGAGCTGATGCACAAGTACATGCGATATGTCTAACGTAAATCAAGTACTGTCAGGAACAATCATAGGGCATGCCAATACAAATCATCAGGGATAATCTAGATAGAATCAGCAGATATATATATGACGAGTCTAAAAGAATCCATGTCTGTCACGAGGGATCACATGTGATATATAGATCAAATCAATCAACTAATAAACAGGTATATGAATCGATCAAGATCTATCAGGAGTAGTCATAGAGCATGTAGGTGTAAGTATCAGGGGTAGATGACAGGTCTAAAGAAATCCATATCAATCAGAAGGGTCACATGGCATATAGATCAAGTCATCATGTATAGTCAAGAACCACTGTACATGATATGTCTAAAAAATCGATAGTTGTCAAGTACAGGTCTAATCAAGTCAGTGTCAATCAGTGAAACCATGATATGTATATGGTATGTCTCATGAAGATCAAGATCTATCAGAAATATAAAAACTGATAAACAGGTACGTAAGATATGTCTCACGTAGATCAAGATCTGTCAGGACTAATCACTAGAATCCACAGATAAGCTAACTAGGCAGGGAATCAAAAACAGGTGTCCGACTGGACTAAAGCAACCAGAGGGCCGAATAGATCAAGCCCGGACCGAAGGTAACCCACCTGAGTGTAGGCCGATCCACGAACTCCCGCACAGCTACTGGGAGGCTGGTGCTGAACAGCTGGGCCCTGTAACAGTAAATATGATCAGTAATAGACTCACACAACCCTTTCCCGACAACGTTACACTAACGGAACGTTTAAACGGGTCAAATCGGTCATTTTATCGATCGACAACTGATTCCTGGTCAACGAGGACCATCGGAATCCTAATAAAATGGCCAGGTAGTGTTTGGGTGCTATCTAAGGTCAGCTAGGGTGACCATTTTGCATTTAAGTCCAACAGGTATCAAAATTTGCATAAATATCATTTCGTTATTACTGTTTTAGCTTGTTCTTAAGATCCGGGAATCCAAATGTGACTCCGTAAGTGCCAGCGTGTCACATTTGATGCGAGGAACCCCGTGCTCACAATCTTGGGTCAGCGCGAAACCCCAGGGCAAAGTTAGCCTTTTAACTCGCGATTTTGGACACAGTGTTTCGCCCCGTTCTTGCAATTCGGGACTCCGACGACGACACCGTAAATTCCAGCGGGTTCGTTACGTCGAGACGGAGCCCGTGCTCACGGGGTTTGGTCGACACGGATCCCGAGTTAAAAGTTGGCCCATACAGTTCTTTATGTCCATTTACAACTTTGATAACACTTAATATACTCTTGATTAAATTGAGCCCTAACAGGAGCATCATGTTCATCAAGCATACAGGAGTGGAGGGCTCACCTGAGGGGTGCCGGAGGTCGGCCGGAAAGATGGCCGGAGCAAGGTAGTGCTCCAACAAGGCTCGGGTTGGCTTCTTCTCGGATCAACTCTGGCCCAGACCTGTACCAGAGGTAAGCACCAGGTTACTTGAGTCCCAGAAGAGGTTCGGTCCAGGTAGGGTCGAGTCCCGGCGGCCGGAGGGGCGGCGGCCGGAGCTAGAGCCCGGAATGATATTCTCGGGCACAAGGTAAGAGGCCAACAACAGAGCACTATCTTGCCAAAAGTAAAATGCTGGGAAGCTTAAACATGGCCTCAAGGTCTTACCTGTCAAGGTGCCCGGAGCCCAGACCGCCGGGGATCGCCGGAGCTCGAACCAATGCCCTCCTCGGGTGCAACTCTGGAACGAAAGAGAGCCACGTTAAGAGGGCCATGCAAGTTGCTGGGTGGACTCAGGGGATCAAGCTAAGCCTACCTGGAGGTTCCCGGCGGCAGAGGAGCGCCGGCGAGGCGGCGCCGGAAAGGCTCGGTCAAGCTCGGAGGGGCTCTAATGGTGGATTCCGGCCGGCTGGGTTCCGGCCGGAGCAACCTGGATGGAAAGCTTCCACCCGGCGCCAGGAAGCTTCTGGTGGCAGTGGCCGCCGGTGGGAGGCAGCGGCGGCGCCGGACGGCGACGCGCGGCCGAGAAGCCAAGAATCGGGTTTCTAGGGCTCCTTTGCGCGGGCCCGATCTTGATCCGATCGTGATGGGACTTCGTGGAGAGGTTGCAGTCAACCAGGGGAGGAAGATCAACGGTGCTGATCTCCGGTTGAACGGCCGGATCACGGCGGCGCTGAAGATCGGCCGGAAAGACAATAATTTGATGGGACGGCTCCCGCCGGCGATCGGATCGGCGGCCGCGGCTCGGACTGCAACCGGAGGATTGCCTCGGTGTCAGGAACAAGGTGGTCGTGACCAAAAGCCCGAAAGAACAAAAGTGTTCCAAGACTTACCTTGGCCGGAAACCCGAGGAAGATGGGTTGGCCCGCGGCGACGCTGCGGCGACGGCTGGGGACCGGACCACCCCAGCTCGGTTGCGGCGTCCCAATGGAGTCTCCCAGACAGGGTCTTGACCTCCGAGAACCTCCCGAGAACCCTCCTCTTCCACCACCCGAGAACAAGGTGATACTTGCTCCTCCCTTCCCCGGCGACGGGAGAGGCGGCGGCCGGTGCGGCTGGGTCCGAGGAGAGCGGCAGGGAAGAGGGATTTTGTTGCAACAGCGGCTGGGTGGCAGAGGGTTTAGGGTTCGTGAGGAACCCTAACTCGGTCGGAACCTATATATATAGGGTTTGCAAAATTGCAATGTAGTCCCTCTAGCCTTGGTGTTTTAGCACCTGGTCCCTCACAGCAACTTTCATTTACATCCAGGTCCCTCTCCCATGAGTGGCACGCTTTCCGAGGCAAGAAATCCAAGGGTTCTATGTGCAAAATAGCATTTTTCGACGCATTTCACGCTTTTCAAGATGATCCGTTCGTCGAAACGGAAAATGGACTGCGCCATGACGTCCGGCTCGACGAGACCTATCAGGTAGCGATTTTTGATTTTCGAGAAACTGCCCGGATTAAATCTCGGTCCATAACATGCAGTCCCAAAATACAGTTTTCGCGTTTTTCGAGACTTAGAGTCGTCAAACGGAAATTTCGTCAGCGCCATTGCGTCCGGAACGTCGGAGCCATTCAAATCGACTACCTGAAGTGCTATGTTCGGATTCCAGACAGTGAATTGGCTCAACGTTGGCGCGAAGGGGCTCGAAAATTAGGGTTTACTGTTCATCGTACCCTCGACTTAGGTCGCGGGTCCCGCCCGCTTCTTCGTCGATTTCTGGAAGATCCGACCGTCAGATCTGAACAAGTTTAATATGATTTTCACTCAGTTCGTCATGACGGTCGCGCTCGTGGTCTCGGATCTTCGAGATTAGGCTCGGATTGAAAGGCGATATTTCTGGCCTACTAATTGTGCAAATTACACTGCAGAAAAAGGGGCACTAAGACTACGGGTGCTTTTCATGATCCAGATTCAACTTGACTTTTATTCTTTTTCCTTTTATTTATTTATAATAAAATTCAAGTTTCTACATCTCTACCACCTAAAAAGAAGTTTCGTCCCCGAAACTTAATACAACTAAGAGTCAAATACATGGGGAAAAACGCTCCTACATGGCTGATTCACGTTCTCACGTGGCTTCGCGCTTTTCATGGTTCTCCTATAACTTACAGTTTGTGCAGGCAGAACTCAACGGTCTTACACATTTAGGCTGACTATCGAGGCTGAACACTGACAAAATGCCACTAGATTCACTTTCTTAAGTGAAATCCCATAAGGTAGAGAATCTCTTCTTACACTTTATAATCGTTTGTGGCAAAATTTTCACCACCAGCTGCTAGAACTAAACCTCAGACTACTAAGGACGCACGACTGCCGGTTAATATCACACGACCTGTCGCTTAGCATCATAAAACATGGCAACCCAAGGCCACCATTCATAAAGCTTAAAATATCCGATTTGGGCATGTTGTCCAACTTTCTGGGCTTAAACCATATAGTTATATTATCAACTCAGTTGCAAAATCTGGCGACATCAACGTGGCTAAGGCAATCAATGTCTACGGAGATCAACGTCCAATTTTATCTTTAATCTACTTATTAAAAACAAGGTAATTCAGATTATTACATCACCTCCACTTCCAAGGGAGTTTTGTTCCCAAAGCTTACAACTTAAGGTCATACTCAATGAAATGTTTAATATAAAATTTATTAGAGATCTACTAGGTCAGTCGTCGGGTTTCCCTCCATTGGCTCTCCATGAGAGGTCAGTGCATAGGCCGGTCCTGCTGAGGTATGGCGCCAGATGAAGCCGCGTTCGAGGAAGTGCCCTGACGCTGGTATGGAATCACGGTTGCTGGGGCAGTGAAATGATCGGGGGTGGTCCCCTGTGGGCAATTTTCCCGAATGTGTCCCGGTTGCCCGCACCCGTAGCAACATCCATATCGACGAGGGCACGTATTTGCGTGATGTGGCCTATCGCAAAAGATACAGAGTCGTAGTCCACGTTGCTGGTGGCTGGCTGGTGCGTTCCCAGAAGAAGGTCCGTTTCTTATCCTTTCCTCTCTCAGTGGCATCCCGCTCCACACGAGCGGTCTGGATTTCGGCCTCGACGCAGTTTGTCGAAGTCAGTGGTCAGGGGGGATGAGAGCTGGCCGTGCATCTCGTGCCCCAACCCCTGCGAGCACTTCGTAGCGGTATGTCCCTGTTGGCCGCATGTGAAGCATCGGTCGTGGCGTCGTTTGCAGAAGCGCGCTCGGTGAGTAACCCCGCAGAAGGCGCACGGTCGAGTTAGCTTCGCCTTTTTGTTTTGTCTGGGGATCCGCCACCCGCTCACAGAAGGCGCTCTTTTCTTGCCCTTGGAATATTTGTGGCTCGGAATTCTTGAACTCTGGTAGGACAGCCTTTGCTCGAGCTTGCTCTGCTCGATCAGCCTCATCATTGGCCAACAGGATCAGTAACTAGGAAGACTAACCGGTATGAATGCAGGTGCCATCACCGCAGTACTAAACAAGGGGCAAGTCCGATAACCCCGGTACCAGCAACAAGAAGCCGCAACAACATCTGGAATGGGCCCCGCCAGTGGTGATATCGGGGTCAACAGCAGGCTCCGACGAAACCTCAGCTCGGCCAACGGCCGGAGCAACATAGGGTTCAATCGGCGGTGCAGGCAACTGGAACGTTGGTGGGTGGAACATGTGGGACCAGGACGCAGTATGCTGCTGGCAGCACTAAAATGCTGGAACATCCCAACCATGCAGGGCCGCAATCTGATCCTCAAGTCGCTCTATACGACCCTGCACTGCGAGCTCGCTCGGCGCGCTGGGTGGTCGGCCGACACACACGGCCCGTGTCCGCACCCCGTCCATGCCCACGCCTGGAGGACAGGGCCATAACTGCAATCACAGAAGCAGGTCAGAAACAGACTCTGATAATGTCTTAAAATTTCTAACCCTTAACTCGACGTACCCAACGCTCTCAACGTGACAGTCATCCTAGGGGGTTCATCCTAACCAGTTCCTAATCTCTTTCTAGTACCGTGTACCTATTGCTCTGATCCAGTCTAATCTGTCACGCCCCGAGTCTAAAAACTCAGGTCTGAAATTTATTTTTTTTTTTTGTGTTAAAACCAGAGTTTGCAAAACAGGCGTAACAGACCGCCACATATAGAGGAACACCCCTGAATTCCGCGAACAGTGACTCCCTATATTATGCAAGGCTAGGCTAGTAAGCAGCAACAGATATCTCAGTACAACTACTACTCTATCCAGCAGAAATAATTCCAAAATCAGTTATTTCATCATATTTTAAATGTCTAAATCGAACCGAATATAGAAGATAAATGCGTCGAACCAAAAGTCTGCGTAAATCATCAAGGATCTCATCATCTCGTCTAGAATCATGGGGACAGCTCTATCGTGACAAGCTCACTGGATCGTCCCCGACAACTCACCACCCGACGGACCTGCACAGTCCACCGAGGGTGTGAGACACACCGGAGTGTATCCCAGTGGGCAGGACGAGCCGAGGATCAGCTAATCGTACCTACTGGGTACTATAAATCTGCGGATAGTAAATATCAATAGAAAAGCTGGAATAACAATAAGGTCTACTGAAAGTCACACATAAGGAACATTAGGTAAATAAAGTGTCTAGAAATCAGGATATATCAGTGATAACAATCATAAGAACTGTCGATCACACATGTAGAAAATCAAGAGATGTTCTACCAAAAATCAGATATAGAGAACTGCAAGTGATGAAAGCATTTCTACAGATGATCATACTAGAAATAACTGAACAACAATACAAAGAGTAATGCGTCAAAGGTAGAAACCCAGTACCCAATCGTATGCCAATATTGGTCTCAGAGGACCTCAGGCAAAGCCACTCATCCGCACCCGAGTCCGCTGACATAACCCTGCACGTCACAGAACGACAACCAAGTCTCGATGCAAAAAAGGGGCTCACGGGTCTATCACCAGACCACTTTACCGGCAAAGAACAAGCTCAACGGGGAGCGACCCCGGCCAATGTTCGTGAAGAACAGCAGTGCATGGCAATCATAATGCTCAATCTCACGGTCTAATGAACCGGGTAGTCGGCAACATGCCGGAATCCCAACAGGGAATCACTCAGTCTATCGATCAGGATCAATCAATCATGCATATCGAAATATCAAGCAACATCTCAAGTGTCAGGAATCAACGAGTAGAATCGACATCATGCAAATCTATGCACTGGAATATACGAAGTACTGATGCACAGTACATCGATATGTCTACGGAAATCAAGTACTGCAGGAACAATCATAGGGCATGCCAATACAAATCATCAGGATAATCTAGATAGAATCACAGATATATATATCGAGTCTAAAGAATCCTGTCTGTCACGAGGGATCACATGGATATATATATCAAATCAATCAACTAATAACAGGTAATGAATCGATCAAGATCTATCAGGAGTAGTCATAGAGCATGTAGGTGTAAGTATCAGGGGTAGATGACAGGTCTAAAGAAATCCATATCAATCAAAGGGTCACATGGCATATAGATCAGTCATCATGTATAGTCAAGAACCACTGTACATGATATGTCTAAAATCGATAGTTGTCAGTACAGGTCTAATCAGTCAGTGTCAATCAGTGAAACCATGATATGTATATGGTATGTCCATGAAGATCAAGGTCTATCAGAAATATAAAACTGATAAACAGGTACGTAGATATGTCTCACGTAGATCAAGATCTGTCAGGACTAATCACTAGAACCACAGATAAGCTAACTAGGCAGGAATCAAAAACAGGTGTCCGCTGGACTAAAAGCAACCAGAGGGCCGAATAGATCAGCCCGGACCGAAGTTAACCCACCTGGTGTAGGCAGATCCCCGAACTCCCGCACAGCAGCGGGAGGCTGGCGTCGAACAGCTGGGCCCTGTAACAGAAGATGATCAGTAATAAACTCACACAACCCTTTCCCGACACCGTACACTAACGAACGTTTTAAACGGTCACAAATCGGTCATTTTAATCGATCGACAACTGATTCCTGGTCAACGAGGACCATCGGAATCCTAATAAAATGGCCAGGTAGTGTTTGGGTGCTATCTAAGGTCAGCTTGGTGACCATTTGCATTAAGTCCAACAGTATCAAAATTTGCATAATGTCATTTCGTTATTACTGTTTTAGCTTGTTCTTAAGACCCGGGAATCCAAATGTGACTCCGTAAGTGCCAGCGCGTGTCACATTGATGCGAGGACCCCGTGCTCACAATCTTGGGTCAGCGCGAAACCCCGGGCAAGTTAGCCTTTAACTCGCGATTTTGACACAGTGTTCGCCCCGTTCGTTGCAATTCGGTACTCCGACGACGACACCGTAAATTCCAGCGGGTTCGTTACGTCGAGAACGGAGCCCGTGCTCACGGGTTTGGTCGACCGGATCCCGATTAAGCTGTTGGCCCATACAGTTCTTTATGTCCATTTACAACTTTGATAAACTTAATATACTCTTGATTAAATTGAGCCCTAACAGGATCATCATGTTCAGCAAGCATACAGAGTGGAGGGCTCACCTAGGGGTGCCGGAGGTCGGCCGTAAAGATGGCCGGAGCAAGGTAGTGCTCCAACAAGCTCGGGTTGGCTTCTTCTCGGATCAAACTCTGTCCCAGACCTGTCCCAGAGGTAAACACCATGTTAATTGAGTCCCCGAAGAGGTTCGTCGCAGGTAGGGGCGAGTCCCGGCTGCCGGAGGCGCGGCGGCCGGAGCTAGAGCCCGGAATGATATTCTCGGGCACAAGGTAAGGGCCAACAACAGAGCACTATCTTGCCAAAAGTAAAATGCTGGGAAGCTTAAAACATGGCCTCAAGGTCTTACCTGTCAAGGTGCCCGGAGCCCAGACCGCGGGGATCGCGGAGCTCGAACCAATGCCCTCTCTCGGTGCAACTCTGGAACGGAAAGAGAGCCACGTTAAGAGGGCCATGCAAGTTGCTGGGTGGACTCAGGGGATCAAGCTAAGCCTACCTGGAGGTTCCCGGCGGCAGAGGAGCGCCGGCGAGGCGGCGCCGGAAAGGCTCGGTCAAGCTCGGAGGGGCTCTAATGGGGGATTCCGGCCGGCTGGGTTCGGCCGGAGCAACCTGGATGGGAAAGCTTCCACCCGGCGCCAGGAAGCTTCTGGTGGCAGTGGCCGCCGGTGGGAGGGCAGCGGCGGCGCCGGACGGCGCGCGGGCGGCCGGGAAGCCAAGAATCGGGTTTTAGGGCTCCTTTGCGCGGGCCCGATCTTGATCCGATCGTGATGGGACTTCGTGGAGAGGTTGCAGTCAACCAGGGGAGGAAGATCAACGGTGTGATCTCCGGTTGAACGGCCGGATCACGGCGGCGCTGAAGATCGGCCGGAAAGACAATAATTTGATGGGACGGCTCCCGCCGGCGATCGGATCGGCCGGCCGCGGCTCGGACTGCAACCGGAGATCGCCTCGGTGTCAGGAACAAGGTGGTCGTGACCAAAAGCCCGAAAGAACAAAAGTGTTCCAAGACTTACCTTGGCGGAAACCCGAGGAAGATGGGTTGGCCCGCGGCGACGCTGCGGCGACGGCTGGGGACCGGACCACCCCAGCTCGGTTGCGGCGTCCCAATGGAGTCTCCCAGACAGGGTCTTGAACCTCCCGAGAACCTCCCGAGAACCCTCCTCTTCACCAACCGAGAACAAGGTGATCCTTGCTCCTCCCTTCCCGGCGACGGGAGAGGCGGCGGCCGGTGCGGCGGGGTCCGAGGAGAGCGCGGCAGGGAAGAGGGATTTGTGTGCAACAGCGGCTGGGTGGCAGAGGGTTAGGGTCGTGAGGAGGAACCCAAACTCGGTTGGAACCTATATATATAGGGTTTGCAAAATTGCAATGTAGTCCCTCTAGCCTTGGTGTTTTAGCACCTGGTCCTCACAGAAACTTTCATTTACATCCAGGTCCCTCTCCCATGAGTGGCACGCCTTTCCGAGGCAAGAAATCCAAGGGTTCTATGTGCAAAATAGCATTTTTCGACGCATTTCACGCTTTTCAAGATGATCGTTCGTCGAAACGGAAATGGACTGCGCCATGACGTCCGGCTCGACGAGACCTATCAGGTGCGATTTTTGATTTTCGAGAAACTGCCCGGATTAAATCTCGGTCCATAACATGCAGTCCCGAAATACAGTTTTCGCGTTTTTCGAGACTTAGAGTCGTCAAACGGAAATTCGTCAGCGCCATTGCGTCCGGAACGTCGGAGCCATTCAAATCGACTACCTGAAGTGCTATGTTCGGATTCCAGACAGTGAATTGGCTCAACGTTGGCGCGAAGGGGCTCGAAAATTAGGATTTACTGTTCATCGTACCCTCGACTTAGGTCGCGGGTCCCGCCCGCTTCTTCGTCGATTTCTGGAAGATCCACCGTCAGATCTGAACAAGTTTAATATGATTTTCACTCAGTTCGTCATGACGGTCGCGCTCGTGGTCCTCGGATCTTCCGAGATTAGGTCGGATTGAAAGGCGATATTTCTGGGCCCACTAATTGTGCAAATTACACTGCAGAAAAAGGGGCACTAAGACTACGGGTGCTTTTCATGATCCAGATTCAACTTGACTTTTATTCTTTTTCCTTTTATTTATTTATAATAAAATTCAATTTTCTACAGCCTGCTTCCCTTCCGTGATTTTCAGCATT
>CM055074.1:10444969-10496049 GCA_029204045.2 Tillandsia leiboldiana | reverse complement strand
TATCAATCAGAAAGGTCACATGGCATATAGATCAATCATCATGTATATCAAGAACCACTGACATGATATGTCTAAAAAATCGATAGTTGTCAAGTACAGGTCTATCAAGTCAGTGTCAATCAGTGAAACCAGGATATGTATATGGTTGTCTCATGAAGATCAAGATCTATCAGAATATAAAAACTGATAAACAGGTACTGTAGATATGTCTCACGTAGATCAAGATTGTCAGGACTAATCCCTAAGCTCCACAGATAAGCTAACTAGGCAGGGAATCAAAAAACAGGTGTCCGACTGGACTAAAGCAACCAGAGGGCCGAAGAATCAAGCCCGACCGAAGGTACCCACCAGTGGAGGCCGATCCCCGAACTCCCGCATCAGCTACTGGGGGCTGGTGCTGAAAGCTGGGCCCTGTTACAGAAATATATCATAATAAAAGAACGCACACCCTTTCCCACAACTTACACTACGGGAACGTTAAACGGATCAAATCGGTCATTTTATCGATCGACAACTGATTCCGGGTCAACGAGGACCATCGGAATCTAAATAAAATGGCCAGTAGTGTGTGGGTGCTATCTAGGTCAGCTAGGGTGACCATTTGCATTTAAGTCCAACAGTGTATCCAAATTTGCATAAATATCATTTCGTTATTACTGTTTAGGCTTGTTCTTAAGATCCGGGATCCAAATGTGACTCGTAAGTGCCAGCGTGTCACATTTGATGCGAGGAACCCCGTGCTCACAATCTTGGGTCAGCGCGAAACCCCAGTGCAAAGTTAGCCTTTTAACTCGCGATTTTGGACACAGTGTTTCGCCCCGTTCTTGCAATTCGGGACTCCGACGACGACAACCGTAAATTCCAGCGGGTTCGTTACGTCGAGACGGAGCCCTTGCTCACGGGTTTGGTCGACACGGATCCCGAGTTAAAAGTTGGCCCCATACAGTTCTTTATGTCCATTTACAACTTTGATAACACTTAATATCCCTTGATTACATGAGCCCTAACAGGAGCATCATGTTCATCAAGCATACAGGAGTGAGGGCTCACCTGAGGGGTGCCGGAGGTCGGGCCGGAAAGATGGCCGGAGCAAGGTAGTGCTCCAACAAGGCTCGGGTTGGCTTCTTCTCGGATCAACTCTGGCCCAGACCTGTACCAGAGGTAAGCACCAGGTTACTTGAGTCCCAGAAGAGGTTCGGTCCATAGGGTCGTGAGTCCGGCGGCCGAGGGGCGGCGGCCGGAGCTAGAGCCCGGAATGATATTCTCGGGCACAAAGGTAAGAGGCCACACAGAGCACTATCTTGCCAAAGTAAAATGCTGGGAAGCTTAAACTGGCCTCAAGGTCTTACCTGTCAAGGTGCCCGGAGCCCAGACCGCCGGGGATCGCCGGAGCTCGAACCAATGCCCTCCTCGTTTGCAACTCTGACGGAAGAGAGCCACGTTAAGAGGCCATGCAAGTGCTGGGTGGCTCAGGGATCAAGCTAAGCCTACCGGAGGGTTCCCGCGGCAGAGGAGCGCCGGCGAGCGGCGCCGGAAAGGCTCGGTCAAGCTCGGAGGGGCCTCTACATGGTGGATTCCGCCGGCTGGTTCCGGCCGGAGCACCTGGATGGAAAGCTTCCACCCCGCCAGGAAGCTTCTGGTGGCAGTGGCCGCCGGTGGGAGGCAGCGGCTGCGCCGGACGGCGACGCGCTGCCGAGAAGCGCAAGAATCGGTTTCTTAGGGCTCCTTTGCGCGGCCCCGATCTTGATCCGATCGTGATGGGAACTTCGTGGAGGGTTGCAGTCAACCAGGGAGGAGATCAACGGTGCTGATCTCCGGTTGAACGGGCCGGATCACGGCGGCGCTGAAGATCGGCCGGAAAGACAATATTTGATGGGACGGCTCCCGCCGGCGATCGGATCGGCGGCCGCGGCTCGGACTGCAACCGGAGGATTGCCTCGGGTCAGGACACAAGGTGGTCGTGACCAAAAGCCCGAAAGAACAAAGTGTTTCCAAGACTTACCTTGGCCGGAAACCCGAGGAAGATGGGTTGGCCGCCGCGACGCTGCGGCGACGGCTGGGGACCGGACCACCCCAGCTCGGTCTTTGCGGCGTCCCAATGGAGTCTCCCAGACAGGGTCTTGACCTCCCGAGAACCTCCCGAGACCCTCCTCTTCCACCCACCCGAGAACAAGGTGATCCTTGCTCCTCCCTTCCCCGGCGACGGGAGAGGCGGCGGCCGGCTGCGGCTGGGTCCGAGGAGAGCGGCAGGGAAGAGGATTTTGTTGCAACAGCGGCTGGGTGGCAGAGGGTTTAGGGTTCGTGAGGAACCCTAACTCGGTTGGAACCTATATATATAGGGTTTGCAAAATTGCAATGTAGTCCCTCTAGCCTTGGTGTTTTAGCACCTGGTCCCTCACAGCAACTTTCATTTACATCCAGGTCCCTCTCCCATGAGTGGCACGCTTTCCGAGGCAAGAAATCCAAGGGTTCTATGTGCAAAATAGCATTTTTCGACGCATTTCACGCTTTTCAAGATGATCCGTTCGTCGAAACGGAAAATGGACTGCGCCATGACGTCCGGCTCGACGAGACCTATCAGGTAGCGATTTTTGATTTTCGAGAAACTGCCCGGATTAATCTCGGCCATAACATGCAGTCCCGAAATACAGTTTTCGCGTTTTTCGAGACTTAGAGTCGTCAAACGGAAATTTCGTCAGCGCCATTGCGTCCAGACGTCGGAGCCATTCAAATCGACTACCTGAAGTGCTATGTTCGGATTCCAGACAGTGAATTGGCTCAACGTTGGCGCGAAGGGGCTCGAAAATTAGGTTTACTGTTCATCGTACCCTCGACTATAGGTCGCGGGTCCCGCCCGCTTCTTCGTCGAGTTCTGGAAGATCCGACCGTCAGATCTGAACAAGTTTATATGATTTCACTCAGTTCGTCATGACGGTCGCGCTCGTGTCTCGGATCTTCGAGATTAGGCTCGGATTGAAAGGCGATATTTCTGGCCTACTAATGTGCAAATTACACTGCAGAAAAAGGGGCACTAAGACTACGGGTGCTTTTCATGATCCAGATTCAACTTGACTTTTATTCTTTTTCCTTTTATTTATTTATAATAAATTCAAGTTTCTACTCTCTACCACCTAAAAAAGAAGTTTCGTCCCCGAAACTTAATACAACTAAGAGTCAAATACATGGGGAAAAACGCTCCTACATGGCTGATTCACGTTCTCAACGTGGCTTCGCGCTTTTCATGGTTCTCCTATAACTTACAGTTTGTGCAGGCAGAACTCAACGGTCTACACATTTAGGCTGACTATCGAGGCTGAACACTGACAAAATGCCACTAGATTCACTTTCTTAAGTGAAATCCCATAAGGTAGAGAATCTCTTCTTACACTTTATAATCGTTTGTGGCAAAATTTTCACCACCAGCTGCTAGAACTAAACCTCAGACTACTAAGGACGCACGACTGCCGGTTAAATATCACACGACCTGTCGCTTAGCATCATAAAACATGGCAACCCAAGGCCACCATTCATAAAGCTTAAAATATCCGATTTGGGCATGTTGTCCAACTTTCTGGGCTTAAACCATATAGTTATATTATCAACTCAGTTGCAAAATCTGGCGACATCAACGTGGCTAAGGCAATCAATGTCTACGGAGATCAACGTCCAATTTTATCTTTAATCTACTTATTAAAAAACAAGGTAATTCAGATTATTACATCACCTCCACTTCCAAGGAGTTTTGTTCCCAAAGCTTACAACTTAAGGTCATACTCAATGAAATGTTTAATATAAAATTTATTAGAGATCTACTAGGTCAGTCGTCGGGTTTCCCTCCATTGGCTCTCCATGAGAGGTCAGTGCATAGGCCGGTCCTGCTGAGGTATGGCGCCAGATGAAGCCGCGTTCGAGGAAGTGCCCTGACGCTGGTATGGAATCACGGTTGCTGGGGCAGTGAAATGATCGGGGGTGGTCCCCTGTGGGCAATTTTCCCGAATGGGTCCCGGTTGCCCGCACCCGGTAGCAACATCCATATCGACGAGGGCACGTATTTGGCGTGATGTGGCCTATCGCAAAAGATACAGAGTCGTAGTCCACGTTGCTGGTGGCTGGCTGGTGCGTTCCCAGAAGAAGTCCGTTTCTTATCCTTTCCTCTCTCAGTGGCATCCCGCTCCACACGAGCGGTCTGGATTTCGGCCTCGACGCCGTTGTCGAAGTCAGTGGTCGGGGGGATGAGAGCTGGCCGTGCATCTCGTGCCCCAACCCCTGCGAGCACTTCGTAGCGGTATGTCCCTGTTGGCCGCATGTGAAGCATCGGTCGTGGCGTCGTTTGCAGAAGCGCGCTCGGTGAGTACCCCCGCAGAAGGCGCACGGTCGAGTTAGCTTCGCCTTTTGTTTTGTCTGGGGGATCCGCCACCGCTCACAGAAGGCGCTCTTTTCTTGCCCTTGAATATTTGTGGCTCGGAATTCTTGAACTCTGGTAGGACAGCCTTGCTCGAGCTTGCTCTGCTCGATCAGCCTCATCATTGGCCACAGGATCAGTAACTAGGAAGACTAACCGGTATGACGCAGGTGCCATCACCGCAGTACTAACAGGGGCAACCGTAACCCCCGGTACCGCACAAGAAGCCGCAACAACATCTGGAATGGGCCCCGCCAGTGGTGATACGGGGTCAACAGCAGGCTCCGCCAAACCCTCAGGCTCGGCCACGGCCGGAGCAACAAGGGGTGCAATCGGCGGTGCAGCAACTGGAACAGTTGGTGGGTGAACAGGTGGGACAGGAGCAGCAGTCTGCTGCTGCACAAAATGCTGGAACATCCCAACCAGGGCCGCCATCTGAGCCTCAAGTCGCTCTATACGACCCTGCACTGCGAGCTCGCTCGGCGCGCTGGGTGGTCGGCCGACACAACGGCCCGTGTCCGCACCCCGTCCATGCCCACGGCCTGGAGGACAGGCCATAACTGCAATCACAGAAGCAGGTCAGAAACAGACTCTGATAATGTCTTAAATTTCTAACCCTTAACTCGACGTACCCAACGCTCTCACGTGACAAGTCATCCTAGGGTTCATCCTAACCAGTTCCTAATCATCTTTTCCTAGGTACCGTGTACCTATTGCTCTGATACCATCTAATCTGTCACGCCCCGAGTCTAAAAATCAGGTCTGAAATTTATTTTTTTTTTTGTGTTTAAACCAGAGTTTGCAAAACAGGCGTAACAGACCGCCACATATATAGGAAACCCTCTATTCCGCGAACAGTGACTCCCCTATATATGCACGGCTAGGCTAGTAATCAGCAACAGATATCTCAGTACAACTACTACTCTAGTCAGCAGAAATAATTCAAAATCAGTTATTTCATCAATATTTTAAATGTCTAAATCGAACAGAATTAGAATAAAATGCGGCAACCAAAAGTCTGCGTAAATCATCAAGGATCTCAATCATCTCTGTCTAGAATCATGGGGACAGCTCTATCGTGACAAGCTCACTGGATCGTCCCGACAACTCACCACCCGACGGACCTGCAACAGTCACCCGAGGGTGTGAGACACACCGGAGTGTATCCCAGTGGGCACGACGAGCCGAGGATCAGCTAATCGTACCTACTGGGTACTAAAATCTGCGGATAGTAAATATCAATAGGAAAAGCTGGAATAACAATAAGGTCTACTGATAATCAACATAAGGAACATTAGGTAAATAAATGCTAGAAATCAGGATATATCAGTGATAACAATCATAAGAACTGTAGATCACACATGTAGAAAATAAGAGATGTCTACCAAAAATCATATATAGAGAACTGCAAGTGATGAAAGCATGTCTACAGATGATCATACTAGAAATAAACTGAACAACAATACAAGAGTAATGCGTCAAAGGTAGAAACCCAAGTACCCAATCGTATGCCAATATTGGTCTCAGAGGACCTCAGGCAAAGCCACTCATCCGCACCCGATCCGCTGACATAACCCTGCACGTCACAGACGCCAACCAGTCTCGATGCAAAAAGGGGCTCACGGGTCTATCACCAGACCACTTTACCGGCAAAGAACAAGCTCAACGGGGAGCGACCCCGGCCATGTTCGTGAAGAACAGCAGTGCATGGCAAATCATAATGCTCAATCTCACGGTCTAATGACCGGGTAGTCGGCAACATGCCGGAATCCCAACAGGGAATCATCAGTCTATCGATCAGGATCAATCAATCATGCATATCGAAATATCAAGCAACATCTCAAGTGTCAGGAATCAACGAGTAGAATCGAATCATGCAAATCTATGCACTGGAATATAAGAGCTGATGCACAAGTACATGCGATATGTCTAACGTAAATCAAGTACTGTCAGGAACAATCATAGGGCATGCCAATACAAATCATCAGGGATAATCTAGATAGAATCAGCAGATATATATATGACGAGTCTAAAAGAATCCATGTCTGTCACGAGGGATCACATGTGATATATAGATCAAATCAATCAACTAATAAACAGGTATATGAATCGATCAAGATCTATCAGGAGTAGTCATAGAGCATGTAGGTGTAAGTATCAGGGGTAGATGACAGGTCTAAAGAAATCCATATCAATCAGAAGGGTCACATGGCATATAGATCAAGTCATCATGTATAGTCAAGAACCACTGTACATGATATGTCTAAAAAATCGATAGTTGTCAAGTACAGGTCTAATCAAGTCAGTGTCAATCAGTGAAACCATGATATGTATATGGTATGTCTCATGAAGATCAAGGTCTATCAGAAATATAAAAACTGATAAACAGGTACGTAAGATATGTCTCACGTAGATCAAGATCTGTCAGGACTAATCACTAGAATCCACAGATAAGCTAACTAGGCAGGGAATCAAAAACAGGTGTCCGACTGGACTAAAGCAACCAGAGGGCCGAATAGATCAAGCCCGGACCGAAGGTAACCCACCTGAGTGTAGGCCGATCCACGAACTCCCGCACAGCTACTGGGAGGCTGGTGCTGAACAGCTGGGCCCTGTAACAGTAAATATGATCAGTAATAGACTCACACAACCCTTTCCCGACAACGTTACACTAACGGAACGTTTAAACGGGTCAAATCGGTCATTTTATCGATCGACAACTGATTCCTGGTCAACGAGGACCATCGGAATCCTAATAAAATGGCCAGGTAGTGTTTGGGTGCTATCTAAGGTCAGCTAGGGTGACCATTTTGCATTTAAGTCCAACAGGTATCAAAATTTGCATAAATATCATTTCGTTATTACTGTTTTAGCTTGTTCTTAAGATCCGGGAATCCAAATGTGACTCCGTAAGTGCCAGCGTGTCACATTTGATGCGAGGAACCCCGTGCTCACAATCTTGGGTCAGCGCGAAACCCCAGGGCAAAGTTAGCCTTTTAACTCGCGATTTTGGACACAGTGTTTCGCCCCGTTCTTGCAATTCGGGACTCCGACGACGACACCGTAAATTCCAGCGGGTTCGTTACGTCGAGACGGAGCCCGTGCTCACGGGGTTTGGTCGACACGGATCCCGAGTTAAAAGTTGGCCCATACAGTTCTTTATGTCCATTTACAACTTTGATAACACTTAATATACTCTTGATTAAATTGAGCCCTAACAGGAGCATCATGTTCATCAAGCATACAGGAGTGGAGGGCTCACCTGAGGGGTGCCGGAGGTCGGCCGGAAAGATGGCCGGAGCAAGGTAGTGCTCCAACAAGGCTCGGGTTGGCTTCTTCTCGGATCAACTCTGGCCCAGACCTGTACCAGAGGTAAGCACCAGGTTACTTGAGTCCCAGAAGAGGTTCGGTCCAGGTAGGGTCGAGTCCCGGCGGCCGGAGGGGCGGCGGCCGGAGCTAGAGCCCGGAATGATATTCTCGGGCACAAGGTAAGAGGCCAACAACAGAGCACTATCTTGCCAAAAGTAAAATGCTGGGAAGCTTAAACATGGCCTCAAGGTCTTACCTGTCAAGGTGCCCGGAGCCCAGACCGCCGGGGATCGCCGGAGCTCGAACCAATGCCCTCCTCGGGTGCAACTCTGGAACGAAAGAGAGCCACGTTAAGAGGGCCATGCAAGTTGCTGGGTGGACTCAGGGGATCAAGCTAAGCCTACCTGGAGGTTCCCGGCGGCAGAGGAGCGCCGGCGAGGCGGCGCCGGAAAGGCTCGGTCAAGCTCGGAGGGGCTCTAATGGTGGATTCCGGCCGGCTGGGTTCCGGCCGGAGCAACCTGGATGGAAAGCTTCCACCCGGCGCCAAGAAGCTTCTGGTGGCAGTGGCCGCCGGTGGGAGGCAGCGGCGGCGCCGGACGGCGACGCGCGGCCGAGAAGCCAAGAATCGGGTTTCTAGGGCTCCTTTGCGCGGGCCCGATCTTGATCCGATCGTGATGGGACTTCGTGGAGAGGTTGCAGTCAACCAGGGGAGGAAGATCAACGGTGCTGATCTCCGGTTGAACGGCCGGATCACGGCGGCGCTGAAGATCGGCCGGAAAGACAATAATTTGATGGGACGGCTCCCGCCGGCGATCGGATCGGCGGCCGCGGCTCGGACTGCAACCGGAGGATCGCCTCGGTGTCAGGAACAAGGTGGTCGTGACCAAAAGCCCGAAAGAACAAAAGTGTTCCAAGACTTACCTTGGCCGGAAACCCGAGGAAGATGGGTTGGCCCGCGGCGACGCTGCGGCGACGGCTGGGGACCGGACCACCCCAGCTCGGTTGCGGCGTCCCAATGGAGTCTCCCAGACAGGGTCTTGACCTCCGAGAACCTCCCGAGAACCCTCCTCTTCCACCACCCGAGAACAAGGTGATCCTTGCTCCTCCCTTCCCCGGCGACGGGAGAGGCGGCGGCCGGTGCGGCTGGGTCCGAGGAGAGCGGCAGGGAAGAGGGATTTTGTTGCAACAGCGGCTGGGTGGCAGAGGGTTTAGGGTTCGTGAGGAACCCAAACTCGGTCGGAACCTATATATATAGGGTTTGCAAAATTGCAATGTAGTCCCTCTAGCCTTGGTGTTTTAGCACCTTGTCCCTCACAGCAACTTTCATTTACATCCAGGTCCCTCTCCCATGAGTGGCACGCTTTCCGAGGCAAGAAATCCAAGGGTTCTATGTGCAAAATAGCATTTTTCGACGCATTTCACGCTTTTCAAGATGATCCGTTCGTCGAAACGGAAAATGGACTGCGCCATGACGTCCGGCTCGACGAGACCTATCAGGTAGCGATTTTTGATTTTCGAGAAACTGCCCGGATTAAATCTCGGTCCATAACATGCAGTCCCGAAATACAGTTTTCGCGTTTTTCGAGACTTAGAGTCGTCAAACGGAAATTTCGTCAGCGCCATTGCGTCCGGAACGTCGGAGCCATTCAAATCGACTACCTGAAGTGCTATGTTCGGATTCCAGACAGTGAATTGGCTCAACGTTGGCGCGAAGGGGCTCGAAAATTAGGATTTACTGTTCATCGTACCCTCGACTTAGGTCGCGGGTCCCGCCCGCTTCTTCGTCGATTTCTGGAAGATCCGACCGTCAGATCTGAACAAGTTTAATATGATTTTCACTCAGTTCGTCATGACGGTCGCGCTCGTGGTCTCGGATCTTCGAGATTAGGCTCGGATTGAAAGGCGATATTTCTGGCCCACTAATTGTGCAAATTACACTGCAGAAAAAGGGGCACTAAGACTACGGGTGCTTTTCATGATCCAGATTCAACTTGACTTTTATTCTTTTTCCTTTTATTTATTTATAATAAAATTCAAGTTTCTACATCCTGCTTCCCTTCCGTGATTTTCAGCATTCATTGTTTACAGCATTGATATCATTGATTATCATACTAGCTCTGCTCTACAGCATTATTAGCTCTTGCTTGTATGATTTGCCAGTTACAGCATGCTTAGATTTTATATCTGCATCTTACCATTCAGCTTTCAGTATATCCTGCTTTTGCTATCCGCTTATCATTGTATCCGGTAGGTACGACTTGCTATTTTTCGGCCCGTCGTGCCCACTGGGATACACTTATATGTGTCTCACACCTTCGGGTGACTGTTTTTCAGGTCAGTTAGGTGCTGGGAGATTGGGGGAATCCAGTGAGCTGTTGCGCTAGAGTTGTCCCCGGCTTTTGGCCACAGTGGCCTAGTGATAGTATTTACAGTTCATAGTTGTTTATTGAAGTTTTGGTACCTTGTGATGGATTTGTGGATGTTATAGTTTTTGGAGTTAAGTGATTGTTGCTCTCTGATTGTATTACTGCACTTGCTTAGCCGAGCATGTATAGGGGAGACTCTGTCCGTGTGGACAGAGGATTTCCTATGCATGTGGCGGTCTGCTCACGTTCTGAGTTTAAAAGTTTGAACTCTGATTTTTTTTTTTTTTTAAAAAAAAAAAAAAAAAAAAAAAAAAAAAAAAAATTAGACGCTGTTTTTTTGAACTCGGGGCGTGACAATTCCTTGATTCTTTTACTAATTGAATGAAATATAATTTTGTCTCAAAATTTAGTTTAAAGACTCAATTAGGATATAAAATTTGATTTGCCATGATAAATTTGAAATTTTACATCAAAAAAATTTAGAAATTTAAAGTTTAAAATCAAAATTAGAATAGAAAATTATTATTGGTTCAAAATTTAAATTTATTATAATTGCACAATCGGAGAGAATGATGGTGAAGGGTATACTTGTAATTACATATTACTTACCGACACATAAGTGGGTGAGACGAAACTACCAAACATATTTGTTTATAATAATAAGAATATATATATATATATATATATATATATATATATATATATATATATATATATATATATATATATATAGAGAGAGAGAGAGAGAGAGAGAGAGAGAGAGAGAGAGAGTTCGACTACTATGCTATCGATAGGACCAAGCATTTGGTGCTATCAAGTTTTCTACCCTTAGATTAACCCCTTTGATCATTTCCAACCGTTAGATCTTACTATTTTTCCAACCACCCATTAAACCCGAGGGGCCCACTATCATCTCAACCAAACATCTTTTAATCCAAGGATTAAAAACTTAATAATATCAATGCCTTGGTACTATTAATAGCATTACAGTCTAGCTATATATATATATATATATATATATATATATATATATATATATATATATATATATATATATATATATATATATATATAGTTCGTGAATGTAGGAATGTGCAGTTAAGGTAATAATGGTCCCTCATAATTTAGTGGGTGGTTAGTAGAATAGTATGATCAAAGGGGTGAAATTAGTCAAAAGGTTAGATTTAACGGTTAAAAACTTACAAATGCTTTGTACTTTTAAAAGCACCATACACGGACTCTCTCTCTCTCTCTCTCTCTCTCTCTCTCTTTATATATATGTATAGATTCTGGGTATGTGCTTTTAAAAGCACCAAGCACTTGGTGCTTGTAAGTTTTTCACCATTACATATTTTCATTTTAACCACACATCTTTTCATCTAAGGGTCTTTTCATCTAAGGGTCAAAAACTTACAAACACAAATGATTTGATACTTTTAAAAACATAAAAGCTCATATATATATATATATATATATATATATATATATATATATATATATATATATATATATATATATATATATATATATATGGGGTGTAAGGGGTGTACACTTTTATATATATATATATATACATATATATATATACATATATATATATATATATATATGTATATATATGTATATATATATATATGTATATATATATATATGTATATACATATATATATATACATATATATATGTATATATATATATACATATATATATATACATATATATATATATGTATATATATATACATATATATATACATATATTGTCACGCCCCGAGTTTAAAAATCAGGTCTGAAATTTTTTTTTTTTTGAATAAGTCAGAGTTTGCAAAACGGGCGTAACAGACCGCCACACATATAGGAAATCCCCTATCCGAAAGGATAGGGTCTCTCCTATACATGCACGGCTACGCTAATCCAATCATCAATCAGAGAGCAATAAATATCTCAACTGCTACAGTACTAATCATCAGGGATAATCCAAACATCATACTATCATCAAACTGAAATAACATAAATGAAAGTCAACTACAGATAGTCGGGGATCTCAATCACCGATCTATGTCATCAAGGGGGACAGCTCTATCGCGACAGGCTCACTGGATCGTCCCGACATCTCACCACCCGACAGACCTGCAACAGTCACCCGAGGGTGTGAGACACACCGGAGTGTATCCCAGTGGGCACGACGAGCCGAGAAGTAGCTAATCGTACCTACTGGGTACTAAAATCTGCGGATAGTAAAGATCTATAGGAAAAGCTGGAATAACAATAAGATCTGCTGATAATCGACAATAATCCACAGATAGGCTAACTAATAATCAATAAGTCCACAAATAAACTGAAATAGTCAGATAATCAAGCATAAGGAAACTGCCGATAATAAATGCTAGAAATAAATCGCTGTATAAAATCGAGCAGACAACTGAGTGATCAATAACAGGTCTACTAAAAATTAAATAGTAGATACGTAAAACAAACTGGCAGGAAGCATAATCATAATACCGTATATAACGAGTATAGAGAATATCAGAATCAATCAGGGTGGTAATCAAGTCTAACTGAAGTAAAGCATGCTAGAACATGGGAGTACATAATCTATGCATCAATCACAAGAATATCAAGCACCCAACCAATGCCATAATTGGTCACGGGGACCTCATGGCTCATACCACTCTCTGCACCTATCCCACTGACATAACCCCGCACCCATATGTGCTATCTGGGGCTCACGGGTCCTTCCTCCAGACCACTTTACCGGTAAAGAACAATAGCCACGGGGAGCGACCCCGGCAATGTTCGTGAAGTACAGCAGTGCATGGCAAGTCACAATGATCAATCTCACGGTCTAGTGACCGAGTAGTCGGCACATGCCGAAATCCCAACAGGGAATCATCTGTCTATATCTATCCATCGGAATCAATCAATCATGTATATCGAGCAATGTCTATCAATCGGGATCAATCAATCATGCATATCGAGTAGTGTCTATCAATCAGGATCAATCAATCATGCATATCGAGTAGTGTCTATCAATCAGGATCAATCAATCATGCATATCGAGTATATCAAGAAATATCTCAATGACAGGAATCAACAGGTATCATCTAATCATGCAAATCTATATCTCAATCAATCAGGATCAGTCAGGAATAATCAGGGAGTATGTATATGTTAATCAGCTGATCGTGACCAGAAATCTCAATCACAGGTCTAATCAGGTCAATGTCAACAGTGACATCATGATATGTCAAGATAGGTCATATAATCAGCGGGGAAATCAAAAACAGGGGTCCGACTGGACTAAAGCAACCAGAGGGCCAAAAAGCTAGCCCGGGCCGAAGCTAACCCACCTGGATGAAGGCAGATCCACGAACTCCCGCGCAGCTATTGGGAGGCTGGTGCTGAACAACTGGGCCCTGTAATAGTAATTATGATCAGTAAAGGACTCACACATACCCATCCCGACGTCACGACAGTGACCAAAAAGATCCTAGGTGGCCATGCCAAGAAAACCACGGAAATAATGATCCCAACGGCGAAAACGGCGCTCAAAACGGTGGAAAAACGGGCAAAAACGGAGCTACGGAACTTTGGGCTGTCGGATGGTGCACAGGAGCAAGCGTGGACCGGGTTTATGGCATCAGGCGGCGGCGGCATGCGCCGGGTGCACGCAGGAAGCGTGCACCGCGCTTCTCGGGCCGGGCCGGTGCACGACCCGAGCGTGCACCGGGTCCTTGCCCTTCGGCCGCAAGCGCGTGCGCCGGGTGCACGCATGAGGCGTGCACCGCGCGCCTTGGGCCGGGCCGGTGCACGAAACCGTGCACCGGGTCTGGTGCTTCCGACGCTGCGGGCATGCACCGGGTGCATGCCTGGACCCGTGGACCGTGCTGTACGGACAAGCACAGTAAACCCTAATTTCGCGGTTTTCTTCGCCGTTTTCGCTCCCGTTTCGCGATTTCTTCTCCGTTTTCGCTCCCGTGCGACTCCGGCGAAGACCCCGCGACCATGGTAACGACGGCGGCGGCCTCCCGTTTAACAACGGCGGCGGCGGCCTCCCGTTAACCTACTACGTTCCAACGAAACATCCCCAAAAAAATCTCCGAATAAATCCGCGGTAAATCTAACGGCTAAAACGTTGATCCACGAACAACCAACACGTCGATCGGAGGTCCGAAAAAAGAAACCGATTAAAACCACCAATTAAATCCGATAAAAATCATCGATCACACCCGATCAAGAACGAGAATAAAGTGTTGATCAAAACCCCGACAAAAATCCGTGATCGATGTACCGATTAAAACAACCTTATAAGAACACGGAAAACCCCCGATTAATTCTACAAAAGGATTAACGACCACTAACCTCAATCTATCGGAATTAAAGAACCGATCTTGTTTCCTTTCGGCGTTGGAGACCCGGATCCGCTCCCCGTAGACGATGGCGTCTCGTTCTTTCGGTCTCCGGACGTCAATCGGGGCGATCGGGTTCCTCCGCTTTCTCCCTCTTTCCTTATTTTCTCCTCCGGTTAGGGTTCCGTCTTTTCTTTTCTTTTTTTCTCTTTTCACCGATTAGGGTTTTTTTTTTTTTTTTCTTTCTTTTCTTTAATCGGGATCCCCCTTATATAGCTCGTATTAAATCTTTAATTAATTCCCTTTAATTAATTCCCCTTTTAATTTGTACGTAAGAGAATTATTATTTTCCGTCTGGGATAATTAATTAACTAATTAATCATCCCCTACGAGATAACCCACCTTATCTCTAACGGGTGCAAGATATTTTGCACGGATTTCGATGCACGACTAATCACCGTATCACTTTGAATTCCGTTCCGGAAGATCCCGATATCGGATTTCAGATCCGATCGCGCCGTCGGCTTTCTTTTTCCGCACTCTATCGCAGAAAAATACTAGCACCTCACAATGGCCAACTTTACATAAGGGATTGTCCAGTTGCGGAGTTTCTTTCCCTCCCGTGCCAGCCTCCGTATCGAGGTTTGGCAGTAACGACAACCGGTATGCCACCGGGCCTATGTGCCCCGAAATCCCAAATGTCGGGTCGTTGACTCCAGCCAACAATCCCAAAAGCTCGAATTGAAAAGTGACATTTCTGGCCCATTAACTGTGCAATTTACACTGCAGAAAAGGGGCACTGAGGCTACTCGTGCTTTTAAGATCCAAAATTCAACCTGGCTTTTATTATTTTCCTTTTTATTAGATTACAAAATTTTTGAGTTTCTACATATATATATATATATATATATATATATATATATATATATATATATATATATATATATATATATATATATATATATATATGTATATATATATACATATATATATATACATATATGTATATATATATACATATATATATATACATATATGTATATATATATATATATGTATATACATATATATATATGTATATGTATATATATACATATACATATATGTATATGTATATGTATATATATATATATACATATATGTATATGTATATATATATATATATATATATATATGTATATACATATATATATATATATATATATATATATATATATATATATATATATATATATATATATATATATATATATGAATCCGACTACTATGTTATCGATAGCACCAAACATTTGGTGCTATCAAGTTTTCTACCCTTAGATCAACCCCTTTGATTATTTTCACCCGTTAGATTTTACTATTTCCCCAACCACCCATTAAACCCAAGGGGTTCACTATCTTCTCAACCACACATCTTTTAATTCAATAGTTAAAAACTTAATAGCACAAATGACTTGGTGCTATTAATAGCATTCCAGCCTAGCTGTCTCTATATATATATATATATATATATATATATATATATATATATATATATATATATATATATATATATATATATATAACTAGGCTACTATGCTATTAAGAACGCCAAATATCATTGGTGCTATTAGATTTTCAACCCTTGAATACAGGAATTTGCCATTAGGATGATAGTGGCCCCCTAGGTACCGTTCGGTACCGGTACAATAGGAGGGGGGATAAGGAGAATATCCCCTTATCCCCCCAAACAAGATTGAGATACCCTTAACGGGTTATCCTACCCGGACAATCCATTAAAGGGTGGGAATAGTTGTTCCACCCAAGGTGGGAACAATTGTTCCGACCCTTACCCATCTCTCATCTCTGCCCTTTTACGCATCCCAAGGCTTCTCCTTCTTCTCTCTGGTTCCTTCATCCCCAACCCCTCATCTCTCTTTTGTTGTGCTATCTCTCTACCATTGTGAAGGCTTCCAATTAGTTCACTCGTCCCCTTTGAGCTGTGCGGTGTCGGTGTAGGTGTGGGTTTCTCCTCGGCCGATCTCTACGACCACAGATCTGTGGGATCTTGTTTAGTCTCTACGCGGATCCTCGACCGTCGAACTATGGGTTTAATCTAAATCTTGCTCTTTCTCTAACATCGTCGATCTCCAGTGTGTGGGTTCTTGCTCGGGCTCTCTCTGAGACTCTAGATCTGTGCGGTCCTCTCTTCTGAGACTCCCGATCTCCGCGACCCCCGATCTGTGAGTGTTTCCCTTCCTCCGATCTCAGAAATTAATATGAATTTTATAGCAAACAAATTATTTACTTTTTCCCAAGTTATAACATTTTATGTAAATTTATAATATATTTTGATTTGTTCAACTATAGCAATTTTAACATATATTCCTTTTTTAGATTTTTAAATATCTTAAATCAAATATTTAAAATCATACAAGTAAAATTTTTATTTGTTTTAAAAAATATAATAGTTGAGAGCAATTTTGTCATTTCATACAACTACTACTCTCTATTCCTCTTATTCTCCATTATCACACCAAGCACAAATTTCTTTATACCTGGTAGTAATCTAATACTCAACCAAAGACATTTATACAATAGTTTCAGCTTGTTCCCAAATTTATAATTATTCCTGGAATAACTAGTTTTCTCTTATCCTCCAACCAAATGCAGCCCTAGTTTAGTGAGTGGTTGGGAGAATAGCATGATTTAAAAGGTAAAAATGATCAAAGGGGTGGATCTAACGACGGAAAACTTGGTAGCACCAAGTGTTGGGTGCTGTTAATAGTGTAGTAGCTAGACGGACTATATATATATAAGGAAAATGCTATGTGTACACCGCTTTCGGGGTGTACATCATACACCCCACCCATCTAAGGGTGGGGGTGTGATGATGGGTCACTCGATGTGACCCGTAAAAAATATCGGCATCATTAAAATGGTGGAGGTGTATGATGTACACCCCTTCGGGGTGTACATGTAGCATTGCTCTATATATAATTGAGCTCCTATGCTTGCAAAAGTACCAAATCATTGGTGCTTGTGAGTTTTTGACATTTGGATGTAGGAATGTGCAGTCTCCTAGGGTTTAGTGGGTGGTTGGTTGAATAGTATAATATAATGGATAGAATTAGTCAAAAAAAATTAGATCTAACGATAAAAAACTTACAAGCACTATATATATATATATATATATATATATATATATATATATATATATATATATATATATATATATATATATATATATATATATATATATATATATATCGTAGGGCTACTATAATCTTATGAGTATAAACTTCTTTGTACTAAACATTTTTCGCCTATGGATGAAAATATGTGCGATTAGAATGATAGTAGTCCTCCTAGAATTTAGTAGATTGTTAGTGAAATAGTATAAATCCTAAATACTACTATAATTCTAACCACACATTCCTTTATCTAAGGGCCGAAAACTTATAAGTACGAAAATTTTTTACTTATAAAAGTATACTCTCTCTCTCTCTCTCTCTCTCTCTCTATATATATATATATATATATATATATATATATATATATATATATATATATATGAAGTAACTTGGCTTCGTACTTTAAACAGCAGGTACCAACTATTAAACCTTTAGCCAACTGTGCTAGTACCGGTCAGAATATGTATAATTGTGCTAGAGTATATGTATAATTGCGCTCAGAATATTTTGGAAAGTATCAAGACACACATACAATGACAAAAAGCTAAAATAAAATTTTGAGCCGACAAGACAAAAGAACCAACTTACAGTTTATACTATGACAAAAAGCTAAAATAAATTTTTGAACCGACGAGACAAAAGAACCAACTTACAGTTTATACTATGACAAAAAACTAAAATAAACTTTTGAGCCGACAAGACAAAAGAACCAACTTACAGTTTCTTATTCTACTGCAAGAAGCAGCTGTCAGAAGAATTGGGATGAAAATAAATGCCATATATTGTTTCCCTGAAAAATTTATACTCAAACGATCACTTCTGTAAATGTGTGAGAGGACGTTCAAAAGGCAAATAAAGTATGAAGGTTTTGCTGCTTTATGGCCTGTTTGGATATCTTGGCAAGTTATCCAGTAATAACTAGTCCAGAATAAATATTTTCTTTTGCGATTTCTATTACACGAAGTTAATTTTAGACCATTGCAACCTCCTCATAAGTAAGAATTTTCAAAATAAGGCATTCTCTTTGAGACATCTTTTTGTGATCTCTGCCGAGTAGTTACTGTAAGTCCCTTGAGTAAACAAATAAGATATGCTGAATAAAATGTCCGTGCATCGAAACTTTATTACGTTAAACACTCATAGAAAAGAGACTTTCATCAGGCAACACTGCTTGAAAGATACTGAATTCAAAATGTGTACAGTAAAAGCATGAAATCAATCTATAAAAAGAGGAAACACAGCAAATTCAGCTTGTCTCTCCATTATCATTCTACAGCAATTCCTGCTCAAGTAAATGCGCAAAAGCTTCATAGTAGGAAGTGAAACAAGAGAAACAGAGCAGCAACACACACCATGTTTATGTAATACTACAAAAAAAATTATGCACAAAGGATTGAACCATGTATACATTGTTAGCAATGGCGAACCTTCATTGCGCCGAGCGAATCTTCGTGTATCATACTCGGTTCGCTTTCATCGATCTATTGGTAGGTATTTGGCTATTTCTTTCCAACAAAGAAAGATTCCGACTCCCGTGAATCAAACAATTCCTTTACTTCCATTCTATGTACCTGAAAGACACCGGAAACCCTTGCAAAACCCCAACCAAACACCAAACAACACCAAGCACAAGATAATATCGACCGCGACAACGATCTTCACATGTCGCCACCACAGACTCTTTCCCGACTGCTGCCGACAAATCCTATTCGAGCTCGAGCACCTCTCGATCGACATACTTCCTCCCTCCGGTAATGGCATATTAATCTTGCCGGATCTATTTCCGTGGTCTTCTTCGGCGCCCGCCTCATCAACCGGCTTCTCCTTCAATTTCTTCCTATCCGTCTTACTACCGCTCTTCATCAGCAAAGGCGCCTTAGACGATGTCGATCCGTCGCCCGCATCGCCCTCTTCGCAAATCTCGTCGCGGAGAAACGAGGACCGAGGCATCTTCTCGAGCGAAGTGATCAGCCTTTGAATAATCGGCACCAGCGTGTCGTGAAACCCGTTCCTGGAGGCATTTTCGAATCCCTCGCGAATGTGCTTCAAGAACCGAAGGGTGCCCAAGTTGCCGACACTAGGGTCGACGATTGCGAAGTAGGTGTGATTGTCGACCATCAAGTAACCGAAAGTCCGAGTGCCGACCGAGTGGAAGAACCATTTGTGGTGCGGCGGGGAGTGCTCGAGGCACAGGGCAGCTAGGGTTTCGAGCTCGCGGCCCTTGGTGTTGTATGAGTAGAGAATTTTACTCCCCTTGGCGACGCAGCAGTAGACCGTGTTGTCGACCGAGGAATTCATCGGCGAGCTCTCATCGATCTCTACTTCTATGTGCTTCGAAAGAGGCGAAACGAGCTTCACGGATTTGGATCGGCGGGGATTCATCAATGTTCTCCGATTCAAGAGGCCTCTATCCTTTACCATCAAAATCTCAAATTTTATTAGGGTTTTTCCTCCACCGAGCTCTATCAGATCATCGAAGTTCTACGTTTCCTCCATCGGAAGCTCCCGCAACTTCCTCCAACCCTAAAAAAATGGGGATTTCAACAACTAGGGTTTCGAACCAAGTCCACAAGAGACGCAACACCACAAAATGCAAAATCGAAACCCCTGGGGATCAAATCAATTAAAAAAAACATGCACGATTCCAACAACAACAACAACAAGAGACGATCAAAAATCTTCGAGCTACAAATCGAAGAAACCGTACGCTGCGATTCGAGCGGGGGATCGAAGCAGGGCTAGGGTTTCGAGGGAGGGATTTGGCACATCGGATCGATTGCGCAAAGAAGAAGAAGATCGAAGGAAGAGGACGCGGAGACCAAAGTCGACGCGCGCCGTTTTTAACTGTTGCGTCGAACGCGGCACCCAGAATGATACAAGTAACAGGATATCATAAATAATAGAGGTAAAATTGTATGAAGATTCTCTAAATTATTATTATATGATATGTCCTATTTATAAATATATTTTTTTTTATATTTTTTCTTTCTAATTTTTAAAAGGAAAATGCTACTTATACACCCGTAAGGGGTGTACATCTCACACCTCCACCCATCTAAGGATGGGGGTGTGATGAGGGGTCACTTGATGTGACCCGTAGAAAACATCGACACCATTAAAGGGGTGGAGGTGTAGGATGTACACCCCTTCGGGGTGTATATGTAGCATTACTCTTTTTAAAATTCTGTTTTTTTTTTTTTCTCAAAATTTTAAAAATATTTTCAAATGATTATGACATTAAGGAAGAGCGCAAAATGATTAAATTATTTTTATATTTTCTACAAAATATATATATACTAGTATAGGGCCCGCGCTTCGCTGCGGTTAAATAAATTATAATTAATATATATTAATATTTGTATTAAAATAAAATTTAAAATATTTATACTCAAATAATAAAAATAATACAATTTTATCTATTTTTCTTTTTTCATCTTTATCCTTTTTTTTTCTCTATCTTTCATGCCACATCTTCGCCAATTTTATGAATTAATTATATATATATATATACATACATACATACATACATATATATATATATATACATATATATATATATATACATATATATATATATATACATATATATATATATATATACATATATATATATATATATACATATATATATATACATACATACATATATATATATATACATACATATATACATATATATATATATTATATATATACATATATATATATATATATATACATATATATATATATATATATATATATATATATATATATATATATATATATATATATATACATACATACATACATACATATATATATATATATATATATATATATATATATATATATATATATATATATATATATATATATATATATATACATACATATATACATACATATATACATATATATATATATATATATATATATACATACATATATATATATATATATATATATATATATATACATATATATATATATATACATATATATATATATATATATATACATACATATATATATATATATATATATATATATATATATATATATATATATATATATATATATATATATATACATACATATATACATACATATATACATATATATATATATATATATATATACATACATATATATATATATATATATATATATATATATATATATATACATACATATATATATATATATATATATATATATATATATATATATATATATATATATATATATATATATATATATATATATATATATATATATATATATATATATATACATACATATATATATATATATATATATATATATATATATACATACATATATATATATATATATATATATATATATATATACATATATATATATATATATATATATGAGCAACGCTACATGTACACCCCCAAAGGGGGTGTACATCTTACACCCACCCATCTAAGGGTGGGAGGGTCACTTCACAAATTGTGAAGTGACCCCTCACCACACCCCACCCATTGGATGGGTGGGGTGTGCGATGTACACCCCCAAATGGGGTGTACAAGTAGCATTTTCCTATATATATATATATATATATATGTATGTATGTATGTATAGGTATATATATATATATATATATATATATATATATATATATATATATATATATATATATATATATATATATATATATATATATATATATATATATATATATATATATATATATATATAAACGCACACATATATTTACACTAGAACTTGTAACAATCATAAAATTCAGATATTAGGCTAAATTAACACATTCTCTTTTTAATTAAATATAATTATTTTTCAGTTAAATTTAAATTTTGAACTTTAAAATCGATATTTATTTTATCAAACAATAATTTTGTCCACTTAACTTTTTTTTTTTAATAATAATAATAATTCAAGATATTATGAAAATTTAGCTATTTCTAATTTAAAGAGAAGCAAGCAAATACATATATGAAATAATTTTCAACTCTCAATTATTTGTACTTTTTTTTGAAAACAGATAAATAAACCATATTTATATGAGTTGCTTCAAACTAACTTTTAATATAATTAATTTTGTTTACGAAAAGCAATATATATATATATATATATATTAGATGTAAATACATACGATAATTTTATTAATAAAATTATTTTATAGAGTACATTTTAGAGTGTACATACTAAAAAAGTAGTACTCATTTTATTAATAAAAATATTTATATGCTGGGAAGGGAGGGTGTAACGACACGGCCCACTAACAATAATAACTCGTTGGGCCCAAACCACAGCCCAAAATACTTAAGCCCAGTTATTATTACTAGTGTCCATGTCTCATATAAATCCAATCACAAATCCATCCACATCCGATGTGGGACTATTGGGGGCGTCACAGACTCCCCCCGTTTAGGCCTGACGTCCTCGTCAGCCCAAACACACACACAGCAGCCCAAGAACGCCAGGCGATGTGAGACTCGTCTCGCTAGCCCTGTCATCTAGACCCAGACTCAGCCGAGACTCGCCGCACACTTCCGGCTGGTTATTGGCTCTGATACCAAATGTAACGACATGTGCACTAGTAATAATAACTGGGCTTAAGCATATTGGGTTGTGGTTTGGGCCCAACGAGTTATTATTGCTAGTGGGCCGGGTCGTTACAGAGGGAGGGAGGGATGGAGGAGAGAGAGAATGGGCCACCTAAAAGGAAAGAGAGAGAAAGAGAGAAGGAGGAGGGAAAGAGAGAGACCACGGTAGGATATGCATTTTCAAATAGTAATAAAAAAAAATTATAAAAAATTGTTTAATAGAAAAAAAATATTATAATAATTTTTTAAAAAATTTATAGAATATTAAGAAGATTTTATGAGATTTTATAAAATTTTATTAAGAAAGAAAAAAAAAAAGAGAAAGATTTTGTAAAATTTTGTTAAGAGAGAGAAAGAGTAATAAAAATTATTTTATTATAAAATATTTTATAAAATAAATATAAAATATTTGTAGAGAGATTTTGTAAAATTTTAAATTTTTTTAAGAGAAATTATGTAAAATATTTGTCTTTTTTTTAAAAAAATAATAATTTTTTATTTTTATTAAGAGATATAAATTTATGAAATTTTATTATGAGAGATTCTGTAATATTTTATTAAAAAAATAAATTATGTAAAATTTTATTTAGAGAAAGAGAGAGAGAGAAGGGTAGAAGGAATGATTGACTAATCTAGAGAGAGAAAGAGAGAGAGAGGGGGATAGGACCTTAGGAGAGAAGGATAAAAAATTTAATATATAATAATTAAATTATAAATGTTTAGAAAACATATATTACACTATATAAATAATAAAATAATTAAATTATTAAAAAAATATTTTATAAAATAAATATAGAAACAAATCTAGTAAAAACTATAAAAATGAGGAAAAAATGGTAATTAAATTTTTTGAAAATACTTTAAAAAATAAATATAGAATAAATATTCTAGAAAAAATGAAAAAAAAAGGAAAAAAAAAATTTATTTGATGCGCCTGGAATATATTAAGTGTGACTATAATATTTTTTCAAATCTGACCTATCCTTAATAAATAAATAAATTTATTAATATATACTTAATATATTTGTAATATTATTTACTTTCTAAAGTTGTGTCTAAAATAAGGCAACTCAAAAAAATTCAATTAGAGCCATTGGTGATTCAGACTAAAACCACCCCTCAAATAAAATAATAATAATAACACTAATAATAATTAAAATAAAAATAAAATCGTCCCTTCTCACTTTTTTCACAGGATCCAAAAGACCCACAACAGATTCGGAAAAACTTGAAATTATCTCAAATCTAATTTTTTTTAACAAAAATTAAAAAAACTTTAAACTGAGTTCAATTTTTTTTATATTTTAAAATAAATTATATTAAAATTTATTTTAATTATAGGCTATATTTATTCATCTGAGTTCATATTTTTAAATTATTAAAACTGAGTTCAAATTTTAAAATTTTTTAAACTGCATTCAAATTTATTGAAATTAATTATTTAATTTTTTTTTAAGTTGAGTTCAGATTTTTGTAAAGTGGGTTTAATTTTTTTTAATATTATAAAATAAAATTTTAATACTCAACTTTTCTTACAAGTAAAAATTTAAATAATTAATAAAAAAGTTAAGTAGGTAGTTAAAAATTTAATACATAATAAATAAATTATAAATTTTTAGAAACTATATATTATACTACACAAATAGTAAAATAATTAAATTTTTAAAAAATATTTTGTAAAATAAATACAATAAGAAAGAGGAGTGGGAGAAAAGTGGGGAGAGAGAGAGTGCGGATCATTAGGAAGAGAGAGAGAGAGAGTGAGTAGGGGGGAGAGGAGTGAGCAGTGGTAGAGAGATTTGTAACGTGGCATATTAAACACATGCCACGGCGTTCTCCGCCCAGCCTATCAAAATCACAATATCTATCGTTAGCAGACGGGTACCAACCAAATTAGAATATAAACTTTGAGTGACATTTAGAAGCTCCATAGTGTAGCTAGTTCATAGCAGAATTTTTTGATTTTACAGTGATGAGTTTTTGAAGAAATTAAAATAAGGCGCAACTTACCACACCAAACCATACAAAACTAGTGCCATTGTTTTACTACATGCATGCATGCAGAATTTTTTTTTTAAGTGGTGTATAAAAGGGTCATCCCAGAGAGGGCTTTTTGATGGTGTGGAGAACACATGTTTTGATGAATACACAAGAATACATTTTTAGCTTGCATAGTATATAATGACTGAAACTGCAACAAGCATTACCTTGGGCTTCAAGTCTCCAAATATAGCATGGTACTCAGCTAAGAGTTTGATAGCTAGTTTTCGATGTTCAAATTGGGACGGAGTTATTAAGGTAGCGTTTGGTTCGAAAATAAAGTGGTACTTTATTCTTTTATTCTAGGCAAACATTAGATTTAATATCAGATTTAATTTATTTCGGCAGGCTATTTTAAAATAATCCTATAAGATTTATTTCCTCTATCCTATAGAATAAAAATTTAGAATTGGATGATTTTTTTTTTAACTTTGTTTCTAATTATTCATCCCTCTCACCTCCTCATTATTTATATGTAATTATATGATTCTTTTATTATGCTATTTCTTCCTTATTTAATGTGCATATAAATATTATTTTTTTAAATTTAATTTATATTTGAATAGAATGTAATTACAAGTACAATCTATAATTTTATTGTTGCTTACTCTTATATAGTCTACTCAAAATAATTTTATTTTCAAAATTTTGATAAAGTTAAATGTTGGATTGCATTATAATTTTGTTTACTAATTATTATTTACTAAAATATACTATAAAATATAAAATATTATTAGGCTTCGGATAAAATATAATTTATTATTTATAATTAAATTCATTCAAAATTACTATAAAATATAAATCAATTTTTCTATATACAAAGTGAGGACAAAGTTGGGATTTTTATAAAAATTGTATCATTTTTTTTTTCACTATTCTCTACTATTTCATAATTTTAACCAAACACAATTTTATCTATTTCAAGGAATACCAACTTTTAAACCAAACGTAATTTAACTTTTATACTTGATTATCCCGAAATAACAAATTATTTTAGGTATAAAAAAATTTATACCTCTTAAATTTATTCGCAAACCAAACAGGAGTTTAGACCTGCAGTGGCTATGACTTTTAATTTTTGAAAAATATGTTAAGATCTATATTTACGGAAAAATAAAAATTAAAATATTATAAATTTTAGAGGTCAAAGAGAAATTATTTTATATTTTTTAAAAATAAATATATTATATATTATTGAAAAATAAATATATTCGTACTCTAGAAAAACTAGTATTTTTTTGTTGTGATTGAGTTTTTAAGAACTCGGTCCATACACCGCGGTCCAGGAAAATACTCTCTCAAATTTCATGGATCAGTCTGGCACGTGTCGTCTTCTGATTCGTTTAAAATCGCTGTTTCGTATCACTCATCAATGCATCGGAAGGAATCTAGGGGCAACCGCAATACAAAAGGCCATTGGGATGATTTGAACCGTCAGATGAGGATCCGACGGTCATAAACAAAATGATCTTCCTTTTCACTAAAACTCTAAGGGGCCGTTTGGTAAGGGGGATAAGGGGGGAATACCCCCTTATCCCCGTGTCCATACCCAAACGGGGACAGAATGTTCCGGAATCCAAGTTCTAAGCTGCTTGGAATAGCGGGTATGGATTCGGGAATTCAAATTCCACTGAAATGGTGGAATTGGAGGAATTGGGATGTTGGCGCGGGGTTCGAGGCAAGCTTGCTGTCTCTTCTCCCCAACCGCACCCCTCTCACCCTCTTCTTGCTTTACTCTTCTCCCCAACCGCACCCATCTTCATCTCCATCTTGATCTCTCCGATCTCCGATCTCCACGCGGCCCCCCTCTCCGATCTCCGATCTCCGATCTCCGATCTCCTTCTCCGCAGCCGCGGCCCCCTCTGTGGCACCTTCTCCTTGCCGCGGCACCCTCTGCGGCTACCCCCTCCGATCTCCGATCTCCGATCTCCGATCTCCTTCTCCGATCTCCTTCTCCGCGCCGCGCCCCTCTGCGCCCCTCTCCGCGCCCCTCTGCGGCCCCTCTGCGCCCCTCTCCGCGCCCCTCTGCGCCCCTCCCTCGCGGCCCCTCTGCGGCACCCTCTGCGGCTACCCCCTCCGATCTCCCTCTGCGGCCCCTCTGCGCCCCTCTCCGCGCCCCTCTGCGGCCCCTCGCGGCACCTTCTCCGCAGCCGCGGCCCCCTCTGCGGCACCTTCTCCTTGCCGCGGCACCCCCTGCGGCTACCCCCTCCGATCTCCCTCGCGGCCCCTCTGCGGCTACCCCCTCCGATCTCCCTCTGCGCCCCTCTCCGTGCCGCGCCCCTCTGCGCCCATCTCCGCGCCCCTCTGCGGCCCCCTGTGCGCCCCTCCCTCTGCGTCCCTTCTGCGGCCCCCTCTGCGGCCCTCCCTCGCGGCCCCCTCTGCGCCCCTCTCCGCGCCCCTCTGCAGCACCCCCTCCGCGCCGCGCCCCTCTGCGCCCCTCTCCGCGCCCCTCTGCGGCCCCTCTGCGCCCCTCCCTCGCGGCCCCCGCTGCGCCCCTCCCTCTGCGGCCCCCTGTGCGCCCCTCCCTCTGCGTCCCTTCTGCGGCCCCCTCTGCGCCCCTCCCTCGCGGCCCCCTCTGCGCCCCTCTCCGCGCCCCTCTGCGGCCCCTCTGCGCCCCTCCCTCGCGGCCCCCGCTGCGCCCCTCCCTCTGCGGCCCCCTGTGCGCCCCTCCCTCTGCGTCCCTTCTGCGGCCCCCTCTGCGCCCCTCCCTCGCGGCCCCCTCTGCGCCCCTCTCCGCGCCCCTCTGCGGCCCCTCTGCGCCCCTCCCTCGCGGCCCCCTCTGCGCCCCTCTCCGCGCCCCTCTGCGGCCCCTCGCGGCCCCTTCTCCGCAGCCGCGGCCCCCTCTGCGGCACCTTCTCCTTGCCGCGGCCCCCTCTGCGGCACCTTCTCCTTGCCGCGGCACCCTCTGCGGCTACCCCCTCCGATCTCCCTCGCGGCCCCTCTGCGGCAACCTGTCGGCTGCGTCCTCTCTCCGCGTCGCCACCCCCTCTGCGGCCCCTCTTGCTTCTTAACAGGTTGTGATTCTTTTTCACAAAGGTATGCCCCCCTATCAGTGCCTTATTCAGTGCTTCGATTCAATATTGCTTTATCAGTGCCTTATTCAGTGCCCCCTATCAGTGCCTTACTCAGTGCCTTATTCAGTGCTTCTTATAATGTTGATGGCATAATGTGTGCATGTCATTGCCATAATATGTGCTGGTTCTCATGTTATTGTCAATTTGGTAGATTTGCCTATTAGCACTGTGTTCCAATGTTGTTGCATTTCATTGGCATGAACTATGGTTGGGCGTTGGTTGTCAGCTAGTTGGCAGCATATGTGATGTTTGTGTGTATGAGGCCTATTCCCTGTTGCCATTTTTTTGACAAGTGTGAGTATGCAGTCTATCCCCTGTAGCTTCAGATATGGACGATGATGATGATTGCCATAGGTATCTGATGGAATGACATGTAATTACTGCACCCCCATACCAATTGGCAATCAATTGAGTCAAAAAATATTTTATAAAAATTATTTAAAAACGGGTGATAGGCATTATACACACGAACAACACTTAATTGCAACATGGTGACAACCAGCACACATTAAAGGACGATGATGACGATTGCCACAAGTATCAGATGGACGGCCACTGGCTTATAAAGCCAATGCTACCCCATACAATGGGATTGTATGTAAATGAGTTATTATTTTTGGGGATTTTGATTTCAATTTTTGTTGACTCTTTGGTTAATTTGGCTTGCTGTATTATTACTACTGCTATTTATGAATTTGGATTCGGGGAATATTGTTTTACAGTTTTATCTATCTATGTTGAAAAGCATATTTGTACTTATGTTGTGATGAGTTTTGATGCAGAAATTGCTTTAATTTTGATGAATTCTGCAATTTTTACTTTTGATAATTTAGTTTCACCTTGCATTTAAACCACATGTTAAGCAGTATTTTAGTAAATTAATACACAACTCAGGCAATGGTATCAGGCTCCAAAATCACAATTAGATAAAACCTAGTCTTAAATTGATAAGCAATCAAAAATTTGCTTAATTAATGCTTTTAAATTGATAAACAATCAAAAATTTTAAATATTTTAATATATAATTTTTTATCATTTTTAAGTACTTTTAATTATTTATTATTTATTTTTTAATTTTGTTTTACTATTTTTAATAATATTTTAAATTTATTATTAGGTTGATTAATATAATAAATTATTTTATTTATAAATTATATCATAAAGGGCAAAATAGTCAATATACATATTTATCACTTATCAATTCTTCTTATTCCTCTATACTCAACCAAACACAATTTTTACCAATTCTTCCTATTCTCCTTATTCCTATATAATTTACCAAACATAATTTACTTTAATTCCGGTATAACTCATAAAACGAACCAAACGCAAATTTACACCAATTCCAGCTAATACCAGAATCTATACCTATCCCCGGTATAACAAGAATTTCCAATTCCTGTTACCAAACGGACCCTAATAAAATTATAAGCGCCTCCTCAATTCCCTTCTCTCTTCCCCCTCTCTCTCTCTCTCTCTCTCTCTCTTCTCCGCGCCAAGCTAGGGTTTTTAGCTGCCTCTTCGCCCTTCTCGTCCAAAAGGTTCGATCCCGAGCTTCGCCACTCTGTTTCTCTTGATCTATTATGCCCGTCGTAGATGTCTTAGCGATTCATGGATCTTTTGTTTGATGTTTAATTTGCTTTTTTTTTTATTGTTTTGTAGTGTTTTTTACCTGATCTATTGGATATTTTCCAAATATTTTCTTGAGTTATATACTCGTATCGTTCTAGATAGTGTTCTTCTAGATTGGGTTTCAAAAGTGCGAAAATGAGATTGGTTTTCGTAAATCTAAGTAAATTTACACTGATCTGCGATGTTTTTCTTGGATAGAAGTGCTTATAATTCGCGACCTTAGTGTTGTTCTTTTGGATTACGTAGCTTAATAACTTACCTTCTATTAATGTCTTTTGCATGTGGGATGTTCACCAAAATTAGTTTGTTCGGTAGTAAAAATCACATATTTGTTAGTTGAGGAGGGGAGGGAACAGAACCATTTCGTGGGAATTTTTTTCCCTTTTTGCTGGTTTTTCTTTTTTTTTTTTTTGCCATGGCGAAAGTTAAATGGCCCTCTCTTTGTTCATTTTTTATTTAGTTTTCATTGCGAATCCTCATAATAATTAGGAAATGTTGTTCACGATTATCATATAAATTTCGCTGACATGGTCTTTTTTTTTTTATTGGTCCTCTTATGCGTTTTCCTAATCTGTCCTGGGTGACTCCTCGGTTTCCCCCTAATTCTGAACCGGTGTGTTGACCGCCTGTGATTCCTCGGTTCCTGCTCCCCGTGCCTGACCTACTTCCAAACCGGTGCTCGCTGTTGCGCTATAAGTTTAGATTGAGTGATTTATATTATTTGATATCACTCAATCTTTACCGTATATAAATAAAAGATACTGACAAGATTTTGAAAGTTCTTAAAAATATAATATTATATTATAGAATTTTAACTTTTCTTTGAATTTGCAGCAAAATTTTTTCCTTTTTTATTTTATCAAATATTTTATGAAAATTATTGTAATCAGAAAATTACAGTAATTAAATAGTTGTTGTAAAAAGGCATCAGTATTTAATTTAAGCAAATAAATATTTTAATTAAAAAATAATAATAATCTTTATGAGTATCTTTTTTTACTCTTTCCAAGATTTATCATGATTTTTCAAAGGTTTGAAGGAATAAAAATATTATATATAACTCTTCCCAAGATTATCATATGATTTGTAATATTTTATATCACTCAATCTTTAGCAGTATAAATAAAAGATACTGACAAGATTTTGTAAGTTTTGATTTCCAAATAAAAAAATAATATTATATAAAGTTCATAAAAATATAATATTATATTATAGAATTTTAACTTTTTCTTGAATTTGCAGCAAAATTTTTTACTTTTTTATTTTATCAAATATTTTATGAAAATTATTGTAACCAGGAAAAAAAAAGAAAAGGAAACAATACAGTAATTAAATAGTTGTTGTAAAAAGAGTATCAATATTTAATTTAAGCAAGTAAATATTTTAATTAAAAAATAATAATAAGCTTTAGGGCAGATTTGCTATCATGAGTATCTTCTTTTACTCTTCCCAAGATTTATCATGATTTTACAAAGATTTGAAAAAATAAAAATATTATATATAATTTTAGTTAAATATGTGTATTTACATATAATATATAAATATATGATTTGATTTGATTGATGTTGATTATGGTAGATTTGGTATTATGAGTACTCTCTTTTTTCTTTTTCCAAGATTTATCATGATTTTCTAAAGATTTGAAAGAATAAAAATATTATATATAATTTTAGTTAAATATGTATTTAAATATAATATATAAATATATGGTTTGATTTGATTGATGTTGATTATGGTAGATTTGCTATCATGAGTACCTCTTTTCCTCTTTCCAAGATTAATAAAAGATACTGACAAGATTTTGTAAGTAAATAAAAATATAAAATTATATTATATATTTATATTTATTACATATAATATTAGTTATTCAAAAGATTTTGCACAAATTTCTACAATTTAAAATGAATATTTAAATATAATATATAAATATATAATTTCATTTGATTGATCTCGATTATGGTAGATTTTCTATAATGAGTACCCTCTTTTTCTCTTCCCAACATTATTATGATTCTTTGGGGTAGATTTGCTATCATAACTACCCTATTTTTCTCTTTCTAAGATTTTCTTCAACTTTCATTCCTTAGTTAAGATTTAGCAATATGTTATATATATATTAATATTAACATATAATATAAGAGAAGATTTTGTAAAATAAATCTTTAAATATAATATTTAAATATATATTTTGATTTCATTGATAACGTTTTCTACAAATTATAATCAGTACATATTTTAAAATAAAAATATAAAAATATTATGTATAATTTTAGAAAAAAAAAATCTATACAAATATATATTTGGTGGTTCTATATATAAGATTAATTAAATATGAACATATTTTTACAAGATTTTATTTAATCTTTCTTAATTAACATTTAGCAATAAAAATATTAGATATATGTAATATATAATAATATAAGATAAGATTTGTATTAATTTATATGAGATTTACTGCTAAAATTAATATAGTCAAATTTTAGTACAGATTTTAAAATAGAAATATCAAAGTATTATATATAATTTTAGTTAAATATATAATTTGTATTATGTTATATCACTATCTTTTTCTCTGCCTAACACTTTCTTTTTTGAGCCTGACATTTCTAGATTTTGTTCAAGATTCATTGATTTTCCCAAATTAGGACAGATTTGCTATCATTGGTATTTCTAAGATTTCTATAAATATTATATTTGAATATCTAATTTGTTTTTAGATTTTGTCCTTAAGATTTGTCGATTTTCCCCAATCATGAGAGATTTGCTATTATAGCTTCTCTATTTCCAAGATATCTATAAATATAATATTTGAATATTTAATTTGATTTCATCGATTTCCACAAATGATATCATAAATGTTCTTTTTTTTTGTGCCTCACATTTATTTTCAAGATATCTATAAATATAATATTTTAATATTTAATTTGATTTGATCGATTTTCACAAATGATATTATAAATGCTCTCTTTTTCTGTGCCTGACATTTCTAGATTTTGATCCTAAGATTTATTGATTTTTCCAAAAAAAAGTGATTTTGAATATGACAATTGTAGATTTTGTCCCTGTACTTGATCCATTTCGCCAGATTTCGTCAGATTTGCTATCATACCTGTCAGATTTGCTATTATACGTACTCTCTTCTTAAGATTTCTATAAATAGGAATTCTTTCATTGCATTATACCGTAGTACTACAATATGAAATCAAATATTTAAAGTAAGAAATGTAAGTAAATATGAAGAATATATCATTCTCATTCCATAAATAAGATAGCTAGAATTTTTTTCCTTATTGTTTTAGTGTTTGGTAGGTGTTCTGTTGCTCCTGTCCTGTTGCATTAGTGTGTTCCACTCTGGTTTTACTCACTATTTAGTTACAAGGTATGTTGGTATTCAATATTTTTGTTATGATGTTCTTCTCTTTTTCATTTTAGTTCTTCGCATTGGAGTATTTTGGCTTGCCGATGAGTTTTCTTTTTACTATTCATGTTCCCTTCGTTAGCCGATGTGTTTTCAGTGTACCGTAATTGTTTTCGGATTGTTGCTTCTCGCAGGTTTCTTACATTTCCTTTTAATTTTACTCTCGGTTTTTTATTATGATGTTGGGCAGTAATGGCGTCGGGCTGTTGCTTCTCGCAGGTTTTTTGCATTTCCTTTTATTTACATTAATTGTAGGTTTGATGAAAACGAACGATCTGATAGAGCGACCAGATGAAGAATTACATGCTACAAACAATTTACTAATATAATATTTGTGTGCTGTACATAATATATGAAGTTTAATGTTTAATACTTAGTTTAATTTTGAGTATTTTCAATATTTTTTTATAATTTTAAACTATGAATTATTTTAATTTCGAGTAGGGAAAACTTTGTTGGAAAAACTTCGAATAGTAAATCTCTATATTACTACGTGATTTGATCGCTAAGTAATTTGAAGTGATATTTAGTAATTCTCAAAAATATTGCCAGATTTTTATATTTTTGGCTTTTCAAAATATATTGACATATTTTGTAAGATTGCATGAGATTTTGGTAATCCTTTCAAGAAAGTTTAAATTAAATGTAGTATGCCTAATTATTTTTATCTTTCAAATATAATAATTTATGATGTGTTTTTTCGAAAAATGAATTTAAATTAAATGTAGTATGCCTAACTATTTCTAACTTTCAAGCTCAATATTTTTGTTCAACAAAAAATGGCCTAATTACACTCTACTACACTATACTTTAGTGGTATTTTCATTTGCTTTCTACTTCTATTTTTTTTACAAAGACACAATTGAATTATTATATTTTATCAATTTCTACACTGTATTTTAGATGTATTCTTATTTTTCTCTCTTGTACTATTTTCTTTTCTCATAGATATCACTAAACTATTTTTTTTCACGCCAATCTCTACATTATTGTTAACAAATATATTATTTTAGATAAATTAATAACTTTATTACGAGGCATTTGTTAAATAGTAGAAAAAATGCAAAATAAGTTTCCATGATAGACTCATTGAAAGCTTATATTAAGTTAATTTTAATTTTTTTCTTATTTTTATATATTTTATTATTTTATTATTTTTCATGTCAAAATGAGCTGAATATATGCTCTACCACGCTTAACTAGTATTTTTTAACAGTTTTTATATGAAATTATAGGTTTATTACTTATAGTGTAGGGATTGAAAAAAGAAAAAGATAGTTTAGTGGTGCTTTAAAAAAAAATTGGTACAGTGTAGAAAGTGCAAAAATCTATAAAGTATAACGTAGTATAGTGTAATTAAGCTAAAATTTTCTTTGAACAGTAACTTAGCCTTTACAAGGAACTTAGTAACTTAGCATTTATAAGGAACTTTGCACAACCAACATCAATCCATTACCATCAGGCAACAACTAAAATTCATATTTTAATTTTGTGGCATCCCAACAAGAGCGTCTTTAGACATGTTACTCGTAATGTAAACTTTATATATATATATATATATATAGATAGATAGATAGATAGATAGATAGATAGAGAGAGAGAGAGAGAGAGAGAGAGAGAGAGAGAGAGAGCTAGGCTACTATATTATTAATAGCACCAAGTCATTAGTGCTATTACATTTTCGGTCCTTGGATGAAGAGACGTGCAGGTTAGGATGATAGTGGTCCTCTAAGGTTTAGTGGATGGTTGGTAGGATAGTATGATCTAAGGGGTAAAAATAGTCAAAGGGGTAGATCTAATGGTGGAAAACTTGATAGCACCAAGTGCTTGGTGCTATCAATAGCATAGTAGCCGGACTCTCTCTCTCTCTCTCTCTCTCGCTCTCTCTTTAATGAAAATTTGTAATATATATATATATATATATATATATATATATATATATATATATATATATATATATATATATATATATATAGAGTTGTGCTGGAATGCTATTGATAGCACCAGCCCAATTTTGCCATCCATTTTGTAGCATTTGGATCGCATTGAGATTCATGTAAGCTTTTTAATGAAAAAAAAAGAAAAGAAAAAGTAAAAAGAAAAAGTAAAAAATAAAAAGCTCTTCTTTTTAATTAAAGAGTTTGCACGAATCTCAATGCGATCCAAAGGCTACAAAATGGGTGGCAAAGTTGGGCTGGTGCTATCAATAGCATTCCAGCCCAACTCTCTCTCTCTCTCTCTCTCTCTATATATATATATATATATATATATTCGAGCTATAACGCTTCGGACAGGAGCAAGCTGACCTTAGCTCGTTAAGTTTTCGAGCTAAAAAATTCAACTTGTGTTCAATTTACTATTTAAATTCAGATTAAAATTTATGTTGTAAAATAAAACTCTATATTCAAATTGTGCAGTTAAACTTAAATTATTTTTTGAATTCAAATTTTAGTTTTGTTGAATAGGCTACTGGAAATTCTTTGAATTTAAAAAATTAAGCTCTTTTAATTCACAATTAAGAAATTAAATTCAAAGTTATAAATTTACAAATTAAACATAAAATTTTAATTTACATTATAAATTTTAAAGACAACTAAGCGCTTCACAATCAATGTTATAAATAAAATCTTTTCGTGTATAACATATCTAATAAATTTATATTGAATAATCAAAATGTATTTTTAAATCTTAAATTTTAATATTCTATTTTGACATATTATACCCAAATTGTAAAATTTATTCATGAGTTTAACTTTTATATTTAAAGAACTTCAGATGATTCAATTTAATGTAAATAAAATTTGAATTCAAAAATGAACTTAAATTTAAATTTATAATTTTGATGTACAATTGAAATTTATAATAAAAATTCAAATTTTAATTCCAGATTAAATTTACAGTTCAAATTTAATATATTATAGTTAGTTAGTTTTAATCATTTTTCCTCATTAGGGTATTTTAGTAAGTTATATTTATCCATTAATAAATATTTGTAAAACTTTTTACATATCCTCTTAATAAATGTAAATTATTAAAAGAATTATTAGGAACAATAAATACTATCAAGTTAGTTTAATTTAGTAGAGCTTATATAATTTTAAAATTATAAACTCAATTATATTTGTGAATTTTTTATCATTGGATTTGTATTGAGATCTATGTTATTGTACTTTTTTTTTTCTCTTTCTAGTTGACTTTACAATAGCACGAATCTCAATGCAAATCTAATAATAAAAAATTTGCAAGTATAGATGAGTTTGTACTTTTGAAAGTATATAAGTCCTACTCAGTTTAATTTATATTTATACAAGATAACTTTTTGTTTATCATATTTTGAAAAATTTATGTTTCGAATTCAAATAAGGACTCGCTTGGTCTAAATTCTAGAAAAGTGATTTCTATAAAATTGATTTTAGTTTGAAAATTTAATTTTACTTAAAATATACAGAGCGTTTGGTAGAGCTTAGATAGATAGTTATTTTTCTACAGTGAGTTTTTAAAACTATTTCATAAAAATATTTCTTTGTTTGTAAATAATAATTTTTTTTCTAAATTTTATTTTAAAATAATTTAAATTTAAATTTAAAATTATAAAATTTAAAATTGAAATTTTAATTATAAAATATAAAATTTAAAATTTAAAATTTAAAAGTTAAATTAAAAATTTAAAATTTAAAATTTAAATCTAAAAAAAACTTCTCTAAAAATTTGTAAAATTATAAAATAATTGATATTTGTAAGTTTTCTACCATTAGATTTATCCCTTTAACTAATTTTACCTCTTAAATCATGCTATTTTCCTCAACCGCCCACTAAACCCAAGAGACCCACTACCATCCTAACCGCATATTTTTTCATCAAAGTGTTAAAACTTTAAAAACACCAATAAATTGGTACTTTTAAAAACATAAAAACTCAATTATATATATATATATATATATATATATATATATATATATATATATATATATATATATATATATATATATATATATATAGAGTTAGGCTGGAATACTATTAATAGTACCAAGTTATTGGTGCTATTAAGTTTTTAATCCTTAGATTAAAAGATGTGTGGTTGAGATGATAGTGGGTCCCTTGGATTTAATAGGTGGTTGAAAAAATAATAAAGTCTAACGGATGAAAATGATCAAAGGGATTGATCTAAGGGTAGAAAACTTAATAGTACCAATAATTTGGTACTATTAATAGTATAGTAGCCGGACTCATATATATATATATATATATATATATATATATATATATATATATATATATATATATATATATATATATATATATATATATATATATATATATATATATATATATATATAGTAAAACTTATATATTTTTAAAAGTACAAACCAATTTATACTTGTGAATTTTCTACCATTGAATTTGTATTGAGATTTGTATTATTTAAAAGTTAACTAAAGAAAAAGAAATAAAAAGTAAAAAGCATAAATTTTAATACAAATCAAATAATAAAAAATTCACAAGCATAGATGGACTTGTACTTCTAAAAGCATATAAGCTCTACTTATATATATATATATATATATATATATATATATATATATATATATATATATATATATATATATATATATATAAACTATTTCGAGCTAAATACGAATGAGTAGAGGCTTACTTATGCTCAGTTGAAATTATTTTTGAACATAAAAATTTAATTTATTTTATATTTAAATTTAATTTTGAACAAGTTATTTCTAAACTTATTTCTACTCAAACACGAGTTTGCTCAGGAGCAGCGAGCTAAACTTAAAAGCCCTAGTGACAACAATCCTAGTTCATTCACCCAAGCTACCACCCAAAGAGACGGACGATTATTAATGGAAACCCGAACTGAAATAGCCCCGAACCGAAATAGCGAGAAAAGAAAAAGATAAAAATAAAAAGAAGAAAAAAAAATAAAATATAAATAGAAAAGTGCTATCTAGTCTAAGAGTTTGATTGGCTTAATTATTGAAAAAGTAATTTTTATATAATTAATTTTGATTTACAAATTAATTTTTTGTTAAAAGTTGTAGTGTGTTTGGCTGAATTTAATTGAAAAGCGATTTTTTTGAAGTGAATTTGTAAAGATGTTTGGCAAAATTTTTTATTGTATTTTATTTTAAAATAATTTAAATTTAAATTTAAACTTAAATTTAAATTTTAGAATTTAAAATCTAAACTAAAATTTAAAATTTGATATTTGAATTTAAAATCTAAATTTTTAAATTTAAAATTTGATATTTAGAAATTTTATAATTTTTAAATTTAAATTTTGATATTCAAAAAATTTTAATTTTTAAATTTAAAAATTAAAAATTTAAATAAGGTCTAGTTTGATAATGACTAATCCTCAACAGAAGCCGAGCCGACCCGACCCGACCCTACCCGTCCCAGCCCAACTCCTTATGGGTCTCATTCTCTTGACCCAAACCCAACTTATTAATCCCACGGGTCGGGTTTGCATTGGATTCCATTGACCCAATAAGTTAGTAGGTCCAATAACAGCAAATGAAGGTGGATTTAATTTGGGGTGGGCTAGAATCCAAGAAACCACAAAATCAAATCGAACCGACAATTTTGGTTCCATTTAATTTGGTCTTTTGGGTTTTGATTTCATAGATTTTCAAACCAAAGGTTTTGGTTTGGATTTAGATTGGAAAGTTAAAAACCACCCAATAAACATTTGTACATGTATATATGTATTTCTACTCTTTTATATGCATATTTGTATACATGTCTAGGTATATATATATATATATATATATATATATATATATATATACCTATATATGATTTCTCTTATTTTTGCCACGTGTCATCATTTTCTTCATTAAAAACATACACCCCATTATATACTGTCACGCCCCGAGTTTAAAATCCAGTCTAAAATTTTTTTTTTTTTTTATAAATCAGAGTTTGCAAAACGGGCGTAACAGACCGCCACACATATAGGAAAACCCCTATACATGCACGGCTAGACTAATCCAATCATCAATCAGAGAGCAATCACTATCACAACTAAACAATACTAATCATCAGGGTATAATCCGAATATCACAATGTCAAAAATCTGAAATGTCATAACAAACTGGAAACTGAAATAACATAAATAAGGATCAGCTACAAGTCATCGGGAATCTCAATCATCATAACTATCATCAGGGGGACAGCTCTATCGTGACAGGCTCACTGGATCGTCCCGACACCCCACTACCCGAACGACCTGAAAAACAGTCACCCAGGGGTGTGAGATACACCGGAGTGCATCCCAGTGGGCACGACGAGCCGAGAAATAGCTAATCGTACCTACTGGGTACAATAATCTGCGGATAGTAAGAGTCATAGGTAAAGCTGAATAAATAGCAGATCTACTGATAATCAACAAAATCCACAGATAACTGAATAAGTAGGTAATCAAGGGTAGTGAAACTGCAAGTAGTAAATGCTGGACATATATGTATGTAAACGAGATAATCAATCATGAACTGAGCAGTAAGGGTACAGGGTAAGATATCTATCAATAACAGCGCAAGATAATAAGAATGCGTCAATAAAAGAACTCAAGTACCCAATCAACGCCAGTATTGGTCCCAAGGACCTCAGGCTAAGCCACTGTACAGCACCCCATCCGCTGACATAACCTGCACTTACAGACGCCAAGCAGTCCTAGTGCAACAAGCTCACGGGTCTTTTCTCTAGACCACTTTACCGGTAAAGAACACTATGACGGTGGCCAAACCGTCAGTGTACGTGAAGTACAGCAGTGCGTGGCAATCATCATGCTATGCTCAATCTCGCGGTCTAATGACCGGGTAGTCGGCAACAAGCCGAGGTATCCCAACAGGGAAACAATCATCTGTCTGTATCAATCAATCAGAATCAATCATGCATATCTGAATAAGGTCATATGACAAGAGACATGAAACTAGCAGCAATAATCAATCAATCATGGTCTATCATGCATAACTGGAATATAAATGCAAGTATCTCAGGGTATCAATGCAGTGTACTAACTGATAGCTACGAAGCATGATCAGACCACAAGTATCAACTGTACTGAATAATGACAAGTAACAGGAAATGTCATAATCTATGAGTAGGTATACCCAATCAAGGCTAAGTCAAAAACAAGTGTCCAACTGGACTAAAGCAACCAGAGGGCCGAAAAGATAAAGCCCGGACCGAAGATAACCCACCTCAATGTAGGCCGATCCCGAACTCCCGCAGGTCTACTGGAACGCAGGTGCTGAACTGCTAGGCCCTGAACATATAACTGGGATCAGTAACAGACTCGCTCATGCCCATCCTGACAATACTATAACGTCCTGTCGCTAACACTGGGGACTTAGCCAAAACTAGGCTTTAACCAGAGTTTTCGAAAAATTACCGAAACTTAGAAACTGACCCGCCGACAGTTTATGTACATCCAAACACTGCCAAACCACACCTACTGACCCTAGCATCATCACCTCGATGTTCGGGCAGACAGGGGCAAAATCGTAATTTCCGGTGTCCAAATGTTGCCAACAATATTCGCACAACTCACAGGAAGCCTAATTCGGCTTCGGAGTTTCCCGACGAAACACCAAAAACACTGGACCAGCCAGGACAGTGTCGGGAATAACCAAAGACGACAACAGACGACCAGAAATCTAAACCGAATGCGAAACTCACGCCGTAAACCGTAAAACCGGCGATTTCGCCAATTTACGAGACAATATCCGATTCCCGCTCAACGAGAGCCTACGGAACTTAACAAAATGACTAGAAGGTGTGTAAATACTGTCTAAAGACAGCCAGGGTGTTACATTTGCAACTTAGTCCATAATAACTCTTACAATTGCATAACTACATCAATTTGAACCCTGTTTCGATCCGTTCTCTAAATCCGGGCAACCAAAACCAGCGCCATAATTTTCAGCGCGTCTGGTTTAGCGAGACGAAGCTCGTGCTCACGGGCTTGGGTCAATACAAAGCCCATCTACAAAATTGGCCCATAAACACTTAGGGTCCAATTACAACACATGCTACATCACTTCTTATACTTAATCAAATTATAAAATAATTGAAGCATGATACTCAGTATGGGCAGAGGACAGTGATGCTCACCTCGGGTATGCCGGAAAGTGGCCGGAAAAGATCACCGGAGCAACACCCTTAATAGCTCTCTAATCCACAATGGCCACTACAATTATTCACTAGATCAACTTGGGATATTACATGAGCATCATGTTTACTAATCACAGGAGAATGTTGTGCTCACCTGAAGTTGGCCGGAGGATGGCCCGAGAGTTGGCCGGAGCCACACCTTTACTTGCTCAATTCTCGGGTTGCACCAACTTGGAAAGAACCTGCTGCCAAGTTCCAGCAAAGATGAGCACAAGTTAGGAGACATTCCCAGAAGAGGTTTGGTCCAAGTCTGACCCTCCGCCGACGGCCAGAGGCGGCGGCGGCGACAACCTCGGCCAAAGAAAAAGGGTGCAACTTCCAAAATGACAAACCGCACGTTAACATCTCCATGCAAATACATAGGTGGCCTTATTTAAACCTAAGGAACCTACCTGAGCTGTTCCCCCACCTCGCGAAGCTCCGGGTTGGCCGGAATCCGAGTTCGCCGGAAAATGGAGGCTCTAATGGCGGAATCCGGTCGGCGGCTTCGGGCCCGGTGCAAGATGGATCAAGAGGATCCCCTCAACTCCAGTAAGCTTCCTACAGGGTTGGCTTGGGTCGGGAGCAAGCGGCGGCGCCGGAAAAAGGCACTCCGGCGAAGTGTTCAAAACCCGTAAGTGAGGGTTGGCTCGTGCGGCTAGGATCCTCGTCCGATCAACACGGGACTTTGGGGAAGGCTTTCAGTCACCAAAAGGAATAAGATCAATGGTCTTGATCACGTTTTTAACGGTCGGAAAACCCCGTGGTGTAGCTCGGCCAATAATCCAACTTCCGGCAAAGGTGTCCTCCCGCCGGCAACCGGAGGCACGGTGACGGCCTCGGCTCGCCGGACAATCAGTGGAGAAGAAGGAAGCTCGTGGTGGCGTGCGGCGACGGCGACAGTCGGAGATGTCCAGGCTCGGTCGCGGCCACCCCGAGGACCACTGCGATTTAGTCTTGAGCCCCCAAGTGACTCCCAGCCACGATCCCAACTTCAACCCGAGAAGCTTCAAGCTTTTGGGGTTCTCTTTCTTCCTCACTTGCGGTTGCTCTGGGGAAGGTGGTGGCGTCTGGTGGCTGCGGGGGAGATGAAGAAGCAACAAGGAAACTTCCAGAGTGCATTAAAGAAGTCTCACGCGTGGGGGTGGAGCAACGAGGAGTCGCACGCGGTTACAGCCTGGATTTTCATGCGTAATGAGCAATTTCAAAACCCCCCCTTCTATATCCGGTGTTTAGAGCTAAGTCCTCAACTCTATTATGTCCTTTTTGCACATAAATCCCTCCCCAACATATAAATTTGAAAAAATACCCTTCCTTCCTCGTATTTTTAGCTTTTCGAGGTGTTTCGCTCGTCAGAACGACAAACTGATTTCGCCAACGCGTCCGGAACATCGAAAACTTCAAGACGGTGATTTTTATTTTTCGACACGGTGTCCGGATAATTTTTGGGTCCATAAAAACTGTCCAAAATCACAGTTTTCACGCTTCTCGAGATTCTAGATTCGTCAGACGGAAATTCCGTCAGCGTCATTGTGTCCGGATCGACAAGGCCGATTGAAACGACTACCTGGATCACTATTTTCGGACTCCGAATAATGAAATAGTCCACGTTGCAATCAATGAAGACCCGAAATCCAGGGTTACTGTTCATCTACAGTATTAACTTAAGTTACTGTGCGCAGACCACTATTCCTTATTAGTTACAAAATTCACTTGCTTCTTCTTTGATTTATGGAAGATCCAACCGTCGGATCGAAAAGTGCTGAATATGAATCTCGCTCAGTTCGACGAGACGATCGCAACGGTCAACTCGGATTTCCAAGATCATGTCCGGATTAGAAGTTAGCCTTTTTATCTCGTAATTCGTGCAACTAGCACACAGGCGATTGACCAAGTAGGTCAATATAAGTCTTTTGCATCCGAACTCAGGCTGAAAATCACCTTTAATTTATTTATTAAAAATAAAATATTTCGGATTACTACATTACTCCCTCCTAAAAAGAAGTTTCGTCCCCGAAACTTAGTACAACTAGGAGTCAATCTTTGAGGAAAACGCTTCATCAAGTTCAACTCACGCTTACAAGTGGCTTGCGTTCCTCGTAATTCTCCCATTGCACCTTACATAAGGGATTGACATGCTTCTCAGCTTCTTTTCAACTCATGCAGGGATCATCAAGGCGCATTATCATAGCTCAGATCCTCACGAAGTTGGACAGCAAGGGCTAACGACATACAAAGGATTCCTGATGTACTTATAGAGCATAGAATCGTGAAAAATGTTATGCACATAGGCGAGGCTAGGAGGAAGAGCCAATCGATAAGCTATAGGACCAACACGCTTTAGTATTTCAAAGGGATCGACAATCCGGGGATTACGCATGTTGCGGATCCTAAATCACTTGATTCCACGAGTTGGCGACACCTTCAACAAGGCATGGTCACCAACTTGGAACTCCAAATCTCGTCGTCGCTGGTCCACTTAGCTTTTCTGCCTGCTCTGCGCGGTCAGCAACTGCTGTCTTGCCACGCGCACACTGGCCTCAGCCTCCTCGAGTAACTCCAGTCCGATTACACGGCGCTTACCGACGTCATTCCAGCAGATGGGAAATCGACATCGGCGCCCGTACAATGCCTCATAAGGAGCCATACCAATATTTGCCTAATACTGTTGTTATAGGCGAACCTTTCCAAAGGAAAATATCGGTACCAGCCGTCTCATACTTAAGTACACATGCCTTTAGCATAACCTCCCCAAAGTCTGGATGACTCACTTAGAGCCATAATATACCACTGTGTTGTGGCAAAAGAGGCTTCACGCTAAATGTTAGCCAGATAATTCGCTCATTGACCGGACATACACTGTCCCTAATGTCAATGCACCTGGTACTGTGCTGTTTGCGATAACACTCTGGTCCACCATTTTTATTTCACCCAAACTGCTAAAATTCTGGTTCACAAAGATACCACATAGGTTATGGGATATAACGGGTGGTCGTACCCTAGTTATGATCTTTCAGATCTTTGACTATATTGTCCAAAACATCTTTAACGTTCTTACGAACTAACAGACACATTAAAGATGTTATCCAAGATCACCATACTTTCAGTTCTATAAAAATTTCCATCTGTGGATACAAGCGGTTCGAGAAATTTTCCGCTTCCTATTCATACTCACTTGTGGCATTCATACATTTCGCCACCCAGATTTAGAACTGAAACTTTGGCTTGCCAACCAGGCACTATATTGCCCCAAAGAACAAAGCTGGTTAATTTCACCTGCTCATTTATACTGCCGAAATATCCGGCTAAACTAGTCCTTTAATGTCACTGATATTCAAAAACTAGGTTCCGACATCCTCAAAGACTTAATAGTCCTTGATTTGGACATGTCAAATTTTTAAGGCTTAACGATTTATGTTTTAAGCCCCATCGACTAGGGTTCATGCAGATATGCCATACGTTCAACCCAGGCTACACCGCACCAGCACGCTAAAACTGCGAAACTCTGACGAGATCTGGTGCTTTAGTGCTGGTATGATCGCATCCAATATGGCAATCCGATTTCAATACTCTTTCTGGGTCACATAATACATGGCATCCCAGAGTCACCTTTAATAATACTTAACATATCCAGTTTTGAACACGTCGTCCAACTTATAGCTTAATCCAGATATTTCTATTTCTATTATCAACCTCGGTTGCCAAATCTGGCGAGATCAACGTGGCTAGTGATCACAAGTTAGGACGATTGTCCACATTATGGCTTAACCACAGATATTTTTTTTTTTTTTTGCACGTGATCTGTCTGAGACCTACCTAAGGTCTAATACAGTCTGGGGTACAGTCACTGAAGCCATAATATCGTTGTTCAGAGACAACCTTGGAACTAAAAACTCAAGTAAGCAAACAAATAGACCCAATTATAATATTTTCCCTGACGGGAATGGGTACTTTCAAACCGCTCTTTTGACAGTACATTGTCTGCAGCCAACATACTTATCAAAAGAAAGTGAAATACTGTAATCTGTTGCCAACATCATGTTGGGAACACGACTCCTACCGGAATCAACAGAAGGTATAGCTCATACCTTTCGACACCAAACCTCTATGTCGATACAACAAACTTATATCAACTGTCTCTACCACCTCGTGGTCATGAGTGCCACTCGGCTACTCACAGGAGTCTAGAAACCATATTTCACTATCTCAAATGAATCACTACTTGCGATCACGACTCTAGCGACACCAGTCGCAACTTACATATTGTCAGGGATAATCATGACCCTAAACAGTTTACACATACTGTGCGTATCATCTACAAATCGGATTCATTTAGGATTAAATCAAATCCTCTAACTATCATTATCATTCTGTATATTAGACTTTCCAGTCATATCTTACCATGGTAATAGCCATGTCATCTAAAATTGTTGCATACTCATAGGAGTAATTAAGACTCCACTAAATCATGTCAAAGGTGGGGTCTGAATCTAAATCCAACCCATCAACTTTAGGGTTTTAATCAGGCCTTTAAATTACCGAATTTAGCCTGCTCATCAATCATGTCTGCGCCAATGCGCTCACTGCTACCACCACCTTTATCAAAGTAATCATGAATCCCAACTATTTACACTGATCAGGGTTGGGACACAACTCAATAAAGTCTAATATTTGCTGAATGCCGTCAGCATCATTCTGTCCCAAGCAACATAATTGCTAATCTCATAGGCATCCCGATAGCTACAGTCGGGAATCTCCAGTAACAGCAGCCACAACATAATTTGGATAACCACGGCTGCGACAAAAGCCCTATATCAGGTGGCACGGGGACAACTGGAGAATTACTGACTTCTCCAAATAATGGACTAGTGGTGGGGCCAGTGCAACAATAGCAAACATCTGATGCTGAGCCATCTGCTGGACTATCCCAGCAAAAGCGGTGAGCTGATTCTCCAACCGCTGCCAAGGATCTGAGCCCTCAGGCTCCACTGATATATCAAACCCATGGCTCGCACTACAACCGCAGCTAACACTGCCCATAACCATGACCACTAGCCCAGAACACGTGCTAACACCACACTTGGTTGCAACAACCAGTTAGGAAACAACTCATAAGTGTAACATACACCTGAGCTCCTAACCGCTAGACAAATACCCCCGCGCTCTCACGTCACAAGTCATCCTAGGGTTCACTCCTACCAGATCCTAATCAACTTTCCTAGGTACCGTGTACCTTTGCTCTGATACCATAAAATCTGTCACGCCCCGAGTTTAAAATCCAGTCTAAAATTTTTTTTTTTTTTATAAATCAGAGTTTGCAAAACGGGCGTAACAGACCGCCCACATATAGGAAAACCCTATACATGCACGGCTAGACTAATCCAATCATCAATCAGAGAGCAATCACTATCACAACTAAACAATACTAATCATCAGGGTATAATCCGAATATCACAATGTCAAAAATCTGAAATGTCATAACAAACTGGAAACTGAAATAACATAAATAAGGATCAGCTACAGTATCGGGAATCTCAATCATCATAACTATCATCAGGGGGAAAGCTCTATCGTGACAGGCTCACTGGATCGTCCCGACACCACCACTACCCGACGACCTGAAAAACAGTCACCCAGGGGTGTGAGATACACCGGAGTGCATCCCAGTGGGCACGACGAGCCGAGAATAGCTAATCGTACCTACTGGGTACAATAATCTGCGGATAGTAAGAGTCATAGGTAAAGCTTGAAAAAATAGCAGATCGACTGATAATCAACAAAATCCACCATAACTGAATAAGTAGGTAATCAAGGGTAGTGAAACTGCAAGTAGTAAATGCTGGACATATATGTATGTAAACGAGAGAATCAATCATGAACTGAGCAGTAAGGGTACAGGGGTAAGATATCTAGCAATAACAGCGCAAGATAATAAGAATGCGTCAATAAAAGAACTCAAGTACCCAATCAACGCCAGTATTGGTCCCAAGGACCTCAGGCTAAGCCACTGTACAGCACCCCATCCGCTGACATAACCTGCACTTACAGACGCCAAGCAGTCCTAGTGCAACAAGCTCACGGGTCTTTTCTCTAGACCACTTTACCGGTAAAGAACACTATGACGGTGGCCAAACCGTCAGTGTACGTGAAGTACAGCAGTGCGTGGCAATCATCATGCTATGCTCAATCTCGCGGTCTAATGACCGGGTAGTCGGCAACAAGCCGAGGTATCCCAACAGGGAAACAATCATCTGTCTGTATCAATCAATCAGAATCAATCATGCATATCTGAATAAGGTCATATGACAAGAGACATGAAACTAGCAGCAATAATCAATCAATCATGGTCTATCATGCATAACTGGAAATATAAATGCAAGTATCTCAGGGTATCAATGCAGTGTACTAACTGATAGCTACGAAGCATGATCAGACCACAAGTATCAACTGTACTGAATAATGACAAGTAACAGGAAATGTCATATCTATGAGTAGGTATACCCAATCAAGGCTAAGTCAAAAACAAGTGTCCAACTGGACTAAAGCAACCAGAGGGCCGAAAGATAAAGCCCGGACCGAAGATAACCCACCTCAATGTAGGGCCGATCCCGAACTCCCGCAGGTCTACTGGAACGCGGTGGCTGAACTGCTAGGCCCTGAACATATACTGGGAATCAGTAACAGACTCGCTCATGCCCATCCTGACAATACTATAACGTCCTGTCGCTAACACTGGGGACTTAGCCAAAACTAGGCTTTAACCAGAGTTTTCGGAAAATTACCGAAACTTAGAAACTGACCCGCCGACAGTTTATGTACATCCAAACACTGCCAAACCACACCTACTGACCCTAGCATCATCACCTCGATGTTCGGGCAGACAGGGGCAAAATCGTAATTTCCGGTGTCCAAATGTTGCCAACAATATTCGCACAACTCACAGGAAGCCTAATTCGGCTTCGGAGTTTCCCGACGAAACACCAAAAACACTGGACCAGCCAGGACAGTGTCGGGAATAACCAAAGATGACAACAGACGACCAGAAATCTAAACCGAATGCGAAACTCACGCCGTAAACCGTAAAACCGGCGATTTCGCCAATTTACGAGACAATATCCGATTCCCGCTCAACGAGAGCCTACGGAACTTAACAAAATGACTAGAAGGTGTGTAAATACTGTCTAAAGACAGCCAGGGTGTTACATTTGCAACTTAGTCCATAATAACTCTTACAATTGCATAACTACATCAATTTGAACCCTGTTTCGATCCGTTCTCTAATCCGGGCAACCAAAACCAGCGCCATAATTTTCAGCGCGTCTGGTTTAGCGAGACGAAGCTCGTGCTCACGGGCTTGGGTCAATACAAAGCCCATCTACAAAATTGGCCCATAAACACTTAGGGTCCAATTACAACACATGCTACATCACTTCTTATACTTAATCAAATTATAAAATAATTGAAGCATGATACTCAGTATGGGCAGAGGACAGTGATGCTCACCTCGGGTATGCCGGAAAGTGGCCGGAAAAGATCACCGGAGCAACACCCTTAATAGCTCTCTAATCCACAATGGCCACTACAATTATTCACTAGATCAACTTGGGATATTACATGAGCATCATGTTTACTAATCACAGGAGAATGTTGTGCTCACCTGAAGTTGGCCGGAGGATGGCCCGAGAGTTGGCCGGAGCCACACCTTTACTTGCTCAATTCTCGGGTTGCACCAACTTGGAAAGAACCTGCTGCCAAGTTCCAGCAAAGATGAGCACAAGTTAGGAGACATTCCCAGAAGAGGTTGGTCCAAGTCTGACCCTCCGCCGACGGCCAGAGGCGGCGGCGGCGACAACCTCGGCCAAAGAAAAAGGGTGCAACTTCCAAAATGACAAACCGCACGTTAACATCTCCATGCAAATACATAGGTGGCCTTATTTAAACCTAAGGAACCTACCTGAGCTGTTCCCCCACCTCGCGAAGCTCCGGTTGGCCGGAATCCGAGTTCGCCGGAAAATGGAGCTCTAATGGCGGAATCCGGTCGGCGGCTTCGGGCCCGGTGCAAGATGGATCAAGAGGATCCCCTCAACTCCAGTAAGCTTCCTACAGGGTTGGCTTGGGTCGGGAGCAAGCGGCGGCGCCGGAAAAAGGCACTCCGGCGAAGTGTTCAAAACCCGTAAGTGAGGGTTGGCTCGTGCGGCTAGGATCCTCGTCCGATCACACGGGACTTTGGGGAAGGCTTTCAGTCACCAAAAGGAATAAGATCAACGGTCTTGATCACGTTTTTAACGGTCGGAAAACCCCGTGGTGTAGCTCGGCCAATAATCCAACTTCCGGCAAAGGTGTCCTCCCGCCGGCAACCGGAGGCACGGTGACGGCCTCGGCTCGCCGGACAATCAGTGGAGAAGAAGGAAGCTCGTGGTGGCGTGCGGCGACGGCGACAGTCGGAGATGTCCAGGCTCGGTCGCGGCCACCCCGAGGACCACTGCGATTTAGTCTTGAGCCCCCCAAGTGACTCCCAGCCACGATCCCAACTTCAACCCGAGAAGCTTCAAGCTTTTGGGGTTCTCTTTCTTCCTCACTTGCGGTTGCTCTGGGGAAGGTGGGGGCGTCTGGTGGCTGCGGGGAGATGAAGAAGCAACGAGGAAACTTCCAGAGTGCATTAAAGAAGTCTCACGCGTGGGGGTGGAGCAACGAGGAGTCGCACGCGGTTACAGCCTGGATTTTCATGCGTAATGAGCAATTTCAAAACCCCCCCTTCTATATCCGGTGTTTAGAGCTAAGTCCTCAACTCTATTATGTCCTTTTTGCACATAAATCCCTCCCCAACATATAAATTTGAAAAATACCCTTCCTTCCTCGTATTTTTAGCTTTTCGAGGTGTTTCGCTCGTCAGAACGACAAACTGATTTCGCCAACGCGTCCGAAACATCGAAAACTTCAAGACGGTGATTTTTATTTTTCGACACGGTGTCCGGATAATTTTTGGGTCCATAAAAACTGTCCAAAATCACAGTTTTCACGCTTCTCGAGATTCTAGAATCGTCAGACGGAAATTCCGTCAGCGTCATTGTGTCCGGATCGACAAGGCCGATTGAAACGACTACCTGGATCACTATTTTCGGACTCCGAATAGTGAAATAGTCCACGTTGCAATCGATGAAGACCCGAAATCCAGGGTTACTGTTCATCTACAGTATTAACTTAAGTTACTGTGCGCAGACCACTATTCCTTATTAGTTACAAATTCACTTGCTTCTTCTTTGATTTATGGAAGATCCAACCGTCGGATCGAAAAGTGCTGAATATGAATCTCGCTCATTCGACGAGACGATCGCAACGGTCAACTCGGATTTCCAAGATCATGTCCGGATTAGAAGTTAGCCTTTTTTATCTCGTAATTCGTGCAACTAGCACACAGGCGATTGACCAAGTAGGTCAATATAAGTCTTTTGCATCCGAACTCAGGCTGAAAATCACCTTTAATTTATTTATTAAAAATAAATATTTCGGATTACTACATATACACTCTTTACATCCCCGTATTAATTTTTTTCCTACAACTTACACTCCATC